>PYXC01001802.1:875000-1225000 GCA_015244755.2 Tenualosa ilisha | reverse complement strand
CAGAGGATGGTTTCGATCCATCGACCTCTGGGTTATGGGCCCAGCACGCTTCCGCTGCGCCACTCTGCTCTACCTCACCCCAGACGGGACTCGAACCCACAATCCCTGGCTTAGGAGGCCAGTGCCTTATCCATTAGGCCACTGGGGCTTAGCAGCTGCGTCTCATCACACCCTCGGCTCCACTGGCTTCAGAGGATTGTTTTAACACGGGCGAGGATGGTCTGACAAAACCACTGCGCTGAATTTTTCAGGTCCCGGGCCCAGCGCTGTGCTGGCAGAAAGCCCTGCAGACTGAATGCGGCAGGTGAGCGTGGCCATATTTGTTGATTTGATGTTGGAAGAGATGTTTCCATTTCACAGGACATCGGAGAGTGACGGGAAAGTCACGACTAAGCCAAGATAAGGTGTACTTGAAAATGGCAGTGGCTACAGCACCCCACCTGTGAAGAAACCTAGGCCGCCAGCCCCCCGCACTCGCCGTTCTCAGAGCAGGCCCAGACTCTGGGGTGAGTCGCGCACGTCGCCGGGCGGGAGCGGCATCGGCATCTAAAAGCTGGCCTTAGCAGAGGATGGTTTCGATCCATCGACCTCTGGGTTATGGGCCCAGCACGCTTCCGCTGCGCCACTCTGCTCTGCCGCCTGTCTGAACACCTGCGTTTTTTCCCCCATGCCTCTCTCGGCGCCACTGCACACTGCACCGCAGTGCAGGTTTTGATTGAGTTGCAAGTCAGATTTGAGAACATGTAGACGAGAGGATGTGGACCAGGAAAAGGGCCTGTGTGCTCGGGTAGGGAAACAGTCACACTGAAAGCCTGCAGCTGTACTTTTCTGATTGTGAAAGGCAACTTGTCTGCAACTCTACTGGAGTGGAGCTTAAAGTTTCCGCCTAGCAGAGGATGGTTTCGATCCATCGACCTCTGGGTTATGGGCCCAGCACGCTTCCGCTGCGCCACTCTGCTCTACCTCACCCCAGACGGGACTCGAGCCCACAATCCCTGGCTTAGGAGGCCAGTGCCTTATCCATTAGGCCACTGGGGCTTAGCAGCTGCGTCTCATCACACCCTCGGCTCCACTGGCTTCAGAGGATTGTTTTAACACGGGCGAGGATGGTCTGACAAAACCACTGCGCTGAATTTTTCAGGTCCCGGGCCCAGCGCTGTGCTGGCAGAAAGCCCTGCAGACTGAATGCGGCAGGTGAGCGTGGCCATATTTGTTGATTTGATGTTGGAAGAGATGTTTCCATTTCACAGGACATCGGAGAGTGACGGGAAAGTCACGACTAAGCCAAGATAAGGTGTACTTGAAAATGGCAGTGGCTACAGCACCCCACCTGTGAAGAAACCTAGGCCGCCAGCCCCCCGCACTCGCCGTTCTCAGAGCAGGCCCAGACTCTGGGGTGAGTCGCGCACGTCGCCGGGCGGGAGCGGCATCGGCATCTAAAAGCTGGCCTTAGCAGAGGATGGTTTCGATCCATCGACCTCTGGGTTATGGGCCCAGCACGCTTCCGCTGCGCCACTCTCCTCTGCTGCACCAGTCTGCTTTGCTGCCTGTCTGAACACCTTTCAGTGAACCTGTCTCTGTAGCTTGTGGGTTAGTTTTGTGACTGGTTTACAACATTGTGCTTTTCAATGGACAAGCAATGGACATCATCATACATAATCCGAATTACTTACTGTTAATGAAATGCATTCTTTTGTCCACTAACCAAAAGAAGTATTCAGCCTTTTGCCCACAAAATGAAAATCCCCCTTTCATGAGATAGATCACCTTATATCTTGTATGATAATGTATTCAGTAGTATTTTGGGACAAGGCTTGTCTATTTCTGTTAGGTATATAACAGCTGATGTATAAGTCCTGTTACACTCAGTGCATTTATAAAGTGTATGTTTTTAATGTGTATAAACACTTGGCGACACAAGGGAAAGGCTGGCAAAGGTCTGGAACACAAATGTGTGTGTTAATCTGTGTGTGTGTGTGTGTGTCTGCTTGTATACATGACCATGTAAAGTGTACAGACTAACAACAATGTTCATGTTTAGGAGGTATTTCTGTTGTAACACACTACTACACTGAGCCCTCTGCTGCCCTCCTCAATAGTAACCATGGAAATACTGCAACAGGAAAGGAGGATGAGTCAGAGCACAGGAATTGTGACCAATACAGTGAAAGCTAGTAAGCAATGGGGAGAAGATGAGGATAGTCTCCTGTGAGGCTGGTAGCTGTAGCTGTGGTTCTAACATTACTGTGAAGATTACTGTGAACAGTCTACCACATAGCATTCAAGCACTCCAGACTCCAGATAATACATAAGGACAATGGAGGGCATTACAGCAATACATTATACGCCATAGACTGTCCTGGATGCACAAAGAGCTTGTGTGGGGGCCCCCTGCTGGCACGTTTTGTTTGCCTTTGTTGCTGCTATTGCAATCACGTGCTCAAAGATGTGTACTTTGAAGAGAAACTGTAATCATATTTCACACTGTGGCATTATTTTTATTTTTATGGATTTATTTTGGTTTATTAGTGTTTATAAACTCATGGAGTGATATTTACATCAAAATGAATCTGAATATATATTTTTTCAAACTGAATTCTATTCAACTTGAAACTGTGTGCAATATTTCTAAACTGAATCGAGGGTCAATGTTTACTAAAAATTCTGCTCTCTGTCCATATCTGCATTCAGTTCTCACAATTTTCAGCCGAAGTTGCTTAGAGCACCCACTTGTGCATGTCTATTGGGGCGTCACCTGTCAGTGACCATAGTCTCATGTCGGTTGACATTAATCTATTAGGCTACTTATGGTCTTTATAGGGCACAATCTACAAAGGCAAGTGGGTGTGTGAGTACAGAGTATACACACCTCTATACTTAAATGTACCTAAAACTGAATGTGAATTGGATTTGTTGGCAAAGAGAAAACAAAGTGTGTAGCATTTATTTATTTACTCTTTACTCTCTAGTGCTGCTGACACAATAAAATTACAACTAGAAAAAAAACAACATTTATATAGGCCTATAACACATTTTAGGAGCCTCTAAAGGAGGTCTTCAGGTTCCCCCGATTTCTGCTTCATGTTTAGACTCTTCTGACTTAGACTGTCCATGTTTCACTGTTTAATCAGCCAAAATAACTGCAAGATAAGGAGGCTTTGATCAAATTACATTCCTCCTGAGAAATTTGTGTCATTTCTGTACAAATAGTAATGGGGCTGGGAAAGTATTTTTCTCTGGTATCAGCAATGTCATGCTCTCCCCAAATGTACCTGTGAAAGAATGCACCACCAAGCTTCTGCCACTTGAGGGCCGGGTGATGCGTCATGATGAACGAGTCCATCTGTAGTTGAGTTTATTCAGTAAAACAGTGTGTTGTCTCTCAAAAAAGCAAAACAAAGACGTACTGATGCGAAAGAAAAGTGTTACCAATATCAGACTCCTGTATTGATTTAACCATCACTATCCCCTTGTGAATATAGTTATCAAACATCCCATAATCTTCCAGTTTTCTGAAGGTAGACAATCTTTCCTCCAGAATTTGTCTAGCCTGGGAACCACACCCATATCAAGATGTAGGATCTGGCGATCTTGCCTAACCAGCAATAGATTTGAAGTTAATTAAAGCATAAACCACTAACCAAGACTTTTAGCACACACAGCACTGGCACACCCATCATCCATGCAAGCCCCCCCCCCCCCCCAAATGTCCCCAGGCCCCCCTAACGCTGGCCCAGTTCACCTAAGCGCATTGAAATGTACATTTATTTATCTTGGCTAAATTGCCTGCAGAGGTTTCGTCACACAGATAGGCTACCATCGGCAAATCACATGAAACTGCGCAACTCTCAGCTTTCCAATGATACTAGGCACTACTTGTGATAAACAGTTTGTGTAATTCATTATTTAATTTCAATGCACATTTCATTTCTTAATACATCCTGCAGCTCTTCTTGCATCCATGCAGAAGCATTTTTCCTGTTGCAATAGTTAACAAACTCATAACTAACAACCATAGATCAAAATAAGCAGGAGGTACAATTGATTAATTGATTGCATAGCCTCTTCTCCAATACAACTCAAGCCATAAGGATTGAGGTCTGAGTTAAGTTAAGAGCTAAGTTTTTCTAAATTATGTGCCACATTTAGTTTGTCCTACAGGCACTGAAGGGCATACAGTATCTGCTTGCATGAACATGGCCCCAAACATATGGCCTTAATAATACCAAATCACTGACTTGTTTAGGCTGTAGTGATACATATTTAAAAGAAAGAGAGAACAAAGTAGGCCTATCTGGAGGAGGTAGTAGAGAAATGGCAGGGGGCTTCAAAGAGAGCAGGTAGAGAAAATGAGTCAGAAAATAATAATAATGATATGATGAATACTCTAGAACTAATAGGCTAAGAAAATAATTTAATGTAGCCTATTTAGAGGAAAAATCAATGAATGAATCAATCTATAGCCCTTTTGTTCGAGGTCACCTAGTGCTGTCTGTAGAAAGAAGAACCAGAAAATTTGATGCATAGACGAATACCGAACCAGCAGCTAACATTAACCGAATGGGGCACAAAAAACTGAGACTAAAAGTAAGTTTCTGTGCCCCATTCTCTGTTAGCTAAGGTTCAGTATTGTATATGTTGTATAAACATTTCTTGTTCTTTATCTAACAGCTCTCAGTGACTTCAAACAAGAGGGCTGTGGATTGATTCACACCGGATTCCTCCCTTAAACATTAACTCATTTCTTTGGCACGCACTCTGCACACACATGCACAACTATGACCCCCCTGTCTTTCAGAGTTAGTTACCAATGATTAAGTTCTCTAAAAGGGAAGATGATCACAACATTACTCAGGAACAATGCTCAGCAACATTACTAAGAAAGTTGCCTTATGTCACCGTCAGCTTTAGACTGTAATTCAGATACACTACATTTGTTGTACTGCAGGCTTCATTCGGGCTTATGTTGTTTTTCCAAAAGTATTTGATTCCTCCGGTAGGCCATGGTACACAGGACCATAATGAGAAAATGTGAGTGATCCAAGGACTTCACTGGATGAACTCATGTTGTCCACTACAGTGGCCTATTGCGGCTTTGCTCTTTCCACACCAATTCCCCAAAGGTTACACTGTGGAAATGAATGTGAAAAAAACAGAATGGAGTTATCTGCCAAGTGTGTAAACAAATGTTTAATTGACAACATATCTGTGGTTGAAATTAAATTAATGTGTGTAAGTTTTGAACATTTGAGTTGTACAATTCTTACCTGGTGTTGGATGTCATCTACTAAATAGTCTGGAATCTTCTTGATCGTGCTTTTTGTTCCATGATGCTCCCAGTGTGACAGGTCTAGACTGTGGGCAGGCCAGGCATGTACGGAATGTATACCATTGTTCTTGCTGAAATTTCCTCCCTGCAAAAGACATGGGATGGCAGCATATGTCATTCAACCATCATGGATGCTGGCTTTTGAACAGAGCACTAAAACAAGTTTGTTGGCCATTCTCCATGTCTGTGGTTTTCAAACACAATTTCAAAGTTTGATTTCTACATGCACAGAAGTTTTTCAGTTCTTCTCAATTCATTTTATATAGGCTCAGGTTCAAATAAGCCATTGGCATTTGTACATCATATGACTCCTTTTCATGGTAGAAAGTGGATGGTGAATCACTCTGTTTTCTTAAATTTTCTTGAATCTTCCTGAGCCAACCCAACAAAATTCAATTTAATTCAAAGATATTTATACAGTGCCATTTACAATAGAATTATCACGTGGCGCTATATAGACATAACAAGGAGCACCCTAGGTGTAACAGGGGCAAGGAAAAACTCCCCTGTGTTAGTCATTCAAGGAAGAAAACCATTGCTCAAGAAGCCAACCCAACTGCCAGGAAAAGTACTGTCAGTGATTACCATGAGTGATAGACTACAATTTGTCCATGGTTTTGAGAGAGCATCATAATAATTCCAAAATACAGTCCCACAATATTATATGGTAGTCATGCCATAGGTGTTTGTCTAAAGTTCTGGCAGGACAACACAGTAGCAGCCAGACATAATGTTAAAGTGAGGGGATGAGATCGATCATGGTGGTAACATTGGATGGAGTCCATTCTGATAAGTGGCATCATGAAAAGGGGTTAGAAAACAGAAACACGTCTGAAGCTAACCCAGTTTTCGCCACCAATTACCTCAATCTCAGATTGACTTCTGGTCTGGATACCCAGCTGTCATCTCTCACTTCTCTGAGGTGGGATCAACAAACATAGATCAAATTGCCTCTGTAGGTTGTTTTGGTGTCTTGAATGCGTTTCTTTGGAGGTTCCTCTAACATCCAATACCAGTTTACCTCCACGTCTTTCGCCCACTTTTGCATTGTAAAAGCAGATGCCTGAACTAAACAGCAGTCAGCATGGGCAGCAAAATAAGAACACTTATAATTTGTCATTTGCACTAATAAAGTTGTCTTCCCCGGTCTTCCCTGCAAGGATCATCGTTCTCATTCGCTTGCGTTTTTGGTTGTCAAGCAAATGAACCAAAGTGCAAATAGGCTTGCTGGTCATACCGAGCTGCAGAGCGAAATCAACCAGCTTGCAGATCAGAATGGGTTTTCCCTGGCTAGTTTGGAACCCCAAAGATCATGGCCATCAAAAATTGATTTTCAGCAGTGTTCCTTGTTTATAAAGAGAGTTCTCTGATGTTATCATCAGGGTTGTCAGACGTACATTCGATGTACAATCAATAATGAAAAAAAATCCCATAATGTATGATAATTCCAGAATTTTCCTTTGTTCATTCATTGTAACACACATATAGAATCCTACAATCCCTCTCTCACCCTTCAGGCATCATTGGCAGGTTATCCTCGGGCTACCAGGCGTGCCTCAGCCCTGTCTGGCTCAAAGTTATGTACTGCTTTGTGACGCTTCCATTTTTTGAATGACATGTTTGGTTGGAACAGGTTGTGTGAGCATTGAATACAGCCTTGATCATTCGTTTGGGAGGATTTTAGAAACGAACTGGGTGGAATGAGAAGGGAAAGATCAAAGCAAGTTATGCTGAATGGTTTGGGAAAGCCTGTGTGCACAAAATTGTTTGAAAAATAGTTATATTTTATGTGCTTGATTCATGTACGATTTGTGACAATTTCCTTCCAGAAACGATAATTTCGAGCCTTTGGTATGATACTTAAATATTTCCAGTCTGGTAACATGAGTTATCATGATGTTATTTTGAAATCTTCAAATTCTTTACAATTTCATGCTGAGTCAGGGTTTCACAGAGCGATACTCCACATCTTTATTTCTGAGAGATTCTGCCTCTCTGGGACACTTTGTTTTACACATAATAATACGAAGTGCAGAATAATAGTGCGAAGTACTCCTTCCTCTTTGTGTTTCCTTTCTCTTGACCCCAGCCCAGCTTTTTGGAGTGTTGCTGGCATCAGATTCAAAATTACTGTATACTTTTTCATTAAATAGTAACATTTGATGTTGCTTGTGTCTTTCTTACAGCTAAATATATATATATGAAATGTTCATATGATCACATTCATTTTTTATTCACTTACAAAATATTCCAACTTTTTGGAATTAATTCTTATTTCTCTTGTCTCAGCCTTTCTGAGGACACTGAGTATAATTTTAGATCTTCTCAGGACATATGTATAACATGAAAAGGCATGTAAATGTGGTGTGATGTACAGATGTTTGAGACTGTATCGATAACAAAGCGTTGTTTTCACTCAATTTTGGACCTGTGAAGAGAAGATGACCTGATCCAGAGACTCCATTAAGCAGCAGCAGCAGCAGCAAGGTGATCTTTGCGAGCTGAACACGTATCTTATTAGAAAAACACAGTGACACCATCTCTAACATCTGAAATTCAAAACAGGCGTGAGGGCAGACACTGAACTGTCTGCTCACCATCTCTCATCTCTCTGCCATAAGTAGCTGAACTGAATTTGACCTGATATTGAATAAGCTCAGAAATATGTACTTCACAGTGAGAGAAGTTTCACCACAAGGTGACAGGAATCTACAAAGCATATTAAATGTTTCACTCACAGATGTTTTCGGGCAGACACAAACGCACATATCCCAAATGGGCCCAAAAGTGTCCAAAAACTCGATTGTCTCAGAACATTTCATACTTCCGCACACATACAGATTCATCTATACAGGAACTAACATATACCATACACAGTTTTTCACAAGTTGGAGCTTTGGCATTTGTCATTTTGGTGGCATTTCACAAACATACACATATACTCACACAGGAGACGTGTGGTTAAGCAATGATCAGAAGAGCATGTATTTAAATACCCCACTGGGATGGAATAGACATATATAATAATCATCACAAGAGCAGCACAATACAGCCAACCACGGAGAGAAAGAGAGAGAGAAGGATAGAGAGAGAGAGAGAGAGAAAGAGAGAGAGAGAGAACAGGAACAAAGTCAAAGGAAAAGAGGATCAGGAATGCCCCCACACTGGCCTCTTAGCACCAGGGTCATGGGCAAGAGTCTTTGGGCACAAGTGTGCTTCCTCCTCTCCAGACAGGAAATGATGTACGCACAGGGACAACATGGAGAGGAGCAGAAAAACCATGCTGCAGACCAATCACAGGAAGAGAAGAACAAAGGGCCCGCCCTCTCAGACACGCCCCTCACTCCCCAGTATGAAATAGCAGACACCCCAAATCAGACTGTGATCTATGTTTCTGTTTGTTCGGTCCCTGTTGGTGTGCCTAAGCACCACTCTACATCAAAACTGCCATCACAAATACTGATTTCTTTTTTGTTTGTAGCATGAACATAGCATTTTTCCATGACAACACTGAGCCATTTGGCGTGCCTTATGTACAGATGCTGGTGTTACAAGTGTGGTCACGAATGCAGGGCCAGGGTAGAGTGTTTAAGGTTTGGTAAGAAAGTACAGAAAGAAAACCAAGAGAAAACATAACAAGAAAGAGAGGGAGAGGTTGAAGTCAGGGGTCCAAACCAGAGGGTTGTGGTGATTGGTAGGTTTGGTGACTGACGGGTCGGAAAGGGGGGAGTGGAGGGGGGGTGTGGCCTGTTTCCCTGACTGACTGCTCCCTCGCTTCTAGAAGCACCAACCACTGTTCAAACACCCCACCTAGCCCAACTGAAGAGGGAGAGGCAGATACAGTGTGTATATATATGTGTGCATGTGTGTAAATGTGCATGTGTGCGTCTGTGTGAACATATTATGTGTTTGTATGTATGTGAGTGTGTGTGTGTGTGTGCGTGGTTGTCTTTTGATTGTCACTGCTGGAGAAAGACAGAGTTCAGCTGTTCTCCTCTGTTTCTTCTCTTCAGTCTTTAAAAAAGGAGTAAAAATGAGTGAAAGAGAGATGTCCTCCATATCTCCTAAAAGTGAAAGGGAAAAGAGAAAAAAGCTTCAGTGTAAAAGTACACCTGCAGTTGCACTCAAATCTGTACTTCTACAGTTACTGACATAATAAACAAAATCAAGAATATTTCAGATTTGAAACACTAAAGATGTCATTTTAGAATCAGGAATGTGTCAGCTTATTGACATTGCCTCAGCTGAAAGTTTTGTTACTAGGTACTGTATTTCTGACTTCTAGTGTATTATTAAAATGCTGTAATGTGTGCATATATATGAAATTAAAATACATCATAAATATAGAATTATAATATATACTCCAAGCGAGTACTGTAATTCCTCTACAGGTTCACCTGACTATTCTTAGCATGTATAGTAGGTATATATAAGGTACACTAATACATGTGCATTTTCATTTAAATTTTGTTAATAAATGTCCCATTTGTTCTAACCAGACATACTACATCTGAAAATTGTGTACCAGTATATATGCTGGAAGTAATGGCTGTACAGTACAACGTTTACCACATTATCCCACTATGCATCAAGAAACAGCTTAAGATAGTGTCCAAGACAAAATAGCAAATGGTTAAACATTGTACTTATAAAACAAAAGACTCATGTTATGGTCCTGTCTGACTATAATAAATTACTTTCAAAGTAACAATTGATAGCCATTAGTGTTATGTGGCTATTGCCACAAAATTGCTGAACTAGTGACAGATGAGTTAACATTAGTTTATCATGAAATTTACCTGTGGAATTTCTTCATGGACACAAAACTGAATTTGTCATTGATTGGGATCTCAAAGTTATTTTGTAGGTCTAGGATGACTCTTGGATTTGAAAAATACTGCCAATAAAGAGCTACTGTCTAAGAAAGAGTAACCCATTCAAAATACATAGCATTCAAAGCAAGAGATGCATTAGCATCAATGAATGCAAAACTTGACACTGTGGTCCAGCATAAATTTAACTCCAAAACCAAAACCTGACCTCCTGGGCAATAAACCTTGCCCTAGTGCATGTCACAGCCAAGATGAAGGTCAAACCTCTTACCTGTGCTGTGTTGCCATGGAGTTGTCCTCTAAAGGCTGGTGTAGCAGTCCTCACTGGACTGGTCAAGCAGCTGGCACAGCACACCCCCTCGAGGGTACCCATACTCCTCAGGCTCACACACCCCTGCATGAGGGGGGGCTCTCTGTATGGGGCCAGGGTATGGAGACTGGGGCATGGCCCTCAGACCAGGGCTCATCATGGACAGGTCTCGCTTGGATGGTGTTCGGGGATCCTCGTAGGAGTGGGGGTTGTACCAGCACGGGGAGGAGCTATACCGGGGTGAGTCGTACTGCGAGATGGGCTCTTTGCTCACCGCTGAGCCACACTGAGGCAGGAGACGGGGAGTCGGGGAGAGGGTAGGGCTAAATGTCCTAGAGGAGGAGGAGGAAGAGGAGGAGCAGTAGGACTGTGAGGGCAGGGCTTGGGCTGGTTTGGGGTAGGGCTTCAAGACATCCATGTGCACAGAGGGGCTGGGGGAGAGGGAAGTGGTGTCAGTGGGGTAGATCTGAGAGGGACGCTCATCAGAGGAGGCAGTCGAGCTGTGGCCTGAGTATGGTGATGGGTACTCACACGTCTCAGGGCCATGGCTCATTGGGGATAAACTGCTACTATCTCCACTGTAGTAGTCCAGAGTCTCCTGGAACATACTCCTTGTGGGAGACTTCTGGGACGGTGGCAATTTGGACTTGGTGGTAGAGCGCTCCCTCTGGCACGGCGAGTAGCCATATCGGCCTCCTCGGGATCCCCTTGAGCCCCTGCCTCCGACTCCAACTCGCTTGGGCCCTGAACTGTGAGAGGATGGGCTGACAGGTGACCCTGGAGGCATAGTCACTGGGGGACAGGCCTCTTTCTCACCCTGTGGGCTCTCACTGTGTTTTCTCCTTCCCCGACCAGGCTTGGAGCCGCCCTGGAACAGCATGCTTTGGCTCCAGTTGTAGGAAGGACCGGTGGAGCTCTCATTCCAGTCCATCATCAGCTTCTCAAGACTTGATAAGCTAGACTGTCCTTCGACAGCGGACACCTCCCTCTGTCTGTACGGGCCCCTGCCACCTCCACTGATGTGAGAGGAGTCAGATGATGATTCAGAGAGGGTGTCAGAGCCTGCTCTTTGCTTAGTTTTCTGAGGTGTGTAGTTTGAGATGTCCAGGATGTCTTTGGACTCAGGAGATGTTGTGGTACCAGTGTACTCTGCATAGCCGTGGTACTGGCCCCCCACAAAGCCCTCACTCCCTCCCCAGGCCTGGCGGTACCCCCACTGGCCTGCATACTGCCGGTACTCCTCTGGAGGAGAGCCGGAGGAAGAGGAGGAGGCGTGGTGGCTGGATTTGGACATCATCATGTAGCCTCCCCCTGGAGACGTGGGGCCGTTGCCCTCCCCTCTCATTAGGGCAGAGTGGCCGGGGCTGTAGGCTCCATAGCTGCATTTGGCTGCAGGCTGGTAGTTTGAATAGCCCATCTGACATTGGGTGGAGGGAGACGATGAAGCCTTTGCCCCATAACCATAACTGCAGTCACTCACCCTCTGCTGGCTCTGGCTGGGAGAACAGACAGCCCCTGCTGGTATGTGAGGGTGTGTGCCAGTACTGCTACTATAGCCTGAGGGGAAAGGGGTGTAACCTGTGGAGGGGTGTGGGGAACTAGGTGAGCGGGACTGGGACAGGGCAGAGGACTTGGTGTAAGTGGGTGTTGTTGGGGATGTTTGTCCATATGGATAGGAAGGTCTGACTGGGGTGCTGCTACAGCTTTTAGTTTGGGGAACACCTCCATCTGCTGGAGTACTTTGTCCTTTAGGACTGCATTTGGGGAATGCAGGGGACCACCGCTGAGGTGATCCCTCAAATCCCACAGGAGGCTTGCGGGCAGGGGGGCTGGACATGTCTATCAGATCAGAGGAGTCATCCGAATCGAGCAGTGAGCGAAAGTACCCTGCAAATAGCCCCTGGGCGTCATCTCCCCCACTGCCCTGCACTCCTGGGCTGCCATACATCCCCCCACTGCCCCTCCCCTCAGTAGAGGACATAGGGCCATACCTTCCCCCTATCTCTCGCTCAGGTGTGTCCTTACCTTCCCAAGCCATGTTACCATTGGCCCAGTCGTCACTGGTCGGCCCCTGGCCACCCTTGAGCTGTCCGTTTTTGCGTGAGCGTCGTTTGCGAGGTGGCTTTTCGCCTGGTGGGGCCATGGGATCCACCTCCCCTGCCTGATTCTTCTCTGAAAGTGATGCCCTGCTGATTCCTCCAGCCCCACCAAGTCCACCCCCCTTCCCACGTTTCCGTGGGGTCCCAGGCTCAGATGGCATAACTTTTCGCTTCTTCCCGATTGTCTCAAAAAAGTCACAAAAGGAACTTTTGGGGCTGCTGGCTCCAAGACCTGCAACACCACCTCCCCCTCTCACACCAGCTCCACCACCTCTCCCTCCCCTTCTCCGGAACCCCGAGAGTCTTTGAAGGAGCGCAGGGAGGGCAGGATTCTGTGGCGTGGCACTGGCACTCTCAGGCTGTGTGGGTGTCCAACACCGTGGAGGGGAACAGCGTCCAGTGGGAGGAGGTTGCCGCGTTAAGAAGGCCAGCTTAGACAGGACATCAGCATACTCACTGCATGTGTCATTAGTTTCAGTCACATAGCAGGGCTGCGGCGAGGGCAGCTTGACTCGCCTGCGTCGACGAGGTTTCTTGGGCATGTCAGCGTTGCTTCCCGCAGCTGCAATGGCAGCTGCTGCCGCCCTGGTCTCCTTCAAGTCGGGCTGGCCAGGTAGGGCCTGTTTGGGTGGTCGCCCGCGGCGCCGTTTCAAGATGACAGGTAGCTCTCCAGGGGGGAACATCACCATGACACTCTTGCCATTGTTCTTCATGCGCAGCAGAGCGGTGGGCTCACGAGGAGGTCCCTCTCCCTCCTTCCCCTGACTACCCACACCCATGTTTACCTCCTTACTACCTCCAACCCATGACACTGCCTCCAGCGAGGATATCTTATAGCTCTTCTGCCGACGGCTCAGATGCACAGGGATTCGAGGTACTTTCACCACAATCCTCCGTGCCCCCACAAACCTGCCTTTGCGCTTGATATGAGGGGGGCAGATGGAACAATTCTTGACACTCCTAGCGGTGCTTGGTGGGGGAGTGTGAAGAAGAGGGGGGTGGGGGTGACATGGGGTTGCAGGAGGAGCAGGAGCAGGAGGAGGAGGAGGAGAGATCTCAGGCACTGGCTCTGTCTTTACTCGCTCAGTCTCTCCTCCTCTCCAGCTTTTCTCCTCTCTCTTAACTTGTCTTTCCTCCTCCTCCATTATTTCCTCCTCTTGCCTATCCTTTGTGCTTTCCGACACTCGACGGAGCCTGCTAGACTTCCGCAGGTGGCTGGGGAAGCGTGGTCGGCCAGAGCTCCGCAGCGTGTACTTCCTTTCTAACTCAGCCGGGCTAGAGAGGGGACCATGGCCGGTGTTACAGGTAGTGGTAGTGGTGTGGTTTGGCTTGGGGTGGTCGGGGGGAAGGGCACTAGAGAGGAGTGGAGTGGGGTGTGTGTGTGCAGATGACATGGGCTTGAGGAGGGGTGAGGGTGTTTGCCTGTGTGTCTGTGGCTGCACTGTGGAGGATTCCAACTCCATGTCGGGGTGAGTGTCCCGTTGCATGTGGGAGGGTGTTTGGGACCCTGTGTGCGTGAGGGGCTGTGTCGTGTTTGTGTCAGCCTGGTGCTGGGGTGTGTCGCTGTCCAGGTGGGTGTAAGCGCGGCGGTCGGAACGGTCCTGCTGCAGGTTGCCGTCTGTCGTCTCCTCGTTCCTGCGCCGGCACATGTGACGCTGGTTGTCATGGCTGCGCAGGCCGTTAGCAAGTGCGTGCGAGGTGTAGGCACTGTAGTGCAGCGCAGAGGCTGAGGGGCTGGGAGCTATGGAGCCACTAGCCACTGAGGCTCCCCCATCGGCCCCCCAGGCCTCCGGCTCCACGCACTCTTCCTCCGCCACCCCCCCACACACAATGCGCACACCTCCTGACCGCAGCCGCCCAGACAGGCCGCTCATGGGACTCTGTGTGTGTTTGAAATGCCCCTGGTGCTTTGCACAGTCCAGTCTGAGGAGGTTTGTTCTATTGGTTTAGCTGTCAAAATATGGGAACCTCTTCCTCAGGTCCTTCTTTTCTAGAATACCCAGTGAGAAGGCAAAGTGGGCTATCACACAGAATCCTGAGGGCACACCAAGAAATAGACAATTATTTTTATGAATGCAACATTACAGAAAATGTAAGTCTACTGTAGGTAACACAGTCAAACACAGAGTTCTACTTTTACAGTTAGTTATATGCATGTAACGTGATATCTGAAATATAATGCTAAAACACTATAACATGGACCAGTTTTTGTTTATCATTGCCATATACATGACTGCTATGCGCTATTCTAGAGCTATATTCCTGTTTTGACGTAATGTAAAATCATGATATTTCTTAAAGTTTGATATTTTTAGCAAATATTTAATGTTTCAAACTAAAAATGATATGTATCTCCAAAATAGCTCAGTGGAACTCATTGATTGCTTCTGTTAAATATTTTAATGTTAATACATTACCTTTTCTCCGTTGGCATCCATTCCCATTTGTGAACCTGACAGCAAAAAAAAAAAAAAAACATCAGTCATACCATCACTCAAAATATTTTTACAGGATTTACAGAAGCAAACAGAGGACATCAGTAAACCCCAATGCCATCTTACATGGTAATGGACAGCACTAATGGGATCTGAACTGCTGAACCATCAGCAGTCATGAAGCAGTCTACATCTGTATGTACATCTAGATATCATGTTTGGATATTACACAATGTTGCAAATGTGTGCTAATGAATATTTCAAGTGTATAGGTCTAAATGTTTGGTATATGACATGTTGAGTGGCTTCCAAAACATTTTGAGCCTTCGTTCCTCATATTTAAGTCATGTCAATAATTTGACTGGTAATTTATATAAAACTTTATATATTAACTTTATATATATAAAAATATTATAATATTAAATATTATATTAAATATTATATTAAATTAAAAAAATGTATATATTTTACAGTGAGTTGCTTGTACTACTGCAGTATAGTTTCAACTCTATTTAAATTCTGGCTTTTATCCTTACAGCCTGAGGAGAGAACAGTGAAAGTGGTCATCAGCAAGAGGTTGTGACAGCTGTCTATCAAACTTGCAGATATACAGTACACATATGCGAGTGTCTATACATGTTCAGATGTTGTTCATATGTCTGCTTCAGAAATATTTTGTATGATTGTACAGAAGTACTGATGTATCCTGTAGATGATGGATCCTGTAGGTGCAAGTATGTATATTATATGCCTATGTGTATATTATACGCCTATGGGTGAGGAAACCTATTTTTCTCTAATCAATGGACATTGATAAGAGACACACTTAAGAGCAGCATTTGATGATGGTGTTTTATCCCCAGCAGGATAAGAGAAGATGCAAATACATAGCATACTAAAACATGCCTTTCCATGTCTAAATGAATGACCCAACCTATGAAGGTCCCCTCCTTCCATTAGAGGGCAGGCAAGGGGTATCTGTGCAATCAACTTGACTCCACCAGTCAGGTGAGCAAACTCCACACAAGCATCCTTTGTTTTTTGGATGACAGACACTCAACTTCTACTGTCTGTCAGTTGGTGCACATGTCTCACCTTGTAGAATGCACTGTGTCAGTGTGTTAGGTGTGTTTCTTGTGTGTGTGTGAGGGGGGGGCTATTTACACACCTGTCACAATCATCTATATGTATTTGCTCCTGACTATTCTTCAGTGTAAGTATGCCTATGAGAGTATAGGTAAGTGTGTTACTATTATTGAGAGAGTGCGTCAGTGATTGATTGAGTAATCTCTTTCTCATTCTCTCCCTCTGTCTCTCTCTTTCAGTCTTTCACTCTCCCTTCTTTTCTCCCTCTCCTGTGTGTGTGTGTGTGTGTGTGTGTGTGTGTGTGTGTGTGTGTGTGTGTGTGTGTGTGTGTGTATGGGGTGTAGAAAAAAAGCCCTCACTCAGTTCTAAGGGGAGTGCAGTTGTTGCTAAGATACAGGCAGGAGCTTTGACAGCATGTGAGGGTGAGAGACAGAGAGAGAGAGACAGAGAGAGAGAGAGAGAGAGAGAAAGAGAGATGTGGGGGGTGGGGTGGTGAGACAGTGAGAAAGCGAGAGAAAGGTGGGGGAGAGAGATGCAGGAATGGCGAGAAGAGAGGGGTAGCAAGAAGAGAGATACACAGGAAAGAGAGTGGGTTGGAAAGGAGACAGGAGTAAGAGAGAGAGAGAGAAAGAGAAAGAGATAGAGAAAGACTGAGAGAGAGGGAGGGGGAGGAACTGGGTCATGGGGTCCACGGAGACACACAGTGACACTCTGCAGAAATGCAGCTGTCATCATAGGCACACACACACATATACAAATGCACAGACATGCAGGCTTGGAGAAATGTACTGGCTCTCCTCATAGACACACATAAGTAAGTGTTTTCTTGTTCTCATTCTCAGACACACACACACATGGGCATGCACGCCCAGACACACACACATCCACGCACGCACACACACACACACACACACGCACATGGACACTGTGTTCTACAGGCTTCTGTAGTCTTACTCCCTATGTTTTCCTTTCCCTCCTTACTCTCTCTGTCTGTCTCTCTCTCTTTCTCTCTCTCTCTCATTCTCTTGTTCTTGTGCTGTTCTGCCCTCCCCCTCTCCAGCTGCAGGAAATTCCTGATGATCTTCATCATTAGGGTCTGTGTTAAACTCAAGCCATTGCCAAACATGCACACACGCACAAGCGCACACATGTACACACACATCCACACACACCTCTGTCCACATGTGTGTGCTCATCCAATGCATGGCTGTGGTGGCACTGCTCTGCAAGAGTAGACGTGTGGAGGTTATTTTAAGACCAGCAGAGACCCTAAACACCCCCAGCCTATTCTTTCTCTCTTTCTCCCTCTCTCCTACCCTCTTCTCCTCAGCCTCACTCCACCCTCTTCCTCTCCCCTTTCTCTCTCTTTTTTTCCTCTCCCTCTCTTTTCCTCTCCCCCTCCCCCAGGCTCTCCCTCCCACCCTGCTGCTCCTTCCTCAGGTCATGTGATCAGAACTGCCAGCCAGGAGCAGCCAGGCAGCTTCTCTCCCTTTCCTTCTCCCTCCCTCTTTCTCTTCCTCGAACTCACCCCCCCCACCCCCACCCCAACCACACACAACACCCCCCGCCCCACACCCCCCACACACCCCACACACACACACCGCCAGTATATCAGCATATCTCTCTGTCTGTACCTTGCTTTTCTCCCCACGCCTATCTCTCTCCCTCCATGTTCCATCACTTTCTCTGCTCTTTGCCATATCCAACCATATTCTCAGTCTGCCCCCTAAAACTTCTTTGTTGGGTTGAAATGATTGGTCCCTGCAGCTCACACTTATAAAGACCATTCAGTACAGATGCTGCACTGCTGCAACCTTCTTTTTGCACAGTTGGCTTCCTCCGCCTATCTCCTTTGTCTCCTTCTCTATCTTCTGTTATTTACTCCTTCACCGATGTTTCCATCACACACGCACAGACTGGGCGACATCAGCAGCGGCCACCGAGGCCAGCTCGCTGCTGAACGGACTCCTGGATGGGCCTGCGATGGCTCCAACTTCCTGCATCACCTCCCCCACACGCCGCCGCTGCCGCCGACAACCCCATCAACACCCGTTCCTCTTCCACAGTTGCTGTGGGAGACACTGCAGTGGAGTCAGTTGCCAAGGAGAGGCTGCTGGCTGTCTGTTTAAACAACAATGTCTGTCTTCTCTACGCAATCTACTTCTCTAGCAGGCCTGAAGATGCACACACACACACACACACACACACACACACACACACACACACACACAGTAAGAGAATGCCATCTTTATCTCAGTCTCTGCATTATCTTGAAACATTCAGTAGGCCTAATCTGATTCATCCTATCTATCCAACAAACACAGTCAATGGAGTGATAACTGGATTCTTGAATCCTTCCTATTGCTAATTCATTATTAGTACAAATACAGAAATAAAATCCACACAAAGTTTTCAGATCACCTTCAAGATCCCTCCACACCCTTTTACTGAGAAATTGCCTCTCTCCTGAGTACTCTTGGGTAGGTGGAAAGTGAACTGTTAGACAGACAAGTAGAGATATATCTTGTGCTGGGTGGACTTCCAATGAAATGGTACCCTTGACGATGTATCCTAACATTTGAAAGACCTCAGTAATAGTCACAAGCACACTTAATGTTGCCATGTTAAGACAAGACGTTGTGCATGTTAAGTGCCACAAGACAATTTGATTGTAAATGGCATTGTGCAAAATATACTTGAATCGAATTAATTGTCTTCAAAGCGTACAATAAGATCTGTGGATCTTCTCCACGCATGACATGCGGTAAAAACCTTTGACAAAGATATATGTAGGGTTATTGATCCTAGCCCCATAAACTGCCATTTAACACTGCCAATTTCTGTAATAAACACTGCAGTGACTTTCATCACTGAAATAGTTAACTGATTTTGGTAACTTAAAAACCAAGCTAGCAAATTAGCTTTTATCCTGCATATGCATATTTGAAATATAAAACAAATGTTAAATCCCAATTCAAAAGTGAAAATGCCAAAGGAGACAACGAGACGTGGAGTCCAACAGGGCATGAAGGAAAGAGAGAAACCATCCCCTCTGGTCTAAAGACATTTCGGAATTATATACATAAACATGGAGCATTAATTACACGCAACAACAACAACAACAAGCTCTCTCTCTCTCTCACACATACACACACACATACCCACACAAAGTTGGGACAGAACAGAGGTTTTCAGCAAAAGCAGCTGTGTCTGTGTCTCCTTAGTCAGACACCCTCGAGTCACTCTCCTTGTTTTCCTTCTACTGATCCCTCTCTCACACTCTCTTTGAGTCTTCCTCTACCCCTTCCCTCTCTTCTCCCTCTCTCATTGTCTTTCACAGATGTAGAAAGGTACATTCATCCATCTTTACCTCATTCACACCAATATCAGCCCCATCTCTCCCCCTCTGTCTTACTCTAGCTCCTCTTCAGCTTCTGTTCCCCCTTCCTCTCCCTCTATGGCCTCAGCTCCCTCTCTTTTCTTTTTTCTCCCTTTCTCTCTAGCACTCTCTTTCTCTCACTGGCAGTGGAAGTGTGTTCCCCAGGGGAAGCAGGGCTCATTAACTTGCAGTAGACAGAGAGAGAGAGAGAGAGGGAGAGAGAGAGAAGCAGAGAGCAAAAGGGAGGGAAGAGCGCAGCAGAGAGAGATATAGAGGAAGGGGAGTATGTAAGGCGGTAAGGAGTGAGTCAGAGAAAAGGACATAAAGAAAAAAACAATCAAAACAGGAATAGAAATGGGATTTACTTGTGTGGCTGACTAAAATGTAAATAACAGTAAACATCCTGCCTCCTTAGCACAATTAATATTTGAATAAATTAATCAGTGATTAAATCTTGATCGTATTATCAAGCAATAATGTAAGCATTTAATTTTGTCTTCAAGTGTCCTGGATGTAGAGTCTGTGGTCTGAGTGGTGGCTAGGGTGTTGAGAGATTGTTGCTATGTTACATTAGGTGGTCATTTCGGTATTGCTCGTTGACTGCAGTAAAATTCACATTGTTGCTATGATGTTCAAATACTACTGGGTGGTAAAATATCGCAGTGAACAGGTGAAATGTCTCAGTGAGCATCTACAAGGGTAGCTGGAGTGTACAAGTCCTTTTGAAGCATGTTTCTTCTTTATCAGATGTCAGGCGTCTTTCTGATGAAGCAGTAATCAACTCCTCAACAGCTTTTTTACTTTTACTGATTTCCCTGCTTATACGTAAAAATCCTCTACAGCAACGTCACAAGCACATCTTCAGTCACATTAGTTGACATCTTCAGTTACTACAGTCTGGCTGCAAGAACGAGACAGATGCTGAGGAGCTGGGACCACTAACATTTGTCAAAGCAATTTCTGTTTGATGAAAAGTCACGGTATATGTCTGGATTTGCATGTCAGACTCCACCTCAGTAAGACTAAAGTTAAACCTACAAGGATTTCCATACCCCATACATCTGTGTACCATAAAGAAACTTACAAAGAAGAACAAACCAAATGCAGAATGTGGCATTGTGTAACAAATGCTAAAGGAACACATGAACTGGACCTAATTGAAGGGCCGTACACATGACTTCAATATGATAATGTATCGCTACTTTTCCATTTCATATCATGCTTGCAGTTCTGCAGGGCCACATACATTTTCTTGCTTTTTGTTCTGGTTTTTGATTTGTGATCTGAATTTGAATATAATTAAGTATTCTACATATCCTGGCCCTGCCTTCCTAGCACTTCCGCTTGATTATCATCTCCCTACAGTGTTAGTCTGGATTTGATCCCATTCAGCTTGTTGTCTCAGGAGGCATTTTAACCTGTCCAATCAGCGAACAGAGGGAGGCGTTGTGAATGCAGTGCTAGAATGCTATCAGTCAACGCAAGCTATCAGTCAGGGGTTGATCTAATCTTCTTACAGTTAAACACCTCAAGCAAGCAATCGAATCTCACTACCGAATGTCCAGACCCTCTGTACCCTGTGCCCTGGTTGTCTACAACTAGTGTATTCAAGTCTCACTACCAGATATTTGACACCTGATCATCCAAAGATCAATGACACAAGTATATCCATAAATGTGGGCGTTTGCCTCGGATATTTAGGGAAGAAAAATGGGCTAATCCTCCAACTGCTTTGAACTAATGGAGCGGGTAATAGTGATTCAATCTATGACAAGAGCCCAAAAATTTAAGCAAGGTCAAAGAGGTCATCAGTGACAATCCTTACTGGCAGTTCTTTTCACAGTGCACTTCATCAATCAATAGTCTGGCTACAATCCTTGAACGTTCAACAAGTCTTGAACTTAATGGAACAATATTATTTATCTCTCTGTGTTCTGACACAGGCCCTGAGGGAAATGTAGCAATAAAGAGCAGGACTTATCTTTCCAGGAATCACACCACAACAGACAGTGGAACACAGTTTTCTCAAATATGGCAATCAATGACAACGAGACATTGTGAGAAATAAATCCCAAGGGGAACTTCCACCTTTCCTGCCTTGAACTTATTTTTGACATACCAGTCACACTAGCTGTCTTCAGTCAAATGGAATTGAAAGGTTAAATGTTTTCAGTTTCATTCACAAGAAACTTACTCTGATATATTGATCATGTTCACCCCACCCAGGTACTCTACTTCACTGCCTAGACAACAAGTCTCAGGTGCAAAAAACAATATTTATTTATTTATTTTTTCTTTTACTTTTTACTGTACCTCTGGTTTGGAGCCTCACCAATAACTATGATGATGGTCAGTCTTTTGCACTTTCTCAACAACAATCTACTGGCCAACTAGCACGTGGTTTACTATTAATTATACTTCTTGATTGTGTGTGTGTGTGACATTTTTGATTATGCTGAATGTCCAGTGAGGTGAGTGAAGCACCTATTTTCCTCCTGCTCATATTGTTTTTGCTATGTCATAAATCTCTTACCTCCATTTATTTATGAATAGAAATGGATCACGCAGGTATATTTGCAGCAACCTAAAGCCATGAGACCTATATTACCCCCCAGTTGAAAGACAGGAGGTCTTAGTAAAAGTGATTTAACAAGTGGATATTAATCAGCTGTGTGAAAAACATCATGCTCAAAAATAACATGGGTGTTGAGGGACAGGTGTGCTAACCTGTGTATCTTGCAACATCAGCTAATGGCCCTGGTGATCATTCTTGGAGTGCAGTCACAAATATGTCATTAGAATGTTGCAAGCTGAAAGTTCACTTAGATTGTAAACTCCTCAAAATGCTTTCAAAATTTCAGCAGCCTCTGTAGTTAATGTACCTTAGGGTGTAATACATGCCACTTTGGTTGAATGATGAAAGGGAATGACAGTAACCACTACAGAGGTCTAGTGACCTAAATCATACAGTGAGTTACAGTCACAAGCTGGCAATGGCACACACACAGTCTGTGGTGACTTTCCCAGCTCCACCTGTATCTACTAGACTCCATCATGTCAGCATCTGCCATGTCTGCTAACCTGGCCGCCACCTCCTAAGATTTACAGCTAATTCAGATGCTGTTGTATCAGGGCTGCACTGCCCATGGCAGTAGTGTGTTGCACAACATTGGTCCGAGTCTGCTCCTGTCATTAGGGTCTCTCTGCGCTGCTTCCTGAGGTCATTTCTTTAACATCCTCACCCTGATAAAGGCTTAATCTCCGTACCCCGTTGATAAGTAAAACTCAGTACAATGTGTAGAACATAACAGAACCATATGAGGATGATATGGTGTATCTGCTGACCAAACAGCTATTTTCAACAAAATTTCCTCATAGAGTTTGTCTCTAAAGTTAAGAGGAGGTGATCTATTGCAATTGCAAGGCTGCCACCATATCACCATATTGACCATTAAGTCTGTAGTATATCTCCAGGTTTTACAATAGGAAAAAGACCTTTTTAAGACCTATAAAGGCAAAAAAATTACTGATCTACAACTACAGTAAAGGAATATTTATTGTATGTCAAACACACAGCACTTCAGTGCATCCTCATTTTTTGAGAAAGAGTGCTGGATAGTGCTGAGTGCAGTCTGATGACCGGTAGTAGTAGAGATCTTCTTGCTAGCAACTGTACATGCTGCTAAAAATAAACAACAGACTGAACATAAAATCAACCCTTCTGCTAATTTAATGCCTGCCTTTCTAGAATTCAAGACATGTTTAAGCCTTAAATAGTGGTAAACAGCAGTAGCAATGCCTGCAAACATCTGAAAAATATAGCCTGAAAAGCATGTAATGTTGCAAAGCAAAGGTAAAAAGTAAGTGCAAAGTCTACACTCATTATTACAACGGGGTTTGAAACACTTCCCAGTGGAGTGTACAGATTCTCTTTAAGAAGTGAAAGAGCCCAAAAAGAGACTGATATCAGGCTATCATGCAGTGGGCCCCTATAGCACAATCACACCGCCAGTTCCAGAAGTACAAACCAGTGTGCTGCCGCAAGGTTAAACTGAAACAGAACTCCAAACTGCAAGCACAGTCGAAGCTGTAAAACTCTATTTGGATGGTCATGGAATTATCATACCTTTTTATTCACTTTGGGTTTATGTGCCTGTTTGGTGTGGAACTGGATTCATTGCATAGAGTTTTAATGATATGCATTATCATATAGCCTAAAAAAGTATCAGTCACAGAAAAGGACAGTGCTATTACATGATAATAACACTGTTATAATACTCCATAAATTATGCAATGTCTTCCCTTCTTTCAAAACCTCTCCTAAATACAAATTCAGTAAAGCCATATGAAATATTAAACAGAATGTTCATGATCCCAAGTTACTTCCCTGTGGTAACCAACCTGTTTCAAGCGCTGGCAAGCCAGAGCAAAGTTCTAGGGGTCATGGTTCAGCTGAAGCGTAGGCAGCATTTAAACCTTCCAGAGAAATCATTCAGATATTAATGTTATTGCTAATAATGTTAAAAATAAACAAATCCCTGCCTAGACTAAATGAATGATTTCAAAGTTAACACAAGGTTTACACTAAGCCAGGATTGGAAGCTCCAAGATCTAAGCCAGGGTTGGAAACATTTCCTTGTGGAGAGTAGCCAGACTCTCCACAAGTCAATAGTCAGGAAGTACCTATCTGAAGCTGGAATTAAGGGATTTTATATACAGTAGGGCTAGACTGAGAAAATATCAAAGGGTTGTATGCTAGTGTGCTAGAGTCATTGACGGGACACTGAACATTTGCTAATGCTTGGCAATTTTCTATTGGCAAGTTTCTGTGTGAGACTGAAAGGTGATATCAAACAACTGAAACATTAATATTTAGATGTATGATGTAAACAAAAGCTAACGTGACTAAAGCGCTCACATTCTAGGAAGGTGTTGTGCAAGAAAGTGTGAATCAGCATACCCTGTAGTTTACCATGGTGGTTGAATGCAATGTTAATATTGAAATAAACAATTTCTGACTGATTCATTGATCAGAATCAACCTCTTTATTCTTAAAATTCCCAATTTCAAGACCTCAATAGCATATGTGAGTTCAAAGATGTTGACTGGTTTGATAAGATGTTGAATCAATTTTAATTTATCAGCTGCTGAGTATCTCATCTTATGCATGATGAGGTAAGAGTGTAATTACAGGATGCGTTAGACAGAATTACCCACAGCTTTTCTTACCTTTGAGGGCATAAATATGAATCTAATGATAAATGTAACAACTCTCCCTTTTAGAATAGTGTCCTTGTTGCATGAATAATAATTTAGCAAGCTCTGGGATGGTTAACATGATGATAAATTTGCTATTCTTTAAAGCTTATAGGCCATTAATTGCAAATCACCACAGAGTAACATAATAATAATCTATACTCTTTTGATCCCGTGAGGGTAATTTGGTCTCTGCATTTAACCCCAATCGCGAATTAGTGAAACACACACAGTGAAGTGCACACTAACCCGAAGAAAGCTGCTCCTGCTATAGCGTCACCTGGGGAGCAGTGAGAGGTTAGGAGCCTTGCTCAAGGGCACCTCAGCCATAGTCTGCTGGTTGGGGATCAAACTGGCAAACCTTTGGTTACAAGCCTGAAGCCCTAACCAGTAGGCCATGGCTGCCGCTGTAAGCAAAGTTCAATCAAATAAATTGCACTCTGACAAGCCTATGAAGAGTGAAAGATTTCAGATGTACCAGTAGCAGTTTCAAGCTGCCTTAAGTTTTGCTTTCCAAAACACCAAAATCGTGAATAAAGAAAACATTGGCAATATCTGTTCTCATGTTTGGCATAAACTGCCGATATGCATGACCAATTTCCTGTCCTTTTGGCTGTCAACAATTCAACAAGTCAAAGTAAAGAAGGTGTACCCCAGAGACACATATAAGACTATTATAATGTTACTCACATGTGTTTCAAGACCCTTCAGGCTACTCTACTCTAATGCTGACGTGCTTCAACTGTGTTAATATCTTGTGTGTTAATGTGTTAAAAGAAAAGTATAGGCTACTAACATATTACATACCTAGACAATTACACTGCAAACTGAAGATCTGACTCTAAATCAGAGAGTTTTTCAAAAATATATTTTTGCCTTTATTCTGATAGGACAGTTTAGAGTGATGGGAAATGTGTGGGACTGAGAGATGGGGAAGGATTGAGAAAAGACCTTAGCCCACTGAGCCATGGCATCTCCTAAAGCAGAGACTCATTTACATGCACAAACTTTAGAGGAAACATACTCAAAGCCGTTTCCCAATATGTACAAGTTAGCAGAGAAGAAATTATTTAATTGGATGATTTGCAGCAGATCTGTTGTTTAGCGTAGTAGCTGATTGTTGTAAGACAAGTTGCACAACAACATTTACATTGGAACTTCTGTTTAACAGGAGTCTGTGCACTGACTTTATCATCCTTCTCCAAATGGCTATAGGCTTTACAAGTCTGTCTAACAGTTACCCAGAAATCCTTGTAGTCAAACTATATTAGTCAGTACTGGTCAGTGATTTAATAATGACATAATATTGTTGCTCAGCATTTCCACTGAGGACCACTGGTCATGGTTGCCAAGTTGGATCACTGACAGTACTAATGGCAGTCACATATGCTTTCTCAACACAACCTAGAACCCTAACCCATGTTGTACTGGAAATAGTCTCTTTGTGAATGAACCCTCTTAGGTGAGGTAAAGTGTTTGTATAAAGAAGACAAAACGAATCACTGGCTCTGGCTGGACCTGTTGCCATTGATGCCTATTGACTGTTCCACATTCCTCAGACATTTCTTACCTGAATTATGTGGATGGATGAACAGACACACACACACACACACACACACACACACACACACACACACACACACACACACACACACACACAAACAAACACAGACACACCAATCCACCTACACAAATGGAGATACAGTTTGCAGCGCCTCTATTCTCTCCCTTTTTAATAATTAAAATGGCTCCATGTTTTCAGTTACTATGGGCTTGTTAGTAAAAGAAACAGAAACAGGCAGATAAACAGAGGCTACATAGCTATTCTGTGTCCATGCATGCACGCACATCAGCTACCTTTACTCTCTAAATATGCAGTTCAAAGGTTAAGGTTTGCTGACTCAGAATGACCACAGCAGAGAGGGGAACAGAGAAAGAGACTTGTTGCATGCATTAATTTTCATATTTATGTCTCCATTTCAGAAACTATCTTTTGTTTGTGATGGGTAAACATAGATTGTTGTCTATGAATGTGTGTGTGTGTCTGTGTCTGTGTGTGTGTAGTTGCAACTGTGTGGGGGTGTGAATTCATGGAGACACTCATGGCATGAAAGGTTTGTCTCAACCAATAGGATGACTCCAGCTGTTCTCGTTGGAATACAGGTCACCATGGTGATGTGAGCTGTCAGACTGACTTACATTCACACAAAATGAAACCTAAACTATCCAATTGTACAGGTTTCTAGAGGTGGACATTGCATTCACACACTCAATCATAAATATGTGAGTTTAAATGATTTAGGCACCTGACAACCACAGGAAGACCATGCCATGCGCGTCATCCTCACCATAATAGACACGAACATTTGAGGCTGTTGTCATGACAACCTGTGCATCTATAGAGACATCTCCTTACACAGAGAAACCGTTTGCATACTGCCACCATGTGAGCAAGGTGCAGTGTTTTAATCTCATGTCAAATGTCATGAGTACATGCGAACTGTCAAAACACCATTTTCATCTTGTCATAGACTCCTCTGCAGACTTTTCATTAATCGACAGGAAGCAATAACGTCTTATTACTGTGAGCTAAAATCTTGGCAGAGGAAGACGTTCTCATTGTCTAACAATGTGTGTGTATGTGCGTGCGTGCGTGTGTGTGTGTGTGCGCGCGCGCGCGCGTTTGAGCATGTGTATGTATGTGAGTATGTCTGTATCCGTGCGTGCGTGTGCGTGCGCGCACGCGTGCGTGTATGATTATACTAATCTGAGGCGGGTTTTAAAGAGAGGTGGCGCGTGGGGCTGTGTTCTGCCTCTTGGTCATCCACAATCAGTACCCAGTAGTCGTTTTCTCATTAGCATAATTCATCGATAATTACCATCCTGTGCATACATCCCGTGATAAGTTGAATTGGGCTCAATATTTGCGCGTCGCTGACCGTTCAGGGGTAAGGGTATTTAAAATGTCTGAAGGAGAAATCTGATCATGAAGGGCTTCATTTCAACACATGCACTATGCCCACATCAGCTGCAGATGTACCTGCTCTGTATGTGACATCGACGTAGAGAACAGATCACATAACACAGGCATGCAAACACGTGTTAAATTAAAAACAGTGCGAGGGGAGGGAATAAAATATTGTCAGAGAGCAGAGATGCTGCTCGCGCACTCACTCACCAGGCAGAGCCAGCCTTGTACTCCGTCCTGCTGCAGCGGCGGCGATGTGTTCCTCTCGTGCTCCTCTGAGCTCCCGCGGTAGACTCACAGAACCGACAGCTGCGATGCCAACCTCCGCGCGCTGCATTTTTACCTCATGGATGCATGAAGCATGAGAACACTCCACTGTTCTCGTGTTAATTTTTATTTGTCCGGTAGTGTCTTCTTCCCTCACTGTAACACTCGGTTCAGAAACAGGCTGCTGTGATTCGGCATCTGGACCAAAAAAAAAAAAAACTAAAATGTGAAGTGCTTCAGTTCCCTCAGTGCCACCCTGTAAAAACGAATATTTTTGCTTTACGCTGACTGTATGGAGCTGCCTGATGTTATGTGAAGAGAAATAGAGCGATTCTGAGAGAAAGAGAGAGGAGGAATAGTGATTTACGGGCTGTGTTCCTTGCGCCCTCTGCAATTCCAACCAGGAGGAATGTGGTTTGCGCGAGCTGCAGACGTGAGTCGAGTTTAGGCGCATCCGGGACTCCGTAGTCAACATCGGGATTGTTCGTCACCTGAGGATGATGGGAAATGATGTTTTCCTCAGCTATATGTCTAGCTCTTGCACAATCCTATCTTATTCATGTGAGGTTGTGTAGGTTGGCAGTGCTGTGTTGGCTGAGTGAGATTAGATCTAGTTAGGACAGCTGTGGTCTTCCACTACAGTACACTTATGAATTCATCAAATGTGTTGCCTTTCCTGGCAGGGGCATAGGACATAACTTTATTGTGTAATGCTTTGAATAATAGTGTAATAATTTTGGAATATGTGAAATATTAAATGTTGACCACTTAATTTAATCACCTAAAAAGGTAGTTAAGATATTGCCAGCTACAGGAAACCCTTGCAGTATGTCATCCACATTTTCCTCTTAGTGATATTTGTCAAAGTTATATTTGAAAGTAAGACCGCTCATACCCAAATAGAGCAGACATCAGCGGCAACACATTTGACTGATTAAATCAGACCCAAGTAGTTTGAGATAGGGAGAGCAGCAGAAGGATACCCACCCTCCAAATGACTATATCAAACAAGCCTCCAACCAGCAGGAGGTGCTACTGTTCCAATCTTGCTAAAGTTCAATTTCACTATGGGAAGGCCATCTCACAGCCTCCCTGGTCTTCCATGTGTATTCATAAAAGATAGCTTTGTATTTATGTGTTATATAGTCTTTCTGTTAGGAATAGTTTCTGTATCCGTAAAGCACCAGGCCCTGATTGTACACTCTTCTGTCTCAGGGCCTGTGCTGTCCAGTTGACACCAATCTTCTCAAAAACGTAACCAATTGTTGCCACTTATTTTATATTGAATAATTATTGAACATAGGCTCTGAGTGACAAACTTACTCATCAGCTGGTGCAAGAGAGTCAATATCACACGAGAGCAGGAATACATTCTCAGACCTACAGAAAGCCCTGTGGGGACAAAATACATTCACTCTCTTACAGTAATCTCTCTCATAGAAATCTGTATATTCAACAAATCACTTCAACTGTGAACTTGAAGTCCCCTCACACTTCAAAAGCTCCACCATCATTACGGTCTCCAAGTAATCCTCCATACTGGACTGAGCAACTACACACCTGTTGTCTTGAGCTCATTTGCCATGAAGTCCATTGAACCCCTGGTGCTGACACCCCTGAAATATATCACAGGACACTTGCTGGACCCCCTGCAGTACCCTCAGGTTAAACATGTCAGTGGTTGATGCCATGAACATGGGGTTGCACTTCATCACTTCATCCTGCAACACCTTGACCAACTAAGGACCTATGCAAGGATCTTATTTGTGGACTTTAACTCAGTGCTCCACACAATCATTCCTGAAATCCTCCCCACCCAACTCCCTCAGCTTACTGTCTCTTCTGCCATCTGTCAGTAGATCTCCAGCTTCCTGACAGGAGACAGCATGTAAGGCTGGAAGATGTCACATCTGGAACCCCACCAACCAGCGCTGGTGCACCACAAGGGTGTGTCCAGTTTTTCGAATATTCCACCTCTCCTAGAGTCAAACAATAGCGAACATTAACTGAATGGGGCACAGAAACTCACTCTCAGTTTAATTTTCCTATGCCCCATTCAGTTAATGTTAGCTGCCAGTTTACTGCTCGGCCTATTCTTTTTCCTACAGATAGCACTTGATGACTTCAAAAAACAGGGCTATGGATCGAATGACACTGGATTACTCCTTTAATGACATCTCTGTCGGGGCTCATCCAGGCTGTATATCGGCAAGAGGTTGAGGTGAACACTCAAGACTGTGGAGATGTTTGTGGATTTTGCAGGAAACACCCCATGGTACTGCCACACCCTCCCAATAACCAACAGCCCTGTGTCAAACATGGATTCAGATTCAAATTCCTGGGATCTATCATTTCCCAGGGAGTCCAACATCAACGGCATCCTTAAAAAGACTCAGTAGAGTATACTTCCTACAGCAACTGCAGAAGCATGTCCTACCATAAGATCTGTTGGCCATATTTGATCTCTGCAGATCCATCACAGTTTGGTTTGGGGCACTCACAAAACAGGACATGCACAGATTACAACACACAGACTGGACAGCTGAAAAAATTGGTTTCCCAATGGGGCTGTCTCTTTGGTGTCCCTCTGCCATCCCTCGTACTCTGCCAGGACCAGGAAGCAGGCAGAGAACATTACTAAAGACCCCACTCATCTGGCACACATTCTCCTCCTCCCCTTCCTCCCCTCTGGAAGGCGTTACAGATCCCTGCACTCAAAGTCAATGAGGCACAAGAACAGTGCCTTTCCCCCAGCAATCACTCTGCTGAACTGCTGATCAGTTGGAACCTTTCCACTTCACTTTTACATTGCACAATGCATTGAAGCTTTATCATCATTTCAATATTCATCATGCATGTTATATCTGCACTATTACTTTACATTAATTTACATTCACATTTTTATCCAAAGCAACTTACAAAAAGAGGATAATCATTCAAGATACAGCACATAAAAAACTAACTAAGAGTGCATATTGCTAACATGAAACTGGTAGGAGATGTGGAGGAGTGTGATAAAAGTGCAGTAGAGAGGGGGTGGGGGGTGCATTGTAAGTGCATTTCAGGTAGTCAGAGGTTTTAAGCCAGGATATATTCTTGGAAGAGCTGGGTCTCTCTCAATTTCTTGAAGGTGGAGAGGGTATCTATTGCTCTGGTGGCACCAGCATGGAACAACAGATGACCTGTGCGAGGTGTTGGCCGTGCTAGACAACGTTCCTTGGAGAAGCGGAGTGGCCAGGGGGGAACATAGAGCTTTAAGAAGGTATTAAGGTAGATGGGAGTAGATCCATCAGTCACCCTGCAGGCTGACATTAGTGTTCGAATTTGAAAGGCTAAGGGTAGCCAGTGGAGTTCAGTGAACAGAGGTGTGACGTGCTCTTTTCGCTGGTTGAAAACCAGATGTGCAGCTGCATTTTGGATTGCAATAGTCAAGGCGGGAGATAACCTTATCTTCCTTATTGTTAGAAGGTGGGTCCATTACTTTAGACAGCACACTTTTCACGTTTACACTCCATACACCTAGGGACGCTGGTTTGCCTGTTGTGCATCTGTATATAAGCCCACAGGTGGAAGGCCCATGAGGGAAGAGTCACATGAAGCAGTGCATCGTAGGCACTGGAGAGCAGTCTTGGTCGAATAAGAATACTTTTGTTCGTTTTTCGTTTTTGAGTTGGAGTTATCTCTTCTGGACATCCGTTTTAAAACAAAACTTTAAACTACATCAGGGCTGTAGGCGTGAGCAGTCCAACCGAGTGGGGGTCTACGCTTGGGCTGACCGCCACACAGGTAAGCTGGTGTCCCCAGAGACATACATACCATGCTAGCTTCAGACATACCAACCTCAATGGCTTTCGCACTCACTTTAGATTAGGGGCTTACTCAGACCGGGAATCCCTAGACACGAGTTCGAACCACATATGTTTTGGTGAGTGCCTAACACTTATGTTGAATAGAGAAAAGCGGCATGACCAAGCCACAGAGGCCATGTGATCAGCAAAGGTCAGCTTGTCATCAATCATGAGCCCCAGGTTTCTTGCAACCTTGGTGGGAGTAACAGATAGGGAGTCTATCTAAATGCTGATGTTGTGATGTATGGTTTGCTTGACTGGGAGGAACAGCAGTTCGGTTTTGGAGAGGTTTAACTGGAGGTGATATTCTTTCATCCATGCAGATATGTCAGAAAGACAGTCAGAGATTCCTGTTGACACCATGGAGTCACCAGGAGCAAAGGACAGATAGAGCTGGGTATCATCTCCATAGCATTGATTGGAGAAGCCATGGGAGGGGATGAATGGACCCAGTGAGGTTGTATACATGGTAAAGAGAAGGGGCCCCAGCACTGAGCCTTGGGGTACCCCTGTGGTGAGACTGTGTAGCGCAGATGTTTGCCCTGGTCATGACACATTGAACGACTGCCCAGTGAGATAGGATTCAAACCAGGAGTGCGCTTTGCCATTGATGCCCATGTTTATCAGTTTGTCCAGTAGAATACGGTGGTTCACTTTATCAGTTGCTGCTGATAGGTCAAGCAGGATGAGTACTGAGGATCGACCCGCCGCTCTGGCTTCTTTTAAGGTTTCTGTCACAGACTTTTGCACTTTACTCAAACCCAACATCCCACTCCATGTGTACATTGTCTTGTATGTTACTGTATATTGTGTACATATATGTGTTTGTAGAATATATGCCCTGTATAATGTTACTTGTCTATTGTTGTCTCTATTGTACAGTATGTGTCCATACCGCTATTTGTCTATTGACTGTACAGTATATTAGCATTACTTTAATCCTGCACACAACAGCAAGCTTAACATGAAGGCTAGCAGTCATCATTCATCACTGATATTCTTAATTTATTCAAGAAATGAAACAGCAGCTATGCTGTAGATTAAGCTTGTTGTTGTGTGTAGGGTTAAAGTAATGTGATCAATTACATACAGGAATTTTATGAGATTAATCGCATTAAAAAATGTTTAATGATTTGACCGTTCTTAAAAACAAACATCCATATGTTTTATCCATATCTATATGTTTGACTTCAGATGGACCTGAGGAGAACCCCTCCAACTCTGGGTTTGCCCAAGCTACTTAAAATTTTATGTTGTCATTCTGTCAGGAATTTTCACATCACATACTCAAATTAATCACAAATTCAAAGGCCATTTATTTAAAGTAGTATAATAAAAAAAGAATATAAATTCTTTTGACCAGACATGGTAAGTCATGGTTTATATATAGGCATATACACATACATGGGCCTGGCTTTATGAACTAAATACCATGATTTAGAAACACTCACTACTTATAATCAGTCACACTCAGTTGCTGATATTCTGCGTTGTGTAGCAAACTCAACAACTGTAAACATCAGCAATATACATACAAGCAAAACAAAACAAAACATACCTGTCTTAAGTTATACAGAAAAGCAAGAGAGTCGAAATCACTCACAAACGTAACATGAAATAAAAAAATCTAATGTTAATGCCACAAGCGGAAGACAATTATACAAACAAACAACATATCTACACTGAATGAATGGCATCATGCAGCATCTTGAAATCGCACAAGACAGAAAGAATACAGTGTCACTTAGAGGACATGATGGGTGTAACTGTTATCAACACACAAACAAACAAGCTTCAGTGTATCTGTCTCAGGGTATCTGAGTTGAACAGAAGGAGATACAAAGGGGAAGAAACTGACTACAATGAGATTTAGTTTGCATAAGAAATCCCAGTACAGATTGACCAGGACTGTGATAACATACATTCTATTAATTTAACTGTTATGGATTACATTTCATGTTGATATTGTTTTGCATTCATTATGAGAATGAAATCCAGTATAATAGAATGCACGTCAGTATGTGTCTGTAGATGGATGTTTCTGCTTTGTGTATAGATGTGCTTGTATGAGTCTTTGTGTGCACACGTGTGTGGGTCACAGGTCTTCCCCTGGCTGGTACTGAGGCTCAGTGGCAGTGAAGTAGTCTTCTAGGAAGCCCTGAAGGTATTCAAAGGTGTGCCTCTCGTCCGCCTCCTTTTTCCAGCACTGCAGCATCAGCTCGTGCAGTGAGGCAGGGCAGCCAGGGGGACAGGGCATCCTGTACCCACGGTCCACCTGCTCCAACACCTCCCTATTATTCATGCCTACACACACGCACACACACACACACACACACACACACACACACACACACACACAGCACATAACCACACATGTTCAAACAAACTTGACACAGTTTTTTCTCTATGTGAACAAAAGAAAGGACTCAGCAGAGTTACAATATTGATTAGGCAGTCTATTGAGTGGCACAAGTTTGAACAGAATTGAGCATTGAGAAAAAATCCATTTCTCTAATGTTATGCATTATTTCAAAAGCAGTTGGATAGCTCTTGAACAAAACCGATACACACCTGGGTATGGCACACGCCCCTTGGTGATGAGCTCAGTGAGCAAGATGCCAAAGGACCAAACATCGGATTTGATGGTAAACTTCCCAAAGAGAGCTGCCTCAGGGGCTGTCCACTTGATGGGGAATTTTGCTCCTGTATCACAGTATAGTCCCACATACTTAGGTTCTTATATTATAACCAACTGACCACTGGCTGCCCTCATAGGGAAGCCAATCCATCAAGCAATTAAAGAGGTCATGAAACAATACTGACCTAAGGCCCAGGAGAACAAACTATTAAGACACTTAAGATGGGGCTCTGACAGAATTGTAAAGTTGACTATATTTAACAGTGGCTTTTATCCAAAGGAACATGAATTCACAGTGTGGGGATTGGGAATCAAACCCAGGTCGCCCAATTATCAGTAAAGTGACGTAACCGCTGCTCCCCTATGTCCACAATTGCCTGACATTGGCATTCCAACGGTAATGTTCAGGTGAGTTTGAAGTTATTAACATTACAGATGTGTACTCTATGGATTTTATGGACATAAATGATGAATGTTGGTGTTGCATTCGTTGTCATGAGGATCAGTAGAAAGTGAAATTTTGTAACAGTCAAGAAACAAATATTTCTCACCCTGTCTGGCTGTGTACTCATTGTCCTCAATAAGTCGAGCCAGTCCAAAATCTGCAATCTTACATACAAGGTTGTCTCCAACCAGGATGTTGGCTGCACGCAAGTCTCTATGGATGTAGTTCATCCTCTCGATATATGCCATGCCTGCTGCAATCTGAACACACAAACACACATATCTGTATGGACCCTACATTACATCAGTGCAGTCTTTTCAGTTATTTACAATATCCTTCCAGAAGAAAATCCAGCAAATCTTTGCAACAGAAACACTAAACATGTCACAGTCTCAGGACTTCTTTAGTGAAAGAATTGCACTGAGACATCAGATGGTGCTGGTGTTGTTGATGACTTGGTGTTGGTGTTGGTGATGACTTTCTACCTGTGCTGCCATGTCTACTAGTTGAGGAAGTCTCAGATTTCGCCCATCTCCATCTTTCAGGAAATCAAGCAAGCTTCCTAAAAGGACCACACATACAAAAGAGTACCACACATACAAAACAACGCCACACATACAAACTTTCATCAGTCTTAGAGTTATAGAGTATAGGCATAGAGTATATGTCCATGTCTGCATACATGAGCATTTATACACGGCACAGACCATATGCATGAGTGAGTGCCATTCATGGGTATATACACAGTGTGAGTTTACCCTGGCTCATAAACTCTGTAATGATGTAGATGGGCTCCTCAGAGACAACAGCATAGAGCTGCACCAGCTTATCATGGCGAAGCCTCTTCATGATCTGGGCCTCATCCAGGAAGGCCTCGGGTGACATGGTCCCTGGCTTCAGCGTCTTCACTGCCACTTTGGTGGTGCCATTCCACATGCCTGATGGAAAAAGCATGTGGTGTACACACATGCAGGAGCACACAAATATGACAGAAAAGGGATGTTACAATTAAAAAATGGCTAAACAAACACAAATCTTTAGTTCTGTTAAATTACTATGGCTAATAAGTAAGTAGTAAGCATACAGTATAGCTTAGTGTAACGACAGTAAGTGATGTGATTCCTTATATTAGTGAATTATGGGAAAAAATCTATGCACGTCATGCATACAGATCTGTAAGAATGTTTCTCATGCTCATGCAAAATTAAGCACAATGAGTAATCAATCATGCAATTTACTGCGGAGAAGCCTCTGATACCTGGGAAATACCTCAGGGAATGATGAGAGAACTACGCTGATAACAATGCTGAAAATAGCAGTGGAAATATCTCTGAATTATCTTTCCATGACAGTCTAACAATACTGTAACATTCACTGTAGATTGATAGAGAAAATTAAATATGTATATGTTAATTACAGCTAATGCATGAGATATTGATCTAAATGCGGAGCTTTAGCTCCAGCTGGTGGTCAAGTGCTGGTCAAGGTGGGGGAGGGGGTGGGGATGAATCGCTCACCCATCCAAACATCACCGAAGCATCCCGCGCCCAACTTGCGTTGGAGCTGCAGCGTGTCCCGGGAGATCTCCCAGGCATCTTTCCCTAAACCCAGAGTCTGCGGTGTGGAGTTAGGACAGGGAGTGATGAGGTAATAACAGAGACCATCACAACTACCTGAGAGAGACCAGGAGAGGGATGAAGAGATGGGGAGAGGTGTTACGATGGAATGAAAGTTAGAACATGCAGTGATCCAGTGATCAGGAAGTCAAGAAACCTAAACAAACACCCTTTGACCCTCAGCCTGCCTGTCTACATTAAGTTTGCCTTAAAACCTTGGCTAACACTGCCTGACATCCAAGACTGAGGCCTTTAGGTGTTTGTAGTCTCTTTCCCTCTGTTCAGAGTAGTGCTCCCTATAGGAATGTGTCTCTGGGAATGCGGTCCCAACGGAAACACATGTCTGTCTGACTGGTTCCTACCCATCCACACTTCTCCGAACTGGCCATTGCCCAGCTTCTTCATGAGCTGGAGTGATTCGCGTGGGATCTCCCATACATCCTTGGTCTTCACTGACAGATCAGCCAGTTTAGGCATACCTCGCCTACAGCTGCCCATCAAACGACAGCAAAGCCCTGCAGCTCGCTCTGAGAGCAAGGATTGGAATTGGCGAAAAGCAATGACAGAGACAGAGGATTGAGAGACAATAGACAGAACATACACATCCAGTATATAGGGACCATTTGATATAGCACACATTTTATGGAAACATACAGCTTTGTACATTATCCATATACTGTCAATGTCATACATTGACTTTTACAATTTCACTTTCACACTTTTGTTGAAACACTTTTTCGCCCATCACACCATGTGCTTTACGTAAGCCATCAGTGTGCAACATTTCTGTGTGCTTGAACACTTCAGACCTCACAAAAGTGTGAAAGTCATGTTCCTGTAAGCTAGTGCTGTCACAAAGGAAGACGGTGTCAGACAATGAAGTAAAATAAAAAAGCAAGTAGTAGTCTTGTATCACAAAAAGGATTATAGTATAATTATTATATTATTATTATATTTATCAATTATATCATATTATAATACTTTTTTCATGACAGTTTCATGCAGCTTTTTACTGTGATGTATTATGCATATAAAAGTCTCCAGAAGGGGCAACCAATAGCCTGGCCAGGCCTTCCGTGCACTTCTGTTTGATTATCATCTCCCTGCAGCGCTAGTCCCATTGAGCTTGCTATCTCAGGAGACATTTTAACCTGTCCAATCAGCGAACAGAGGGAGGCGTTGTGAATGCAGAGCTAGAATGCTATCAGTCAAGGCAAGCTATCAGTCAGAGGCTGATCCAATCTTTTTAAAGTTAAACACTTCAAACAAGCAATCAAATCTTACTACTGAATGTCCAGCCCATCTGTAGGAAACGAAAGTGCAGAACGAGGATCTGGTTTTATTACCAGGCTAGGCTACCAATGGAAGTCCTCTGAAGCTCTAGTGCTGATCCATAGTCTCATCTGTATCTGCCGTCATTATATGAAATTCATACATACGTCAACATAACCTCTTTTGCTGATTCTTGACCCATAAAAATGTCCCACAAATCTCTTATATGCCACAAATATTTCTAGCCAAACAGGCATCATAAGTCTAAGACAAAAGTCTGACAGCTTGTCTGTCTATGCTGAATGTGTGTGCCAGTTCACGTGTGGGCATATATTCTGGATATTTTGTCTACTTACAAGACTGTGTGTGTTCCACTATGCGATAAGGCAATGTGAAGTGAGTTTGTGTGTGTGTGTGTGTGTGTGTGTGTGTGTGTGTGTGTGTCTGTTATGTATGTATGTGAGAGTATATGTATGACATTGCCTGCAAGGTGTGTATGAGTCTGTCTGTGAAGTATCTACAGGTCTCACCTGTATAATGCTGCACAAGCTGTTGAACTGTGTCAAACTGTGTGCGTGTTGTGATGTAATATCCACCATTGTCCAATTTTCTTATCTTATAGTGCTTCACATGATCTCCCTTATCTTCATCCCAGTCACGAATGGACAGTGAGTATGCTCCTAAGAGAGAGTGGGTGTGAGACAGAGAGAGAGAGAGAGAGAGAGAGAGAGAGAGAGAGAGAGAGAGAGAGAGAGATGGAGAGATTTTCAACCATCCTGCACAATGCATACTGAAAACTACAGACATATTGGACCCTAATAATTCCTAAGGTAGCTGCGGTAACAGCAGGAGGACATCTGTCCTACCTTTTGTGGTCTCACTCTCTCGTATGAGAAAAGTTCCTCTCTGGTTGTTTGGACCAAGCAACTGACGTTCTGCATCTTTACGACCCATCTTGCCAAAATACCATCTACATACACACAGAGGCATCCACACAAATGGCACACACATAAAGGTTAAAGGTCTCTATTTGAAAAAAAGTAAACAAAGCAAACATAAAACACAGCAGCTCCAATCACAAATAACAAATAGTAGTTTGGAAAAATAAGAATTTTTTAAGTTGTGTGAGGGCAGAGGTTGGGCTATGATATTTAGTAAGCTTGACACGGTCTTGTAGACACTGCATTTCAAGTAAACAAATACACAAAAAAATCTGTGGTTATTATTTCCTAAGTCACTGCTGTCAAGGAAACTCACGTCCAATAAAGTGCAACCCTATAATTCATTTACACTTTGTTGAAGATTTTGAAAGTTTTTACTCATTTGGTCTGGTAAGAACTTTCATCTCCCTCCCCTCCATCCCCTTGTGAACAAAGTACATTTCTGTGAATAATGTCAGCAAGATCCTCCAACAACATTCGGTCAGATATGGCTAGACTGGTGACTAACTTAATAATTCATGAATTAATTCAATTATCAACGTCTGCAGCATAAATCACCGCTGATTCTAGTTTATACTTTCACATTCTTATGTGGGGTCAATTTTTCTATGTAGATGGGATGGCAAAATGTACAGTATGTGTGATCATGTCTTACTCTTCTGCCTGTATCGAGTCCACTGGAGCCACATAGTTGCTGGGAATATAGCCAGAATTCCCTGTGTCCAAAGAACGGGCCTCCCACCAATCACCTTCCCTAGAGGGAGAAGCACACAACTCAGCCGACATTTCATTAGGATAACCTAACACAGTGGTTCCCAAACTTTTAACTGCCATGTACCCCCTGAGACATTCTATGTCCTACCACGTACCCCCTGCACCATAGACAGATTGCTATTATAGTTAATATTTTTCTAATTATTATTGCTGCATATACAAATGTGAACTCGTATTGATATACAGGCTACCATGTAGTGGCAATTGCGTTGTATTGGGGACAATTTGAGTGCAAGATCTTTGTCCACGTATAGTCTATACCTGAACTTCATGTTGGTGAGACCTGAGAATCTACTCACAGGCTTTTTTTGTGTACCCCCTTGAATTGATCCAAGTACCTCCAGGGGTACTCGTACCCCAGTTTGACAACCACTGACCTAACACATTGAATTAGGAAAGATTAAGGACATTCGTGGAGATTCTTTGTTTATATAAGGGTGCATCATGTGCTTCCATCAGATGGTAGGGGCAGAGGCAGTAGAAGAATAGGCATCAATAGGTCTACTGAGTACACTAAACTATATTATGTAAACTATATATAGGCCTGTTGAATAAACTAAACACACTGCCATATTAGTGGAGCTAGTATGAAAACTGTAACTCACGTGTTGTTAATAATGTGAAATTTCTCTCCTTTGGCAAATGAAAGATCGTCTTCCGTCCGAGCATCATATTCATAAAGAGCTATGAAGAGAGTCACACCCCCACCTACACACACACACACACACACGCACAAACAAACACACCGTTAAGAAATACAATAATGTGGTTGTGAAGTCCCAGCACACACAGTGCGCAAAACTGAAATCTAGGGGCACATGCAACAAACACACACACACACACACACACCCCATACCTGTCAACCTTCCCCTTTTTCCTGGGAATCTCCCTTATTTTAGAATTTTTCCCACTGTCTTCCTGTTTAAGTATTTTCCTAAAAATATCCCATATATTTAATACTTTCAAAAAGTATCAGAATAGAATGTATTTTTATGATTGGAAGTCAGTCAGTGGTGTGTCTCATTTGCTAACAGTAGATCAAAACAAAACAGTTGTGAAAACACATTGATTGGATAGGAAAACAAGCCAAAACTCAAGGTTCAGGACAGTGGCTCTGTTATCACAGGTGCTGAGAGTGGGCTTATGCTCTGTAATGAATGAATATACAAATAACAGCAGTTTTGGAGTCTGTTTTCTTGCTGTTAACAGAGGAATGACAATAGGAAGCTGCTCTAATTTTCCCGTATTTGGGGTCAGGATCCTGGGAAAAATTACATATTTTCAATGTTGAAAGTTGACAGGTATGACACACACACACACACACACACACACACACACACACACACACACACACACCTGTAATGGCGTTGCTGCGCTGCTGGGTGCTGCTGGGGAATCCCGGCCCAGGGTTGAAGGGCTGGGCAGAGGGCATAGAGAAGTTGTTGAAGTTGGGGATGAGTTCTGCCCCTGTGTTCTGGGTGGGCTCGGGGGCATAACGGGGCTTGGACCCCACCACCCCACCGCTTGACTCACATGTTGATTGGTCGGTTATCTCCACTGATTTGGCCTTACGCTGCTTACAGTATGCACAGCCCATCACTATGGAAACACACAAAGCAATCACTGCAGAGATTCAGAGGCTACAAACTGCAGGTCTGTCTCTATGCATGTATATCTGACTATTTAAGGATCTACATGTTGCCGATTCAGAAATGCTGAATACTAAAAATAATAAAAAAAACTTCATATTCTTCAACACAATTTACTGTTTCACATGAATGAAGAAAATCTGTGGTAGCCATGATGATGAATGTCACATAAAAGTAAAGGTCATGAGGGGTCACGTATGGCATCCTAACCTTATTTATTGTGGTCATCTGCCCTTCCACATCCAGAGACAGAGACAGAGAGCTGAAGAGAGAAAAACGTAGAGAGGGAGAGTAAATGGCAGGTATTAAATGTCAAAATGATGTTAAGGCAAAGCTGGGACACTGCAATGCAGCAGATTTTACAAAAATAGATGGAAGACGCAAGATGGACAGGGAGACAGAGACATCCGGAATGAGTATTATGATGGAAAGATCTAGAATCAAAAGGAGATGCTCACTCTAGCTCCCCCTGAGCTATTTATCTCCCTGACACACACACACACACACACACACACACACACACACACACACAAACACACACACACACACACACACAATACATGATGCATGGCATATTAGGCCTGTATCATGCTCAGGCTACTCACATGAACCAAACCTCATTAAAAAAAGACATTTTATAGTTCAAATAAATTCACACCACACTACACCACACCATGACCAACTGTAGTCAAGGCAAACACATGTGACTGACTTCCCCTCCATCTCTACAACTTTACTGTAATGCATCATTGATTGATTAAAGTGACCAGACTATCAACAGGTGCTTCAGTGACTGTGTGGAAGACAAAAGCAAAGGTCATCAACCCTCAAGCTGAAAGAAATTGTGTAGTACCATTAGCAAACACTAGGTGGCACATATCACCCTGAGAGGGAAGCACACATCACCCACGTATTGGTAAACAGAAAAGAAATTGATGAAGCAAAAAAACAGAAGTTAACGACTAGAAGAGGAAGGGACTGGTGAACCAATGAACTGTGACTCAATACTGTTCCTAAATTAGCTATGCTAACAAACTAACGGCCATCTGCCTTCAGGAAGGACCACAACTTACACTTTGACCAGGACCATGACCAGCACTTTGAGCACTTTACTGGATACAGACCACACCTGACTCAGTACAATCAGTCACCTTGCACTGGTGGATCTAATCGTGTGGTATCTGGTAGCATATAATCGTGTGGTATCTGGTAGCAAACCTTGAAAAAAAGATGAACTGAAAATTGAAGACAGCACTAGTCAGGGTGTCAGGGTTGGCCACCACACTTTCAAACAAGATATAGGTGGAAGCAATACCACAATTGCTTACGAATGTATACAAGACATCTTATGGTTGTCAAACCTTAGTTCAAACCTTACTGCACCACACATTATGGCATGACATGAACTTCTGACCACGTGACCCTGACTGCCTGTGTGGTGAGTGTAACACCAGGTGAATGAATGTGAAATGAATTCATGAGTTCTGCAAGCAGCTTTGTGGCAGAACACACAGACAACACCATCAGTGGGCAGCAAACAAACTCCATTAATTGGTCTGTTTAATGTCAAACGTCCTGCCTATATTACTTATCCACCTTCTGAGAGAAATCATGTGTATTTGGGCCAGCACTACAATGCCATGGCAATAATGAACTGGCAATCCCCTTTAAATTCCCATCACTGATACAATATTGCATTATAGAAATTAAACTGATAACACTAAAAGTGGCACGTGGTATTTTAATGAGGCTGCATGGGTTCATTCACTTAGGCTCCAGGAGACACCTTTTGCTCAGATAAGACATTGTTTATATGATTAGAAAGAAATAACCAGACACACAAGTCTACCACCAAGCTTGAAAGAAAGTGATGTAGCATGTTTGAAAAGAGCTGTTCCTCACCCAGCATTTCTTTTACTAGATTTCAGGCAGAACTCAGTTCAAATGAGCCTCAATGTTCATTTCACTGCCTGAGCCTCATCTCTCCCCTCGAGGCCCCAAGTCATCTCTCTCTCTTTGTCTGTCTCTACCAAACTAACTGATACATTTAAATGTCGCAATGTCCACTGAACTACCTAGAAGCCTGTGTGCTTATGCACATGCACACACACACACATATGTGTGTGTGTGTCTGTGTGTGTGTGTGTGTGTGTGTGTGTGTGTATGTAAGGAAGAAGGAGAGAGGGAGAGAAAGAAACTATGTGCCTGCATGTTTGTCTGTATAAACAGTGTTACAGTATTGTGTCTTGGGTCAGCCGTAATTTCAGTTCTGGAAATGACCCTCAAACACCATTTTTATCTAACCACAGTCTCTCTCTCTCTCTCTCTCTCTCACACACACACACACAGAGAGAGAGAGAAAGAGAGAGAAATACACCACATATTTCCCGCTCTCTGTTGTCCAGTCTCTATCTCTCCCTGCATCAGCACAGCTACAGGAAATCAGCTCTGCCAGCTTCCTGTCCACCCTTGAAAAGACTCCCCCCTCTTTTCCTGTTAGGCGAGGACACAGTCCAGCTGCATTGTGCTGACCAACCCCCCATACACATAGACACACTGGACAAACACATACACACACACACACACACACACACACACACACACACACACACACACACACACACACACACACACACATAGAGACAAATATATACCCACTCAGTCATATGAACATGTACATGTTCCCCCTTCAGAATAATCTTATCTCTCACTGGTCCCCTCTCTCCCCTCTTTGTTTTTTTTCTCTGGTTGACAGTGAAGACCTTATAAAACAAAAGAGAAACTATAAACACATGCTCAGAACCTCACTTGTCCCTCAGACACACACACACACACACACACACACACACACACACACACACACACACAGCTACTGAGAGCTTTTTTGTTTATCTTGAACACCGCACTGAATCCTCTTCACATGGGTGGCTCAGTGACTGATGGTCAAGCAGAGGCAGTGAACCGAAGGCGTCTGAGCTGAAGGCCAAGGCACTGAAGGGCAACAGCATAACTTTCAAGATCTTCTATGAGGAAGTTTCACAGGCTACATTTGTTCTTGTCACACAGTTTGTATGTCCTTTGACAACCGTTTCCCTGATTGTAACAGTTCATCTTTTGTGGATTGCTGTCAAAGTGAGCATAATAGCTGAAACGCTCCAACACTGTGACAAAACTAAACACTATGGCAAACACATTCTGTGTGTGCAACTAGACTTGGTGTGTGAGAATGTCTGTAGTGAGGTGAGTTTTTAGTGGTTGTGGATGAAAATAAAGAGTGATGAGCCCATTTACTAGTTTAGACTTCCTCTCTGTCAAACCACAGCAAAGTGACAACTAACAGAGAGAACACACACAATGCACAAACAAGCTATAAAGCACTTCCACACACACACACACACACACACACACACACACACACACACTCACACACACACACACACACAGTGCTGAGAGTGTAGTGCACGCCCTTTCCTACCCAATCTTCCACAGATAAGGAATTCCCAGTGGGAAAGCAACACAGGACACAGAATGCAGCAGCTCCCGCTTTCAAACATGCTATCACACAAACACACCCAACACACAAACACACACACACACACACACACACACAGACGGACTTTCTTCCTATTTGACAAATGCACTTGAAGGGTGACACTAGTTAAAGTGCATTTCCACAGAGAACCTTCTCTGCTTTCACACAGCTCATCATAGTACACTGACTCCTACCCCAAGAATTGTGCCCAAATAGGTGCTGGGTTGTTTTGTATGTGACACACTCATGAAGGAAGTGTTGGAAGTGTGCTGTCTCCACCTCAGTTGTCTGGCAGTTCACACACTCTTCAACTCTTTCTCTCTCTCTCTTTTCTCTCTCTCTCTCTCTCCCTTCATCCTCTCTCATTTTCCATCCTCTACCAGGAAACTGCCAACAGGAAGAGAAGTGTGTGTGGATCTGAAGTGATAGGATGCTGAGAGAGTCGACACACTAACATCCTCTCGCTCACACACTCTCTGACATCTGTGTTACACTCACCAAGTATTTTGCAGTCATTTGTACAGTCCAACAACACAATGTCATTCTGTCACTGTAAAATGTTAAAAGCTAAAACGAGGAATCAAAATAATAGGGAACAAATGCAGAAATGGCCAAAGGGAAGCAGTGCCTGGTATAATAACAAGTATTAAAATGTGAATTTACTTTTATCACAATGAGAGGAAGACATTTTAACACACCAGATGAAAGTTTTCTATAGGCTCAATCTGCCAAACAATATTGTGAGAGAAATAGGGAGTGAATGCAACATCCTCAGCAGAAGTGGCCTTGTGCAAGGCCCCTAACCCTGAACTGCTGAAGTGGCTGCCCACTGTATGTGCTAACGGCCGACTGCGTTGTGTGTGTGTGTGTGTGTCTGTGTTAATTCACACAATCTCCAGTGTCAGTTTTTCTGAGAAGTTATAAAATAGTCCCTGAACACTAAAAATCCACCTATTTTTTTAATGGTTAAAAAAATCCCAGAGTTTGATAAACTAACCCATAAATAAGTAAAACAAATGAACAAATGCTGGCGGTTCCTTGGTTCACTGCAAGGAAAAAAGTCAACCCAATACTTTTTTAAGTACTGAAAAATTACAAAATTAGGTATGGTGTATATAAGGAACAATAATAATAATAAAAAAAAAACACTTTAAAACATTTGTCTTACAGAAGAGTAATAATTTATTAAATTTATCAAAATTGTTTGATATTAATTAACTAAATCTAAACAAACTAACAAAAACTAGTCTTCCTTTTAAAAAAAGTATTTCAAAACATTTTAGCAGTTTGGAGAAAAGTTTAAACAAATCATCTTGGCTGAGAGTAAAAAAATTGTTATCATTAATTATTATCATTAGAGGCAAACTCCTCTGAGCATAGGCCTCCATTTGAACATTAATATAAAGCAAGAATTTGGCCCATAAACTAAGTACATCTGTCCTGTTAAACGTTGGATTTAAACATTGCCTGGTCTTTCAGCATGCAAACCTTTTCATGACAGCATTACAGAACCAGAAACATTAAAGTGAGCAAATATTAAAGTCAACAAGACAACTTTTTGTCCACATTGTTCTATTAGAGCTCAAAATGATGTGCATTATCACAGCTCACTCTTTTTCAAAGAGAATTGATCCAATCCAGTAGTCTTACATATCATATTCAAACAGCTATAAGCCAAAAAAATATTAATTTCTTTCTATTCATTTCTTTAACAAATATTCTGACAGAAAGAATATGTTATAGTCATTCCCTTCCTGGTAACAGACATGTGTCAAATATTTGTGATTTGTAACATTTTTCTGTTGTTTGAACTGTGACTTATTTTATAAGTCTGTTTTCTCATATGCTTACAGCATAATATGGCGTCCCTTCTCTATGGACAAATGAAGAAGAATGAAACTATAAACCAATGAATGTATTTGATTAAGTGTAAGAATTTGTAATCAGAATTAATGACAATTTGTGGACTTTGAATGCTTCCAACTATTAAAACACTGAAACCTCATCCTTTGAACCTAATTCTCAGTGTCCTGACGCACATTTACGGAATCTCTGACAAAAATCATTAACAGTTTTCACCAACTTATGTAGGCCTGCCTCCTAAATATCTTCATTTCCTCTTCTTTGCAAAACTCTAAACACTTATTAACACAAACTTGAGAAACATGACAGTAACCACAGGCAGCAGAAGTCAAACACAATTACAGCAAGTTTGCTCACACTTTTTGCAAACGAACAGCTATAAAAGCCTATTCAGAATTCACCAGCAGCAGTAAGTTGAGGGTTGAAAACAGAAGGAAATACTGCACGAGAGGCAGAATGGGAGAAGTGTATTGAGGAGGAAGTGTGTTAGATGCAAATGTGACAGTGACCACCTTCTTACTGTCGGACATTCAACATGTATTGCATTTGTATGCATGCAATATGTAGAATACAGAATCTAGATTGTGTTTTAGAACATTTAACTCCAAAAAATGAATTCACTGCATCACAAACAATGAACATTTCATTTCGAGAACTATGCCCTGAATGTTGAGTTTTCCATTTTTTCTATAGTGTCTATTGATTGCTAAGTAGTGTAGCTTTATTTGGCCTTATGTAAGGAACTGACTTTGGTTCCAGTTCCACTACTATGTCTATAAGCCAACTTCATTTGCTCCACTTCAGCAGTCAATCTTATCATTGTGCAATGTCAAAATCAGTGGTTGTGTGTACACAGTAACACACTGATGTTCATCCTACCCACCAATATAGAAAGATGTGTGTGTGTGTGAGAGAGAGAGAGAGAGAGAGGGAGAGAGAGAGAGAGAGAGAGAGAAAGAACAATGGGAAAACACATCTTGGGAATAGGAAGTTAGGTGTCTGAGGCAGAGACTTCCTTTCAACAAATGATGTCAATTTCCTCTACAGAGAGTGAGAGTAACAGGGAGTTAGGTCAAGAGACATATGAGATATGAGAGAAGAAGGACAAACGGACATAGGACGATATATATGTGCCCACATTTTTCATTTAAGTGCTCAAGCACATGGTTTAGGTACACCATCAACAAATAATTTTTCTAGGTTAGTTCTACAGAGTGTTAAGTTAGAGTGTGATGTGCTCAAGGAGAAGTGCACGGGCCACTTTTTACATAGGTCATTTTTTTCCCGGCTGCTTTCAGAGAAGACCATCAAGCTAAGACCTAAGACGATAGACACATTTGACACACAGAGATGCAAAACAGAAGTACCAAAAAGTTGGCTGTTAATAACTGACACACTGTTAAGGTCTGGAACGATACACCTGGAACAATAAAGATAACTGTAACTATAACGATATTTCCTTCCACACTGACCATGAATAACATAAGTCTATTCTCATGTGAATGAGCTAATGTCTGAAATTCTATTGATTCTGATTGGCTGTCAACCTTTTATCGTTCATCGTGCTCTGAAAGTGATCCCAACGACAGCGATCCACATGTCGTTGTAGTTGTGCTGTGGATGTTGTCATACATATTAATAAGAGCAATATTTACATTTCTAAAAAATAAAAAATTTTTAACAGTCATTATGAATGAAAAAAAGAAAAAGACAGCAGTGAGCAGACATGCTGACAGTCATGTGTGACAGTCAAGCTGACACTATTTAGAACGTGCAAAGTTTACAGACACGCGATGTGAAACTCGAAGTTTAAATGTCACATTAACATGGGGTTACAATTTAGCAGCCTGGCCGACATTCGCAAGCTCAGCGTCGGGGCCTTATCACCAACGTGCAATATTCACCAACATACACATGCCGTGTTGTTCATTATCCCTTACTTAAGCTATGCACAGCTTTCAAACATTAGGCTATGTGTCAAAATACTAAAGTTTTGATTGGCTGTAGGTGAGGCAATAAGCAGAAATAAACATCTTATTTTTAAACTGTTGTAATATGATGACAGTGCTACAAGAGAAAAAAGTTTTGCAAACACTGCCTTAGTGGCCCCAAGCAAAAGTCTAGTCATGGGTCCTTGCCCCAGGTCTGCACTTATATGCGCAAAGGTTATATAGTCAAATGAGGAGAGACTAGCACTGACTAAAATGCACGCTATATGATGTAGGGATGTGCATGTTAGTGCTAATATCAAGAGCAGAACAAATACTAAAATATGAACAACTACTATAATTAATGTTAATTGTGATTGTGGACACCTTTTAAAGCAGTGGTCCCAAACTATTTTTCTTCTGAATATGTCAGGGATGCCAAGCCAAGGGCCAAAACATTCATGACTAAATGTTCACATACCTGTAAACACTGAAAAGCCATTTGAACTCTCATATGACATTGTCATTTCTGACTCAAACAAAAGGAATACTGATCTTAGCCTATTGCAGTATAATGCCTGCCTCAAATCAGAATTATGGTGGAGGAAATCTTGAGAGGCCTAGCTCTTTTCGTTATGCAATTTGTGGAAATATGTTACCTACAGGACTAACTGTAGGCTAATGAATTAAAGCTGCTACATGGCGTTTTCATGAAATACAGCTTAAATGCAGCTTTGCATTTGCTTGCATTGTATTTAATGTGAGGGCTAACATTAAAGGCTGTATGGAGAATATGGTGCTCAGGTGTTTTTGACAGGACAGTGTTTCAGGTTTTTTTTTTTTTTGAAACAACAGAGTATTAGAGTAATTGCAGTTAACTAAACATTACTGCATTCTCAGGTTTAGCATTTTCCCATGTACTAACCTAGTTGCTGAAGCTATTTTGCAAAATCTCAGTTAAGGCAATAACGCATAATGTAGGGCAATTACGGTGCACATGGCACCTTCAAGCCAGTCTCCTGCAAGCAAACGAACATGAACTGCACTTGGTCTGCTTTATGATTTCCATATTATGTGGCAAGAATGACTAATATTACACACTATTCAGTGCACTGTTTCAAGAGAATTTGATTATTAGCATCACAGCTGTTCACACAGGGCTTCATTTTAAGATTCCAAAAGGACCCTTCTTGTTAATTTATATGGCTGCTTGGTGTGATACAAACATATACATGAACATAGCATAATTAGCTTGGGAATGATCTGGAACATTCTGGCATTGTTTTTGTTTTTACTGTTGAAACTGTCTTTATGCTAATGCTTTGTACACTGTCAAACCAAAACATTTTACCACACTGCATGGCCTACATTGATTGTGTCATTATTTGTGTATTTGAAATCATGTAAGTCACATGTTGAGGTGTTTTGGGCCACGGATGACAACTGTTGTACTGGAGTGTAAATGTGAATGTGTCCCAATGTGACATTGATGGGGAAACGGGAAGAGAGGCAGTAAGATATCTGAACACAAGTAATCAGCAAAATATTTGGCTCTACACTGCTCTACACTGCAATACACGGCAATTCACTAATGATTTGAGCATCCAAGATGCATTTTCAATCCAAAGGCAAAGATGCATCATTTAAACCGAAGGGTCTTTTGCGTTATGCAGTGGTTCTGTTGCAACTGTCCTGATAGGATTGTCATCACTGTGAACTAACTGAACACACAAGGCCCCGCCACTTTCAGCTTGGCACTCCGTCAAAACACCCTTGGGCCAGAATGTAGTTGAGGACAAAATACTACACACACACACAGAAACACCTGCTAAATATCAGGGGCACGGATGAAACCAGAACCAAACCAAACCAACCAAAAATGTGTTGGGTTCCAGTGTACACCAAGTTAAATTATGTCAAACCGCTGAAAATTCAAACTGAGGAAGTAAACTAGGTTAAATATGAAGATTTTAAAAGATATCAAGCCTGGTTTGCGCTGCTCAGACTGCTTTTGGTTTATACATTAAGATGTTTATCGGATGCATTCTGTTGCTGTGAACTTGTGTGTAGTATAACTTGAACTTATTTCAAGTGTAAATTGCACTTGAATACATCTCTCTGTCTGAACAAGTACTAACCATCCTTCCAAATTACTGATCATTTTCTGACATAACATGTTACCCTAAGTCAGAGGAGACGTCACATTATCACTCAACTTTGGTTGGAACAGTACTGCATTACACCCTACTCCAATTAGACTGAACTATCCAACACTTTAAAAAAATAGTTAATACAAGATGCCAACTCTCTCTATTTCATATGCACCATAAACACACACAACCCACACTCACCGCACCCACTTCCTCCTCAATAGGAGGTAAAGCCAGGAAGTGACCTTGTGAAGAAAATGGAAGTGCACCACACAGACTCTCTTTACTCTCTCTACATAACCTTTTTCATTCCATACTTCATCTAGTTGGCATAGCTCACAAATTCATATGAGGACAAGTGGCACAGCCATATGTGTGTGGTAGGCTAGAGAGAGTACACACACACAAATACACAAGACTGGCACACCGTTGAAAAGTTCACTGTCAAAAAAATCCACTGTTTAACACGCACATACACACACACACACAGAGAGTGAGAGAGAGAGAGACAGAGAGAGAGACCGAGACAGAGATAGACAGAGTACTGAGAGAAAGCTATTCCCCCCAAACCACATCAAAGAGTATGTAGGCCTATGCCCTACTCAGCAAACAGGGTCTCTCGTGAACACCTGTTTCTGGTAGCCTGTTGCTGGCCATATAAAACCTTGTGTTAATTACATTTTAATTCAAGCATGCAACCACCATCAGTTCCAAGCAAGAGATGTATGAGCTGCAACTACTAGTCATAACATTCAAATTATACCCATTGAAAACATGAAATTTATCACCCCTTTCTCCCTCTTTCAGTCTCACTAATTACACACCACACACACTATCTTTCTTCTCAGCCTCCCTCTCTTTCTCTCTTTCTCTCTCTCTCACACACACGCGCACACATACACACATCCCCTCTCTCTCTCTCTCTCTCTCTCTCTCTCTCTCACACACACACACACACACACACACACACACACACACACACACGCAGAGTAACTCACCTGTTCACCGTTCCGAGCGACTGGGACAGTGAAGACCAGCGATTGAGTCGGCCGGAGAAAGCGACGAAGTTTCGTCTCTGACGTGTGGGAAGCGACCGTATTTGCTCTGTCCGGAAGGGTTGAATTCTGCGCGCAATATCGGCCCTCCCCTTGCAACTTCCCCTTGTCACCCTTAGTGCTAAAGCGGCAAACGCGCTACAGCCCACGAAGTACGTTGTATGTATAAATTTGCTGACTGAATCTGCTCATGGACAACTTTAGATATTTTGAGCTTAATCAAACACACATTAATGAAGCGGAATGTGAACAGAATTTAGGACATTAACAGAAGAAAATCGAGGTAACTATCAGGCTGGAACCTCATTTTAGCCTATAAAATTAGTAAATGAAGAAGTGAATGATCAGCAACAATGTCATGTGCCGTGGGAAGTTCACATTGACTTCTAAATGGCTCGGTTCTATTGTTGTCACCATATGTGCCTCTTCTCAGTGGCGTTATGTCCACATCCATGACGCATGCAGACCTTTCAGCTGTTTTGTTCCTGCAGCATATATACTGCGTCCCTCTCTTTTAAATGGCTGGTTATGCTTCTATTGGATTTTGTCACGTTATTCTTGCATTTCTTCATTATGTATAAATTGTCCAAAGAATCAAAGAGAACACACTTTTTCTAAGATTGTAGTGTTCCCTCTAGCGACCGCAGTGAGAAATTAGGCTACCTCTGTGAATTTTCTTCTACAGTTTTTTTTCTCTTACAGTTCATGTGTGCACTTTGCTGAACACCAACTAATCATTGCCATATTATAGCCCTATGCAATGACTTAAGGTCAAGTTACAAATTTTGATCTGTGCATAACAATATAGTAGAGGCCACACACACGCACAAAGTTACTTTTGAAAAATCAGCTTTAAGATTTCTGTCCAACTACATGGGGTGATTTTCTTTTAATTTCTTGTGTGGGAATATCTGGGAAATGATATGCTTTAGCTTCAATTTCGTTCATCCCACACTGAATTACTTGCATGCTTACTGTGTGTATTTCAATTTCTCCTCTCAGACTATACAAATTGATTGCAGAGGGAAGTGCTTCAAGTTTAGAACAATAATGTGTACATGATATATACATAAATGTAGATATGAAATTGTTTATTACGTGAGACAAAAGCTTGCCATTGAGATATGTTTATAATACTTTGAATACAGTGATTTCTTTTGCAGGAGATGTGAAACATTTGGCATTTTGTGTGAGCAACTAATGGATTTATGTGTAAAGTTAAGAGAAAGAGAGACAAGGCTTTGAAAATGTGTGTAAGCAGTTGAAAAATGTTGACTAAAATGTAGAAGATTTTAATAAATCTGTCAACTTTTACTTTAACTTTACTACATTTCCTGAGTTACTTGCATACTCCACTACATTTTCAATTGCCTGCATAGCTACAAGTATCATATGAAATCGAATTTTGTGGTCAACGGAGTGACTGAAAGTTTTTGAAGTTCAATACACAAATATACTAGACATACTTTACTTAAATAAGATGCTAGTGGGTAACTTTTTTGGTAGTGTATCTGTACTTTTACTGAAGTGAACCTTCCGGTACTCTATACAACACTGGTCATTTTATATGACACTGATAAGGTCACCTGGAAAGACATCAGGATAAGTTTATGCTAAATTCTTGTTTCCAGTAGGCTAATATAGGTGTTGCATTAGATCTATTATTCTACGTAAGATATGTTCAACAAGATCCAGCAATGTTAATAATAGTGAGATGATCACATCTGTGATGATTATATTTACAATGATATAATTCATGGCTAATACAAAGTCCATTTAGCTCATGTAGGCTGTCCCCCTTTTGCTTGAAAGATTCACACGCATGATTATATCTGTTCACTAGATATTGTTACAGCACCAGGTGGGAATGTCAGACATGATTAGCCTGAAATCTGAGACCTGAAGTCAGCCTACATCATGTCTTGGATAGGCCTACCCAATCATCATATCACCTTCTCAAACTTTCTAAACATTGTCTTATCTTTAAAGTTTTTTTCTTTTATCTGTGAATCTCTTTATCTCTGTAGAATAGTTTGGATCATAAATCATCATGGAGTTTATATCATTCAACTGAAATGGAAAAAATATGTGATATTTTGAACTGCAAATCCAGCATTTTTTTTTTTACCAGGGTATTAATTAACCATTTAATTTTGTTTTACTGGTATGTTAAATGGATCATTGACACTGATATGTTGACATGAATTGTGTATTGATTAGGTCCTGGTGTTTTCATTTGAACTTGACAATGCCATTGTTTCACTGTGGTGGTCTACCTGTGATTGGAGTATGTAAGCCCACAGGACACTTTCCAACTGTATAAAAGACTTTGATACAGCCAACAACCAAGCAATGAGAATAGAGATAAGAAACCCACAGGTTTGACCAGTGTTGCCTGATACTCCCCATTTATTAGAGATGTGCTATACAGAACACCACTCGATACATGTAGGCCAACTACCTATACTATAATCCCAATAAAAAGACATTGTGCACATGCTCATGCACACACACACACACACACACACACACACACACACGTGCATGCGCATTCATGCACCAGCCAACCTTTCACTCCAGAAAGTCCACACCTGGTTAGGAGTCCCCTCTCTGCCAGTCCTGCCCCAGGCACCTCCTGATGGACCAACACCTCTAAGCTCCTCCCACTGGACCAACACCTCTCAAAGAACTCTAAGCCTGATTCTGCTAGAGTGCCCTCTCAGACACACCACAGCATGGCCTCCTGCGTTTATGACCTCATAAATCTCGTGACTGAGGCATTAGATACATACACAATTCATCTGCACAAGAAGCAGGGGTTAAAAACCAGACAAGACTGCTTTGTTTTTTAGACTTGATGTGTGTAAGAGAGAATAAGAGCAGGAGAGAGTGAGAGCATGAAAGAGAGAGGCAGTCTTTTGGCTGTTCATGTTTATAAATTAGTCATGCATCACTGCAAACCTGTCAACATCATACAGGGACACTCCTGGGTGGTATTTCATTGCAAAAACAAACAGCAAAACAAACAACACACACAGACATCTTTTAATTCAGTCTTAAATTACCTTTATATATATTTCATATAAAATATAATATAACTTTCACTTTTGGCAGTGGACTGAAGGGGAAGCTGGAGAGGAGGGTGGATATGGGATGGGGGGGGAAGATAGTACGCTAAGCCTCCACAGGCCCCATGTTGCCCTCGGTGGCAGAACCTCGTACCAGCACTCAGGCTGCCCAGGCACCAGGGACCTGTGCCCATACACAGGCTGGTACCCAACTTCCTGTGTGTGTATGTGTGTGTGTGTGTGTGTGTGTGTTTGTGGGAGAGAGAGAGAGAGAGAGTGAGTGTGTGTGTGTATCTGTGTGGAGGGGTATTTATGGTTTACCAGGCCTCTCTTCTGCACATACACCTGGCTGGCAAGAGAAGGCATTCCAGTGTGTGCACACGCACACACCTGCACACACACACCTGCAGACCAGAGGAGGATGGGGTCTGGCAGGGTCCCTGTGGCAATCAGTGCTCTATCTCCTAGGAGACATGTGTTGGGAGGGGCTACATGGAGTAAGAAAAGCATGAGTGTGGATAGGGGAGGTCAGTTCTTTAAAGCTCCTGGGGGCTTACAGGAACTCAAAGGGGAAATGCTGAGTGTGGTCTCCTCAGACGATCTTGTTCTCCAATGCAGCGATCCTCTTTGTCACGCTCTCCAGTAAGCCTCAGGTCAAGGAAGATCACATTCTGATGATGGCTCACAAAAAAAACACACCTTTAAAGAATACTTTTTTTGCTCACAAATATGTGCACTTCTCATTTTATGTTCCAGGAACCCTGCAGGACATATATTCTGCTCCATTAAACACATGGAAATACATTGACACATACATCAGTATAATAACATAAAAGGATATATTTTTTCGTTAATGCCTGTAAAGCATCTTCTACTTTTTTCTGGAACTTAACGATAGAGTCACATTCACAGGGATCCTCCTCTGTAGGGAAAAAACAGTCATATTTCATATTTCATATTTCAATTTCTGTATGTTCTAGTACTAATGTGTGTGTATGTGTTTGAGAAAAAAAGAGACAGAAAGACAGACAGATGATCTCACCCTGGCAAACATTGATTTGCAGCTTCTTGGCTATTTGTGTCATGGCTTTGAAGTCAGCCGTGTAGAAGTAGTGGTCAGCGATGGGCTCCGAGGCAATCTCCCTCAGCTCATCCTCCACTGCGTTACCCACACCCACTGCGTACATCTTGAATCCTAATGCACACACAATGCCCATAAACATGCTATACACATGTAAGTGCACACACATATACCCGCATGCACTGAAACTACAATCTACCATGGCAGTTGATTTCCCTTGAGTTTCCTTCCATTGCCCTTCCCCCTTCCCTCCCTCATGCTGTCACAATGACTTTTCCTCCTCTTCTTTCAAACTCATTTCTTGCCCTTTTCACCTCATCTACTCTTTCCTTTACTCACTCACCCTCTTCCCATCCACTTCTGTAATTCTATCTCTCCCCTGTCCACTCAAGTTACGCAGAAAGTCACTGATTACTCTTTACACCTTTAAAGAGTAAAAACATCATCTTCATTTTTAGAGTAGTTAGTTGCATTAAAAGTAGTTAGTTGCATGACTATTACATTGCCACTAATACTAATACTGCCACTACTACTACTATTTTCATTCTATCAATAATGTAATATATTAGCCTCTGTAATACTGCTATAATTTTGGATAGTGTAATCCAATACGCTACTACTGAGGAAAGTAACATCACTACAGTGATTCATGACTGAGTAATGTGTTACTGGCCAATATGGGCCCTCTCACCATTCTCTTTGGCCTTGCGTGCAGCGTCTCCGATGTAATCCTGAGAGCGGCCATCTGTGAAGACGATGCCCACTTTGGTTACACCGGGACGGGCTCCCTGGCCCTCAGTGAAGCTGTTGGCCAACAGGAACTGCAGTGCCTGTTGAAGAGACAGGATTAGACATTGTGTGTGTGTGTGGGTGTGTGTGGGCATGTGTAAAACAGAAGATGCCTTTTCAGAACACCTACCTGTCCAGTCATAGTTCCACGCTCCATGTAGGCCATCTTCTTGACGGCATCCTTCAGATCTTTCTTGTTGTTGTAGCGGCCCAGAGGGAACTCCTGCCTGACAGTGCTTGAGTACTGCACCAGCCCCACGTGGGCACGAGTCTCACCCACATCCAACTTGTCCACAATCTGGTTGATCCATTTCTTCACCAGCTCAAAGTTCTCTGGCCGCACACTCTTAGAGCCGTCAATCAGGAACACTACATCAGTGGCAGAGTTACTGCAGGCTGCAGAAAGGAAATGGAGAACAGATAGACAGAACAAAAAAGAAAGAAAGAGAGAAAGTGAGTGAGAGAATGCCACTGCTGTGTTTCTGAAAGGTTGGTGTTCACACCTGACAGCATGAATAATGCAGGATGCTTGTATCAGAGACAAGAGATGTACAAACACACACATGCCCAGAAAGACACACTTGCAGGTACACATATATGCACATACACAAACACACAAACACTCATGAACTCACCACTGCACGTTTTTCCATCCTCCTGCAGGGTGTGGCCATCATGGCAGGCGCATTTGAATGATCCAGGTGTACTGATGCACACCTGCTCGCAGTCATGATCACCAGTAGCACACAAGTCTGAGACTGCTAAGCCCAGGCACACATGCATGCACACATGTACACACACACACACACACACACACACACAAACACACGCACACACACACACATACACACACACACACAAACACACACGCAATGCCATGCAGGCATGCACGCACCCACACATCCTCCGATGCAAAACCAAGTCACACACACACACACACACACACAACCATCCACATATGTGCATAGAGCGATGTATGTGTGCACACACAAACGCACAAACACATAAACACACATCAATGCACACATACACACATTCAAACACACACACACACACACACACACACACACACACACACACAGCAGCAGCAGCAGAGGAGCACGAACAGAGGTTAGAGGGGAGAGAATGACACTATGTCAGTTTGAGGACTTGGGAACTAAGATGAGAATCTACATCACATTTAAAGATCCACTGAAGTCTGCTAGCTGCAGCATTAGCTATCCCACTGCTGCTTACGTTACTGTTTCTGGTCCTGTCAGCGCCTCCACAGAGGACAGTGGATCCTTAAAAACACACGAGGCAGGACTGGCAGAACAGCACATGCTGCACAACCGAGATGTTTTAAAAGAGAACTTACTGATCACAACAGGCCCTACTGCCATCCTGCATTATGAATGGTGTGTTTAGAATAAGAGTGTGGAGGCCAAAAGGAGATGGCTCCTTAAAGCCATGGATGTAATCATGGATGTTGATCCATGCTTGATAACAGGCTGTTTGGTCAGTTCTAACCTGCTCTGAGTTTCTAGGTCCTGTGACCTATGAGGAGCTGAGTGATTGAGGAAGGATCAAGGTGCATTTGTACACAACTACTACTACTACTACTCCTACTACTACTAATACTATTACCACCAATAATAATCATTATTATTATTATTATTATTATTTCAAGATTTCCTATGTTATGTGAGGCTACACTGACTGACATTATGTTTAGATGTTATCATTTTTACTAACTAAAATGCTCCACCACACCTTGGCATTTCATTAATGAAACTTTCCTTTTGTTGTCCAATTAGCCCTAGTAGCTTGTCACTGTACTCTGTTTGTGCTGTCACAAAGATAGGGCCCATTGTGTCAGTGAGCAAGTGTGCATATGTATGCTGTTCTGACTCAGTCCTCAAGTCTGTAAAACTCACACAGCCACTCATCATGAAGTGATTCAAGCAAGAGGTGATCCTCACACACAGGGTTCAGTGCTAGTGGTTAATCTTTTCACAGAATGGCCAAGAGGGGCATTCCTTTTTCATTAAGCCATGCCCACTTTTGGCTTCCTTCAGCTGCGGTTGAAGAGCCTCCCTTTTCCAGATCCCGCCACCTGTTTTATCCCCCTAACCCTCCCTTCATTCATTCATTCATCCCTCCCTCCCTTCCTCCATCCATCCATCCCTCGCTCCATCCCTCTGTCCCGCCCTCCCTCTGTGTCTCACCGCAGAAGGCTTCCTGGAACTTCTTGGTGAGTTTCTCGATGAGGCTGTAACTCTCCACATAGTCGGTGTGCTCCTCCAGGGGCTCACTGGCCATCTGCTTCAGGGTATTCATGTCCACACGCCCCACACCAATGGCAAAGATCTCAATGCCAGCGTCTCGTGCACGTGCAGCCACCTCACGCACGTTATCCTGTGGCCGTCCGTCTGTCACAATGATGGCCACCTACATACAGACACACAGACATAAACACACACAAATGTATACACACAGACTCAGATCTCAAGTTCTTGTACTGGTAACTCTTCCAACCGCAGTGAACTTATACTCTGTCTGAAACATGTCACTGCACTTCTCTCTCTCACTGCAACATCTCATTTGAGATTAAATCTAGTGGACAGATGCACTAATGCAAATATTCTAGTATATTTTTAGTATACTTTTGTATTGTATTTAATTTGTCTTTAAAGTTTTGTAATGATTTTAAATTGTTCCACCAATCAAGCACAAAGACGGAGATGAGGAACAGAAATATAGTAAGAAAAATTCCTCAGTTCTCCTATTCATCAAGTGTTTCAGTGTGCGTATGTGGGTGTATGTATGTACGTGTGTATTTAAGTAACCTTGCTGACTCCTTGGCTCTTGACACGTGCTCCCTCGGCCTCACTGAAGGCCACATTAAGGGCAAACTGAATGGCCAGTCCAGTCATGGTGCCAGTGGACAGGGGCTCAATCTTGCTGACGGCCTTCGTCAGGGCAGCCTTGGAGCGGTGGGCCTTGAGCGAGATCTCGTTCTTCACACGGCTGGCATAGTTGACCACTCCCACACGCGTGGCCTCTGGGCCTACATCCAGCCCCTCGATGACTTTAGCCAGGAAGACTTTAACCTGCTCAAATTCAGAGGGGCGCACACTACGGGAGCTGTCAATGATGAACACCAGATCAGTGGGGCGAGTGTTGCACAGACCTGCCGCTGTGGTGGAGAGAACAGAGAAACACAGTTACACATACTGTAGGTGAGGAAAGAGATGAGAGAAAGAGATGTGATGTGTTTGAGAGGGGCTAGATCACCTGATGGTACATGAGAATTCCATTTTCAATTCAGTTACATTTATACAGCACCTTTTACAATAGTATTGTCTCATGGCACTTTACAATAAGAATAAGTCAATCAAAACCAATTTCAGATTACCATCTTTCATAAGCAATCACACACTACATGAATGACTTACTAAAAAGTCAGCTATCATTACTGTGTAAGTCATCTTTGCGATAAACCATTGAGATTGCGATAACCAGTGAAATTTAATTAAGTCAGCAGTCATTGTCATAAAAATTAATTTTCTGCACATTTACAATAAAAATATTTCCACTTATCCAACTTGCAGACTAAATAAATGATTTCAAAAACACAGAAAGACAGATCAATATGCAACCAGTGAGCCTTAATGCCAACAATAGGTAACAACATCAATTACATTTTTTCTTTTAGTACTTCTGAGAAATACTAAATAAACCATATAATCACACATATAGCACTTCTCAACAACACTAGTTCCCTGTGCTTTGACTACAGTCTGAACTGCAATCATGCATCACTGAACTGTTAGCTTCTTTTGTGAAAAGTTCCTTACCAGGTAATTGAAATAAATCACAGTGTTGTCACACACATGCAAACACACAAGTACACGCATCTCACCCATAGCGGCAGCATTCTGTATGTCAATGGTTGTTCCCTGGGCTGCCCTCATGCCGAGGAGCAGCAAACACACGACCTGCAACCATCCGGGGGCCATGGTGAGCGCTAGGGCAAAGTGTCGCAGACTGACAACCAGCAACAGACTGACTGGTGCATATAGAGTGTGGCCAGTTATCAGCCCACTCCTTCACTACCCAAAAGTCAGCACCAGAGACAGCCCTCTGGGGGGAGAAGGAGGGAGGTGGTGGTGGTGGGGTGGGGGTGGGGGGGTGGGGGTCTCCTCCAAAACCTGAAGGGGTGGGCAGGAAAGACAAACACACCTTGATGTGTGTGTGTGTGTGTGCGCATGTACATACGTGTGGGGAGTTCTAATGGGGCCCTGCCCATGTTTTTAAGATCAGGGCCGAACCCAAATAAACATTGGGCTGAATGTGTGTGTGTGCGCTCTGATGAATTCCTCCTCTCTGTTCATTTTCCCTCCTAAATTAACCTGTGTGGCAGACTCAGGAATTCAAAGCAGGAAGTCTGAGGCCCGAATTCACATAGACAGCTCTGTGCCTATTTGTATGTGCTTGTGTGTGCATGTGTACTGTACAGAATTCAGCATTTGTATGTGTGTGTGTGTGTGTGTGTGTGTGTGTGTGTGTGTGTGTGTGTTTCAGTTCTTCAAGCACCACTAACTGGTAAGCAGGTGATAAGACAACTGTTGGGTGTCCTCTGTTGCCTGAGAGACGATAGCAAATGATGGCACAGGAGACACATTAACATTTACATTCCAGGCTGTGGATAAAGTTCTTGACGGCAGGGATATTTAGTAGCTTCTCAGATGTGTGGACGATTCTAAAAAAATTCAAGAGAAAATAAGAGTAAAAATTAAGACTACTTCAAAGATTTATTTTTTAATGACAGAGAAAGCAGAAGGAAAGCAGACATTCAGCTAAAATTCAGTGAAATATATATAGCTATGTGTATGTTTTTCTTCCTGTCAGACATTTCATATCATTGTACAGTTTTTAAAATAAAACATTGCAACAATATTTGTGTGTGAACTGTGAGCTACTGTGGAAATATCAATTTTCTCCCTGGATTTGGCTGTATGGCTGCCTGTGTCTGTGTCTGTGTCTGCGTGCCTGTCTGTGTTAGTGTACTTAAGACATATGTGAAAGACTCCTTTGAGTCGGCTGCCTCTGGCATACACTAACTGAATGTAAGTTTTCACTCTGTAATGGCTTAGCTAATGATCATCTGCCCATCACACACACACACACACACACACACAAACCTGATCTGCTGTTCAAATACAGTTGGTCAGGGTGTCTGAGGTCAGAGCACTATTGCCAGTCAGTGTGTACCCAAACACACTCTTAATGTTTGTTTCTCCTCTCTTCATGTCTCTAATGTTTGTCCCTTACCATTTCTCTGTTGAGCACACAAACAAATAAAGTATTTTTACAGGTATTTTAATTAGGAAAGAAATGGAAGAAGTTGCTAATTTTACACATGCGATCACCCCAACCTGAGTCCACATATCATTAAACTATAAGTGTACAAGGTAAATAGTAGCTTCCTGTAACCACTTACTGTTTATTTAGTATAAAGGCCCAAAACACGTAGTCCCTCATGCAGCAAAGACCAACATCATATCAAACATATCATATCAAAATGAATCACGATGACCACAGTACTAATCACACTGGCATTAAGTTACTGTTTTGAGAATACTTTATTGCCTTGGAATGGCATTGACAGAGATCACACCCCACCTGTCATGTCTCTATTCTCCTTTACTGATGGCAAAGATCATACACTCAAAATGAAACAGTCACACCCTACCTAAGGAGGCATTAGCAGACCTGCATCTAAATTGAAACTCTATCAGATTCAGAGGCTGGGAGGAAAATACTTTGGGGAATCTTATGTGAAAATATTTTTTAATGTTTAAAGTTTGTTTTTTAATTGTGAATATTTTGTTGGGCTTTTTCTGCCTTCCAATGTGGGAAAAGAGAAAAAGTTTGAGAACCAGTGTTGGACTTAAAGGCATACCAGGAAAGACTGCTATTTTTTTACTTCCAGACTCCCCCTTACAGTTAAAAAAAAATAGCAATGACATTGTACATTCTCACCAATCCATGTGAATTTGTTTGCAAACCAAAGAATAGGACCCATCAATGATTTTCATTGGGTTACGTTGACTCACAAGCTGGTAATAAACACCATTTTGGTGTCATTCAGTTTCATTCAATTTTTACTGCCTTGCCGATTAAGATACTGCAAGGGTAATAACCGCAAAATCTACACCAAGGGAGGCCTAGAGAGCCTTCAGTTACCCCGTGATGAGCCATTTAATCATCCAAATGACTACAAAGCTGGTAAATTAACCTAAAACCGTTGGTGTGCTTTTAACTATAGTTTTAACTATACAAGTTGTATAGATATAACGACCACTGGGATTCCACTCACAGTCATGGGAAGAAATAGACAAAATCATTTTAATGCAACTGCGTATGCTGTGTGTGGAAGCCTTTTGATGCTCAGAACTTGTCTTAAACAAAGAGGTAACCACTGGTCTCTCTCTCACACACACAAACACACAAGTACGTCCTATAGAGGAACGTTTTTGTTTGTCATCCCTACCTTTGCAGTACATTTATAACCTTCAACATCCCCTCCCTAAACACTCACTCACTTACACTTATACACACACACACACACACACACACACACAAATATGCAGGCCCCAACATTCTCCAAAAAACATACAGAGCCCTCCTTCATGGCCCTGAGCTCTCCTCTGAGCTGGTGGAGAGTGTGGACACTGAGCCCCTCTATATGGAGGGAAGATGAGGTGGGAGGATGCCAAGGCAGTGTGGCTACTGAAAACATCTACAGAAGATGTACATGCACTCACATGTTTGTTACGCAACACACACAGCTTCAGAGATGAATGTACCCACTAGGTGATCTGTGCCAAATATTGTGTTTTAAAAATATATCCTGTCAAAATATCATACCTGTTACTGATTTACAGAGAAAAAAAAACGGTTCACAGAACAGTCTAACAACTTTAAAACCCCTGACAGATGGTTTTGTTGTTATGTTGAAAGTGAGGTTGATAGAGAGAGGCATCCTGTTTGACAGGTAATCTCCATTGAGAAACTACACACTACACCCGCTAAGCAATGCGTCAGGGGGCTTAAGTTATGCACAGGCCAATGTGTTAAATTATTAGCTAGCCATTGAAGAAATGTTAGAATACCTATGTGCTAGCACTGGCATCATACCCTAAGCATCAAATACAGTCAAGTGTCTCAGCATCACTGGGATTCTTTTCTGTGATGTATAGGCTAGTGCTCTGGTTTTATAAGTCTACTCCAAAGGATAAGACCTGTATGTGTGCATTTGTGTGTTCTCGTTTTTGGAGGTAGGAAGATACCACATCAAAAATGCTCAATGCACATATTCATAGTGCTGTCATTAATTATAAAAGAATCATAAAAGACTCACTCAAGTCTCAAGAAGAATAAACTCAGGCCTAAACACCCCACAGCAAGCTCAACAGCCACGGAGGCAGATTTAAATTTGACCCGAAACCAGACCAAATTTGCGAATCAGCAGCTAACGCTAACTAACCGGGGCACAGGAAAACAAAACAGAAATGGAATTTCGTCGCCCAGTTCAGTTAGCATCAGTTAGCATTGGCTGCCATTTTGCTGTTCGGTCTGCGATGTATCAGTTCTTCTCGTTCCTATTCCTACCAACAGCACTCGGCAATCTCAAACAACAGGGTTATGGGTTGTCTGACTCCAGACAAACAGTACCATACTGGACTACCACAGGCATACAATGCCTACACAGAACTAAAAAAGAATATTTAAATAAATCCTGCTCTCTACTGTACTTACACATGCCTGTAGAAATGCATTTTATACAGTCTATCTGTAAGGTATCTGCAATATAGTGGGGGGTTTTGTGTGTGTGTGAGTGTGTGTGCGTGCACAAATGTGTCTGAGTGAGTGGGGGGGGGGGGGGGGGGTGGGGATGCGGGCTGGAAAGGTTGCTAGGATTTCGTGTTTGACCACATCCATAAATACTGAAACAAGTCCTCTTTCTGTAGCCTGAGTTCACTGATTAAATATTAGTCTCGGCAGCGGAACCCCCCCCCCCCCCAACCCACACACACACACACACACACACACACACACACACACACACACACACACACACACAACCTCTTTTTCCATCGTGTACTTACACACACACACCTGATCCTGTGTAAATCCAGACCCAATCAGAATCATAGAAATCTGTGGTGTGTGGTGCATGTAGAGGCTAACCCTGCTGTCTGATGCTTGATGCTGCATGATGTAGTGCTGAGATTCGCCAACAACTCATAGAGCAACATTTCATCTGATTAGGTATAATAGAGGGCTCTGACGAGGCAGGTTTTCATTCACTAAAAGGATTTCAGTCTTCCCACAGAGCTAGGTGAGGACACCACAGCAATCCTGAGAAATATGGTGTGATTCTATCTATAGTCTTGTTTGAGGTCACTGAGTGCTGTCTGTAGGGAAAAAAAATTGATACAACATACAACAAACCAGCAGCTAATGTTAACTGAATGGGACATAGGAAAATGAAAGTGAAAGTGAGTTTCGGTGTCCCAACATGGTGTCCATGTTGTATCAAATTTTTTTTTCTTTTTCTTACTGACAGCACTCCTTGAACAACAGGGCTATGAATTGATTCACACCAGATTTCTTGTTAAAGAAGATAATTGCATCCTTATAGTAAAAAAAATACATTGCAATAGTGCAAAATGTTAAGGAGCTATGTGCAGAAATTTTAGGTTAAAACAAACAAAAATATCCTTACAGTAACAGAATGTGAAGAATCAACCATATTATGTAGGCTAATATCAAAAATGCCTAAGCACCATGTTATCCAGACATCCTCTTGCATCAGCATGCTCTCCAACTGTACATTAGTCTGTCACATTCTACCATGTGTGGCTGCTGTATTAAATACAATGCAAGTGAAGGCAAGGCTGCATTGAAGACGAATCAAAACCCAAAGTATTCCATGAAAATGCCACATAGTAGCTTAAGTCATACACTCGTGACCAGAGGTGTGGCTAGAATGTCATCACTAGGTGGGCATTGCTTGATTGCAGTAGGCTTACTTGTTTGCGTCCATAAACACTAAATGGACGCAAACACCCTCATTTGCCCTCATTTGTTTTGTAGTCGTAAGGCTGAACATATGTTGAACATTGCCGTACAACTCCCTCTCTCTCTCCTTCAGCTCTCTCTCAATATTTATATGTATATATATATATTTTATACACATGTATGTATGCCCAAATTACACATTTGCTTTCTGATGTGTGAGCCTGGCCTAATTCACTATTTTCCTCTGTCCACAATTATCTTTGCTGAGTGTCATCCCTGCCTCATTCTGGCGGACTCCTCTCACCCTCCCCTCCTGAGTGGACTACAACCAACACTACGGGAGGCCCATGTCAGGACCGACTCCCCATCACAGAGGACCTTCCTGGACGCCGATGCTGGGCCCGACTCCCCTTCCTGAGGCTTCGTGATTGACCCCCCCTCACAATGGCGCTGTCAAATGGACCCTTACTGTTACCCCCATGACCCATCTCACTCCTTCGAGTTTGTCACTATGCCTGGCCGCTGCTACATTGTCCATAATTCCTGATAACCACCTATAGACTGATTACCATGTAATGTAAAAGTGGAATAATACTCTATCATGAACTATTATGAACCTTAGCTAAACCATAGGCAACTTATAGTCTGTCATGGTTACTACTGATTGTAATTTTTCTCCATGACCCCTGGCAGTTGGGTTAGCCCCTTGAGTCGTGGATCTGCCCAAGGTTTCTTCCTAGATTAACTGAACATAAGGGAGTTTTTCCTTGCCCCTGTTGCTCTTGGGTGCTCCTTCTGTGAAGCGCCATGAGACAATACTATTGTAAAAGGCGCTGTATAAATAAAACTGAATTGAATTGAATTGAACATTGGTGGTGCAGACTAATGGCCTATGCAAGGCAACAATATTGGCTGCTCCAGCACTTGTAGCTCAACCAATGCAAGGGTATTGGAAGCATTTGTAAAGTTTTTGTGCACAGCTACTGAGGGGACCCTGGGGGTCCTCCCCCAGAAAAGTTTTGGAAAATTGGAAGCAATTTCCTGCATTCTGGACAACCCCCTACCATCTCAAACCCAAACCCTGAACCAAAGACTGGCATAATTTGGCTTCATTATTGATTCATGCCAGTTAAGTATTTGAGGGCTCAGGGCTTATAAGGGATACTGGAATTCAGCATTGTCATCTAGGCTACTCTGATTGAAGTTGAAGTTTTAATTTGTTCTCAGTTGCAGCTTGTAAAATTGGCATATGCTAATTTGTCCTTTTTGAGGGCTAGCTAACATTTAGGCTAACCATAGGCTATGTGTTTGTTTACTGTAATTCTGTTGTTTAAGTAATTCAGATTCATGTATGGACTCCACTTATTAAAAGACATTTGCTTTTGTCATTTTCTCCATTGCCATTTACGTATGTCAAACTTTGTAAATACATCAGCTAACTAACCTACAGTTGTCAGTAGGCAAGCTGTCAGTATGGCTAAGTCGTTAATATTGCTACAAGAGATTCTACAGCAGGCAAAGAGGGTAAAAGCAGAGCATTCAGTGACCTTTGACACCGTGCACTGCTACATTGTGTCACATTCTTTTAGGCTACATACAGAATCAGATTATGTACCTATTATAGAACAATTGGTTTGTCAACAACACTTTTTTTTTGCATTGTGATGTTAATAAGCCTAATGATGCCTAATGATTTTTTTTTAACTTCAGACTGAGACTACAAAAAAATGCAGTTGCCTCACTAGTAATATATAATGACTCATGTTAGCAAGAAAGAAAAATACAGGGCACAGGTAATAAACTTGATGAAAAAAAATTATTATTCAAAAGAAGATTTCTGTATACCTGCATATTTGTAAACCAACTAATCCAAATATTGAATAGTTTCATCTGTGCCACTAAGCACTTTTAAGTGGATAGGGTTGAAGAGCTGAAGAGCTATATTTTGTAAAAAAAATAATAATAATGATAATAATTTTACTGACAGAAGCTTAAAGTTCAGTATCTGTTTTAAAGACAGACAAATGATGTCAGATGTGCTTGGAAATAGCAATAGTTTTAGTTTTTTTAACCTGAGTTTTCATTGAATGGGTCATAGGGCAGATATTTTTTCAGGAGGGCGGGTCTGAGAATAGGGCAAGGGAGCCATCAAAAACTTGGGTCTTCTCTCACAGTGCCTTTGAGGTGACTATCTTGCTTGTTTATAGGCTTGCATTTGTAACGTAATGTAATGCTATCTGAAGTGCACCCAGATATGACTTAGTTCACAGACTTGTTCTGGTGTAGGGTGAGAACACACCTCCAACTTCATATCAGCATGACAACAAAAGAATGAACAATTTTGCAAGTGGGTTGTTCATCAGTTCTCATGACTGACCAAAAGATCTTATTTGTTTGTGGTCAGAGAGGCCTATTAAAGAAAACAGATCATTTCTCAATCAAAATACATCTGCAACTCGTGCCCCATGCCGGCGAGGTGCCTGTGGTAGTGGGTTTTATTCTGAGCAAAAGACACGCTTGGCTTTCACTTTCATTCTGACTTAAAGTGCATCAGTTAACGGGGCTAGAATTCAATTCTCACATGTAATGGGAGTTTTGTGTTGTCAGTTTATCGCAACCTTGGACTGTTAAGGGCTGCTGCAATCACTAGGCTAACCGCCTCTAGAAACAAACATTTTAAATTGACCAAATACTTCTACAAAATTTTGTTTTAAAACCAAACTTCTTGCAGATGTTTTCTCTTAATTGATAAAATTTATTTGTTCTTCCTTTTTAAACTGTGGATTTATCCATTTGTCTTTCTCTTTATGTATTTACTGAAGCACCTTGAGTTGTTCTTCATGAAATGTGCTACATAAATAAAGCTTACCTTGTCCCCCACAAAAAAAACACTTGCAGCTACAGTCAAGGTGTTCAGTTATATTATATTCATATTATATTCCATTCTACTTGCAATTGCACTTTAATACAGGAAAACTAATGGACACAAAAGCACACAAATTCACAAGGCTGCAAAAGTTTAAAAGGTAATTAGGGTTCAAAGGTTGAGATAAGTGGTAGAAATGGGGGAAAAGTCATAGGAAATATTTGTGAAATAATACAATACAAAAATGTAAAAAAGTTTATACATCTGGTCTGCCTGGAAGTTTGCGTCATTTGTTGTATCGTTTGCATGGTGTGTAAGTCTACCATAGAGTGAGAGCATCTGAGGTTCTCCAAGTAAATGAAACCACAGAAATCATCCTACTGAAACATCCTCTGGTATCTCCACAGCTTTTTGTACCACTGAGAAACTATTCATGGATTCATTCACTCTCTCATAAAAGGAATTGTGGAATTTTTCTGTGTGTGTGTGTGTGTGTGAGTGTAAAAAATGGAGTGTGTTTTGGCTACAGGTGTGTTTGCATTTAGTTTCTCCTGCCAATACCAGCAAAGAAACAGAAATCCATTGAGAACCCCCTAGGACTGCATATTACATAACACACACACACACTACTTTTATTCCTGACAACTTTAAAGCTGTACTTTCCTGACAAGACACTTCCTGTTCTAAGTGTGTAAAACAGGAACTGTGTCTCGGAGCGGGGGTAAGCCAATAAAATCTGAAATATGCCGACATGTACATATGACACAGACACAATGAATATACTATTCACACACTTGCACACAACCAGGCATGAAAAGCCCAGTCTACTTAAACTGTTTATGAGTCAGACTAGAATAGGGCAAAACAACGGAATTGCAACAAAATTCATAATATGAAACAGCAAGCTTTTACAGTCCTTTACTCGAGTGGTGTGATCTTTACTCGAGTGGTGTGATTGTCTTTCAGTGTGTCGCTTGTGTTCTTCACTATGTCAGTTCCAACAGTGGAAATATAACATCCTAACTATACATAATCACACCACATTGGCTGAAGTCCCAGATAAAGGCAAACACTGACAAGTTCCATTAAATAATGCTACCTAAACAAATAGCATAATGATAAGACTACAACACTACTACTACTACTACTACTACTACTACACTACCTTCACAATTTCTGTATGCTGTATACAACTACTGTTAAGCCAACTGTAGTTCAAACTGAACACAATGAACACAACATTAGCAACCCTATCAAGCACTGAACCAGGGGCGTCTACCTATTAGATCACTTAATACTCAGATGGGTGACCTAATGAGTAAACAATACAGGTGAATGAGTAAACAATAACATATGCAACTGTAGGTAAGGTGAGAAGTGAGACATTTCTATACATTGTTTAAGGCCTCTGGCTGCTAGTTGGCACCCTCTGGTGGTCATGACAACACTTGCTTTACTTCATGATGCATGTTTGCTTTTAAAACAAACTTTAGTTTCTCAAGTGGAAGTGTAACTTACATTTGTAATTTACTCATCTGCTTCCTAAGCCATAGCACACATCGATAAAGCTCATAGTCAACTCAGCTGTTGAACATAGCAAGCAAAAATATAAATAACATAACAGCGCAACGCTAAAAAGTGTGTAATTTAATCATGGGAGGTAAGCCGGATTGGAGGTCATTTTAAGATGATGACAGGAATGACATTTGAGGGGTGTGCTGTTGACTGGTAGAGTAAATTAGGCAGACACTCGGGCAAACTATATACCAACATTTTAATAAAGCTTAGCATTTTCAACATTCACCTTTGTTTTTCTTTTTTTAAGTAAACAAAAAAATAAGGCACAATACTTACAGATGTGTCTATACAAAAACAATCTTAACGAGTATCGCTCAAGCGCCAAGCTTCTCTGTCAATGTTGAAACACCTAAGAAATAGAAAAATACACAATTTCCGTAAACAAAAATACATACATTAAGCACTGACAAATATTGTCACAGAGCCACATTTCACTAAACTCTTGAATGATGAGCGGTGGTACTGTACCTTTGACAGCTACAGCATGATGGGGGAGAAGTCACAATGGAACGGCATGTCGGAGTGTGCATGAGTCTGTATGTCAGTGTGTGTGTGAGTGTGACTGTGGATGTCGGTGTGTGTGTGGGGGTCTGGCTCTCTCCTGCTCTGCTGGCCTTGGCTCTGTGAGGGCCCTGCCTGGGTCCCCATGCTCACGGAGCTGAGGGGGTTGCTGTCTTTGGTGGTCAGAGGGGTGTGGAGCGGGAACAGAGTGTTGGTGTGAGTGTGTGTGTGTGCATGCACATGTGTGTGAGGGAGAGGCGAAGTGCTGTAGTGGGAGGTGGGCTGCAGGTGAAGGGACAGGCGTCCGGGACCCTGGAAGGCCACAGGCTGGGGCGGGGGCGGCTCACTGGAACACAGACGGGACTGCACTAATAGACACATACACACACACACGCACACGCACACACACACACACACACGCACACACACACACACACACGCACGCACAAAAGAGCAAACAAAATGGGCCACTATGCCAATTCCTCCAAAACACGCTTAAATAGAATCATGTGTTTAATAAAGTGTGCATGAGGTAGTGAGAGGTTAGGGAGATGAAGAATACACAAGGTTGGCATCTTAACTGTGGTACATTACGTTCCAGCTGGTCATTTCATAAGATCATATAAGAATGCTAAATGTGTGCGCGTGTGTGTTTACCTTGGTGCATCTGATTATTCTGTTGACAGCAGGCAGACACCAGACTGTTGGTCGTTGGCAGAGCATAGGTCATGTGGGTAGGGGTGTGGGTGTGGCCTGAGTGCGGCGGGCCGTTGTTGACGTAGGTGGGATTCATGTAGGGGAGATTGGAGAGATACTGCTGATTGAGTGTGTTCGCGTGCTGCATGGGTTGTGTGTGAGTGTGTGTCTTTGATGGATAGTGCAAGGTGCTGGACATAGGTACAAAGGCAACATGGTGCTGGGGGTCCACCTTCAATGAGGAGAGGTCTGTGTAATTATTCCTATAAATCAGCAGACATTAAAACCCATGAAACAAGGCGATACAAACACTGTATTACTAAAATCTGAATTACATAACAACGACAAACTATGCAAAACGGCTGTTTCATTTTCATTGTGAGGCACTAATCATAAAACTGAGCTTATGTGCAAGTTATACGTGATTTTATGTATAACTTGAAATTACTAAACTGCTGTATTTGATCAGATGGAGAAAAAAAAGAAGATATTAGCATCATACACTGGCCATTGGCTGCCCAAAATTTCTTGAGATTGGCATCAGACATTGAAAACCCATATCAGTCAATCTCCAATAGCAAGAGTTCCTAATGCATCCTTATCCTCTACTGGGCCTCACCATGACTCTACAGTAGGCAGGCTGAGTATATGTTGATTGGGCTCAAGGGAGAGGGACAGAGAGGCTCTACGCAGTGGGGGCGGACTCTGCATTTGAGGGGGACCACTTTCCTGAGACACATACACCTGCCCAATACGTGCTGCAAACAAACACATGCATACGCTCATATTTTCATTCATTTTACCCACTCAAAAGACTCTTTAGACAGGTGTACCTGATTTACCTGCTGGGCTGCTCAAACTACCAATGAGAGAGCTGTAGGGAGGGAGGGTCTGTGTGTGGGCAGGGGGCTGGGGCAGCACTGACGGAACAGTCCCCGAAAAATAAGATGTTGATCTGGAGTCATACACAAACACTGGCATGTTATCCAAGACATCAGTGAGATCATTTAATGTCATTGTGAACCATGTTAGTACGGATATAATATCCATAAACAAAAGGAATAACAAGTGCAAGAGTGTGAGGAGAACCTTGTTTTGTGTGTGTGTGTGTATGTGTATGTATGTGTGTGTGTGTGTGTGTGTGAAGGAAAACGTACCTGTGGGTGTTTTTGTGCGTCTTCAGTGGTCCTTTCCCTGTCTTTCGCCATTTAGCGCGCCGATTCTGAAACCACACCTTGAAGAAAGGGATATAGGGAGGGGTTCTGACTATGCTGCCAGGACCAAAAACAAGAAAAAACATCTCGCTGCCTGAGTGACTAATTGGAGTAAAATGAAATGACACTAACCATGATCCTTTGTGGCGTGACTCCAACTGCTGCAGCGATCTCCCTTCTCCTGTCGCCGTCAGGATAGTGATCATCCTGAAACAGACGCTCCAACTCCTGCAGCTGATCTAACCACAAGCATGTTAGGACCACACAAACATTCATGTCCTAGCACACACCTATAGTGTATACATGAGGGCTTATACACATCAATGGATCTTTAATATATAACTAACTCATTCATTTAGGACTCACACACACACAGAGCAACATTCAACAATGGTAAAAATGCCAATTCACATTTGAATTGCTCCATATTTTTTGATGATGCTCTAACTGTAATCATCCCTGGCCATTCAAACACACTCACCTGCTGAGTACAGTGTCCGGGTCTTCTTCTTGGGCACAGGTGGTAGTATGGTCTGCTCAGTGGGAGGTGCGTGTGTTTGAGTGGTCAGGGGAAGCACTGGGGGGGCGTGGCCGGTGAAGCGTGTATACTGGCGCGTGGTGTACACCTGTGTCAGCTGCACCTCCATCGGGGGAAGCAATGCGCTCACCTCCAGTGTTTGAGAGTTGAGCGTGCCCGTCTGGTGCTTCCCCAAAGCAAGGGTCTCAGACTGGGCATCAGGAGGTTGGAGCGGGGGTGCGACATGTCTAAACGCCAGGCCTGCACTCACCACGCTTTGCTCTAAGGACTGCTCACACACAGACAGCACACCACCAAAGGTCATGTCAGTCTTCACTTGTTCCTCTCCTTCACTCCCAACCTTGCCTTTCTCCTCATCAGTCCCCTCACTCATCTTCCCCTCGAAGCCTCCACTCAGATATAGCATCTCTCTGTCTTCCTTTACCAACTCTTCAGCCAGCTTCATTTCCTCTGCTTTCTCTTCTTGATCCTCTTCTGCATGTTCCAGTTTGTTCTGGTTTTGTATGTTTCTGCATGTTTCATCTGTGTGCTGCTTTTGTAGGTTTTCCTCTGCATCTTTGCTCATGTTTATTATGATCATTTTCCCTGTTATATTTTCCCCACCCCCGTCTCCTATGTCTGGTGTCAGGGTGCTATTATGTTGTGCATCATTTTTCTCCTTTTCCTCATCCTTATCTTCTCTTTCTTCATCAGCCTCCTTTCTTTGGTAATAGTCGTCTTCCTCATCACAAATTAGGAAGGGACTACCTAAAGGCAAAAGGGAAATCAACAATGCAAACTTCCAAAGCTCTAAAAAGCAGCAACCTGTATTCCACCTTTGAACCATTTAGGCTGCAAGTTTGTGGCTTCAGGAGTCTAACTTCATAAACTGAGGCCAAGTTCAAAAGACAACTCAAAATTAATTAATTAACTAAAATTGATTACTTTCCCTGTCCTCAGCATCCAACAATAGTCGTGAACCTAATCATATGTATTGCAACTCAAATCGAAAAAATAAATCTTAAAAGGGATCAACTGTTTCTTCACCCTAACCCAGAAGAGAAAGCTGATTGCGATGAGAAACTACCCATCAAATAGCTCTGCTCTTGAATCAATCGCATAGGCTACCCTAGGTGAAACCACAAACAGGTGCGTTCTTCATAGAAGTTAATTTATTTTGGATAAAACACAGAATATACATTTTCAAGGCAAGGCATTTTACTTTGGAAATGGGATTTCCCATACATAGCCAGTTTTGATCTAGTTGCCAGTGCTGGCTAAACTTCTTCACGTGCCACCAAAAACGTCACGTGCCACCAATTAGCCTTCCCGATTAAACACCGGTGCGATTTGGTCTACTTTCCTTGTTGCGGCCAGATAAAAACTGTAGCCTAACCTTAACCCATAGTTTGAATAGTTTCATAATGTTGACCAACTGATATTATTTAGAGAGTTATACATGAAACTACATCAGAACATTTGTATTTGCATCACGCTCATACTCAACCATTGGAGCAAATTAGTTTATGGTCAACATTCAAAAAGACAAAACTTGAGGACGCGTGGCTATAGCAGGTTTAACAGTTAAGAGGAAACCTAAGAAAATAATAACAATAAAACACACACACACACAAACTTAACGCGTACTTTGCCTTGGGACCTATGCCCTTGATTATTAACATTCAGCTAAATAGGTAAACGGCTAAAGCCATTTGACATTTCAATAAACCATCACGCAAACGACAGTATATGAGTGCAATGTTATGGGCTGCCAGTGTTTGCTGCGCTCTTTATCCGCTTCCAACTTCAATAAAGCTCTCACTTAATAATGCAATTAGCATCATGCAAGTAATTTCGTCATTAAAACGTTAATTCACTTACCGAAATCGTGCACGGACATATCTTCTTCCATTCGGCCTCATGAACACTATGCAAGACTTAACTAGCAATCACAATTAAGTTCTGCAGGCTACTTTGTACTCCGTCTGGGAAGATCTGTGACCATTACCTTGATTAGAGTTAATTTACGGTGGTCGATCCATTATCACGTGACAAAGATATGAGCGCCTGCCAATACGGTTGTTCATGGGAAAGGCACTTTAGGAACAAAAAAGACTAGCCTACCCTTCACGGTAGCAAGCTTAACGAAAATTTGCTGCACCCAAACGGGTGATATAGGCCTAAGCATCATCCCTCACAATGGGATGACAGCTAATGTTGCTCAAAGGTGTAGTCTGCGGTCCTGAATTACATAGTATTTGTGCAGCAGATGCTTTGGTCCAATCCACTGTGTTTGAACCAAGGAACAAACACATCATGACAGAGATGGCCCCCTTATGAACACAAATAATGATTTGTGTATGTAAGTAATGTTTGTATGTAATTAATCTATGTAATGTATGACTTACACTGAATTACTGAAACGAGTGAATTTTTCCACAATATTCTAATTCATTGAGCCCAACCTGAGCTCAGCCCAACATAATGATGTCAGCATCAGCACATGTAGACTTCATAACAATGTCAACATCATAACATAGGGGGGCAGATAGGGGGGCGTTTTGGCATTTTGGGGCCCCAAACATTGATTATTTATTAAAATGTTCTCTGGACCCCTGTCAGTATCAGGCCCTTGGAATCAACTACTTTTTTTTTTAATTCTCAGTTGAGACCCTTGAACTTCCCCAGAATGTTCTTCAACATTCATTCTGGCCACTGTGGTGTCCAGGGGCATTTCATTCTATAATCCAGCCCTGTCTGTACTATAATAGTTAAGAATGAAATATACAAAAACTCTTCAAAAGAAAAGGTTTACATGTTAAGAGATAGGAAGACATGGGAGATTAGTCCAACAAACAGAATTGGATGCAGTAATGTATACCACCTCACTGGGTCCAATCATCCACTCCCATGGCTTCTCCTATCACTGCTATGCAGATGATACCCAGCTCTATTTGTCTTTTCCTCCTGGTGACTCCACAGTGTCAACATGGATCTCTGATATCTGCATGGATGAAAGAACATCACCTCCAACTAAACCTCTCCAAAATGAAACTGCTGGTCTTCAAAGCCAAGCAAACCATACATCACAACATCAGCATCACGTTGCCTCTGTAGCTCAGTTGTGCTGTTTTTCTCTATTCAACATAAGGAAGATCAGGCTGTACCTAACCCAACAGACGTTGGTTATCTCTCACTTTGACTTTTGCAATGCAACGCAATTACTATTGCAACTATTGTAATGCCTTGACTCTTTTCAACCAGCCAAAAAGAGCACGTCACACCTCTGTTCATTGAACTCCACTGGCCACCCTTACCCACTCGCATCAGATTCAAAGCACTGATGTTGGCCTACAGGGTGATTGATGGATCTGCTACCTTATTACCCTCTTAAAGCTCCATGTTACCCTCCAATTACCTTCCAAGTGCTACCACAGCAACAGATAGGGGGTGGTGGTAGCGTAGTGGTTAAGGAACCTGGCTAGCATGTAAGTAGCCTGAAAAGTTGTGGGTTCGAATCCCGGCTGCCACTGTTGTGCCCTTGAGCAAGGCACTTAACCCTAAGTTGCTCTAGGGGAGATTGGCCCTGAACAATTGATAGTTGATGAGTTGTAAGTCGCTTTGGATAAAAGCGTCTGCTAAGTGCATAAATGTTAATGTAAATGTAAGATACCCTCTCCACCTTCATGAAATTCTTCAAGACCCAGCTCTTCCAAGAATATCTCCTGGATTAACATTTCTGAATTCCAGGAATGCACTTACAATGCACCTCCCACTCTCTCGACATACTGCACTTTTTTAATCACACTACTGCATTTTCATATCAAAATACTGCAGAATTCATGTTCACAATATGCATGCTTAGGTTTCATTGTGCTGTAGCTCGAATGTTTATCCTCTTTTTGTAAGTCACTTTAGATAAACTAAATGCATAAATGTAAATGTTAAATTTAAAGTGACCATAAGCAATTTGGTTACTCCAAATGATAATTATATGATTATGCAATTAATCTAATTGTTTGTGAGGTTTCTTGTCTTTATGGTAATATGCATTCAGTGTTGTTGTTGTTGTTAGTGTTAGTAGCCCCCAAATGAAACCTCCAGGTTGGTGGGAGAATAGTTGACATTTATTATGATCTGAAGAGAAGTCTGAGAAAGTCCAAATATGGAAAAAAGCAGCTCCTTGGGATGTCATCTGGTCTGCTAACAAAAAGTGTAAGCTGTTGGAATAAACTTCACTTTTTTAATTGGCCTATAATTGTGTTAGTACAGGTTACAAGTTATAGTTATTGACAAAAATGGTGTTCATACTGACCTCAGAATTCGGAAGTGGAGAGTCTTTACCTCGCCTGACTCATGTGCCCTGTGTTCCACCTTGGTCTCTGGGAGATTTTTTGTGATTGTTTTATTAGACCACTGATTCTCTGTGAGCAGAAGCAACCACACTTCCATGCAAGTCAAGGGCGTCTCCTCTAGGATGCCTGAAAGGTTTGGACTAGAGTCTGAGCAGCAGCCTCCAGACTCCTCCATGTTAATGCCCTTACACATAACAGTGTCAGATAGATACAGTATGTGCTTACCATTATCATTGTTTAGGCAACTGCAACAAAGTCACACAAATGCATTGATGGAATGCATGGTTTGTGTAGAATGCACGCAAGAAAGGGGCAGGAGCTCCATAGAACAACATTGGCAGAGCTCTCTTAAGGAGGAATAAGGAGGAGTTTTGTGTTGTAAAAAAATAATCAGTGATTAGAATGAGCAATGTAATGTACCATAGTAAGTAATAAAAATATAAAGGGCAAGGGCTGTGTTTAGAGTCTGTGGGTAATAAAATTGCAGTTAGAGGTAGGGAGGTAGGTATTGTTCATTAAGCTGTTGGTATTGCACATGAACATGATCAATTGCAGCAGTGTTGTCTCACACACACGGCAGCATACGAAAAGCAGTATCATTGTTTAGGTGCATTTATAGTTCTGACTGCCCAAGGGTAGAAGCTTTTCTTAAGTCTGTTTGTTTTGCATCTGAAGAATCTGAACCTTTTCCCAGAGATGATGGTTGGGTTGAAGGTGGTCTTTTATGATCGCCCTGGCTCTGTTCTGCCTCTATCAATGTGTTCACGCAACATATGTTCGACAATACTACTTTGAAACAAATGATGATGCCCTGTTTGCACCCATTTCGTGATTTTTTTTTGTCCCCCGAAGTAAGCCCACTCAAAGATGACATCCTAGCCACAGCTCTGTTTTAAATGTATGTCACTACAGCCTGAACAAGTGAATAATTTGGCACTATTAAACCTATATTTGGGATCATGTTAATGAAAAAGATGCTAGCAGATATGTCCATCAATGCATGTAGGATAAACTAAATGTGGAATATTTATAAAAATGTAGCTCTTTTTGGTTTGATTTGTACTGGAGGAGAATATGCTTTGCAGAAATTTGCTGTAATTTCTTGCTGGATCAGGCTACTTAATTGTGCCTGAATTCAGATGTTCTGCTGCTTACTTTGATATTGTTCATTATGTGATGCTGAGATCGTTAACTACTGCAACAAGAAATGCCTCTGTATGGACGCAGGCAGAGCTGCAGAATGTATTCAGAAATTTAATGTACACTGAAAGTATTTTTTCTCGCGAACTGTCACGGCAACTAGCATCATTGGAAAGCGGAGATGTGCGGACGGAGATGTGCGGATGTGGTATGCGGAGATTCAAGACATTCAAGATAGTCTTTATTACATCTCTTTAAACTAGTAGGCCTATTTAAGAGAGTGAAATTCTTGTTTTCTTGCTAAATAAATAAATAAACAAACAGTGTGTTTTGTGGTGTGTGCGTATGTAAATGTGTGCATCTGTGTGTTTATGTGTCTGTGCATGTGAAAGAAAGAGTAGAAAACCGGCAAGGTTCAGGCTGTCGTTGTTACTGTGTTCATAAGCCTTATAGCTTGATGGGAAAAAACTGTTCTGGGGTCTGGTGGTTCTAGCCTCAAAGCTGTGATATCACTTGCCAGATGCTAGTAGTTGAAACAACCCATGACTAGAATGGCTAGGGTGATTCTTTTGGCCTTCCTGATGCATCGCCTTTTCTGAATGGAGGGCAAATCATGGCCACAGGTGCCTTGTGACGTGCGCACAACTCTATGCGTGTTTTTTGTTCGGCGGCAAAGCAGCTTGCATGCTATGCAGTAAAGTCTCCAGTCTGGACGCTCCCTTGTAAAAGGCCTTCGGGATCTTTGATCTCATTCCAAACTTAGTCGTCCTTAGTGGAAGAGACGTTGTGAGCTTTCTTGACAATGTAGTCAGTGTGTGAGTGATTTTACATTGTTTTGAATTTAACCGTTCATCAACTATCTTGCATATCAGTCTTCCAACCGTCTCTGCTTAAAGAAACGCAACCTGGAAATGACGCAGTTGCAAGTGGTTGTCATCCACCAATGAGAACACACTGCACATAATTCGAATTCCTAGCTATCGCTAAACTGCTAGCCATGAAAACAAACCGACGGAGGTGAACGACCATTTGTTTTTACAATCTGATACAGTGATCATACATTGATCAGTCGTAAATTCCTGATTCTACAATAAAGTGGTAAGTTGTATGACAAAAATTATAATCGTTTTTGTTTATCTTAATCGGTGAGAAAGTAACAGCCCATTGTCTAACTGCTAATTTTGGCGTTAACGTAAATGACTTGATGTTCGGGGTCCGCTAAGGCTAAAGCTGTCTGGTTAGTAAACCAGCGACATCGACGCTTATTCAACTATGACTATTTATTCAACTATGACTAGTTATTATGCTACACACAAATCTTTAACACCAATATAACAAACCTGATTAGTTTTACAAAGCATACCAACTCGGCAACATAGCATTACCTAACTTGCTTGTCAAGACCTACGTTATGTTGCTAGTCAGTTAACGACAACGTTAGTTAGATTACGTTAGTTTAAACTGGTTGTTGCTAAAAGTTTTGGAAGGACAGGGCAGTGATTGACTCTTTATTGCAGTTCCCAGCAGGTTGAGCACGATCATGGCACGGGAGCGGGCTGCGCAGCCCCAGAAAAAGTCCTTTCAGCAGAGTCTGGATGACATCAAAGAAAAGATGAAGGAGAAGAGGAACAAACGCCTTGCAAGCGCGTGTGTGGTAAACAGAGGGAAGACGAAAAACAAAACGAACGGTGAGAGACCGTGACTTAGTTGAATTAATGTGTTCATAATAATTGCTAACTGCCATTGTGAATATCATATAACGCGATTATTCCTTAATGATGCGTTCATGTTTCTCTGTGGTTCAGGTCAGGTTAAACCGTTTGTGCTGAAGAGTGTGCAGGTGAACAACAAAGTGCTGGCTCTTGCACTGCAGGCTGAGAGAGAAAAAGTGAGACAAGCTCAGGCTGTCATTCTGCAACTGAAAAGGGAAAGACAGGCGCTCTTCTTTCATCTCTTATTACTGAAACGTACAGCCATAACAACACAGGTCAGTTTAAGATCAACACATCCATATTTAATATTAAACATTGATGAGTGTCATGGGGATTTGGTTGTACTGGATATTTTCTTTTATCTGTAATGGTTTACACTTTTGGCCTTTGCTTTAGAGTTCCACCCCTGAGCCACAAAGTCTGGATTCCTCCTCTTCCAGGTCAGCATATTGCATTGTTTGTTCAGGGTGAATTAAAACCCAGATAGTTTGTGCCGAGATGTGAATATTCTTGCAAATATGACGCACTCAGCTCGGTCAACTCGGTCCAGCTCTTCGGACATTCCTGTAACTACCTTTGTGCATACAGTAATTTATTGGGGGGAAAAAATCAAACCTAGCTGTAAGTCTTCAGCATAGATGTATTTCTAAGCTTGCTTTATATTCTGTGTTTCAGTGATTTATTGGGTCCTGTGAAGGAACCAAGAGGCAATTTATTTCCTGAAGACAGTACTACACAGCCACTTGAGGTTGTCAACGCAGGTAGGAGAAAGACAACACTGTGATGACACAGCACACCACAACAAATCAACTCCACAGGAACAAGTCTGAAATCTGTGTGAAATTGTTGGCCCATGTAAACTAACCTAGTCTTAATGTAGCTCTTAGCCATCCTCCCATATGCATTTTATGCACTATATGCACTTCATCATGAAGTGGGGCCAAGTGGGTCAGTTCTGTAGACCAGAGCATATTTGAAGAGCCTATTCTGAAAACAAAAAACATTGGTAGCGATGCTCGGTTGGTGTATTTAAATTAACCCAAGCGCCTTCATTCATTAAATCAATTTAGAAATCTGTCAATGTGTGTGTGTCTGTTTCCTGCTAGAGGGTCATTGCGTGGATAAAGCACCACAGCTACCAGCGAACGTTGGCACAAGGCGTCGGCGTAAAACCAGTGGACGCCGGTCTGAATGTCTTGATCCTGCTAATACAAGGCGAGCTGCCACAGAGAGTATGAGCTCACAGGACCCTGAATCGCGACTGGCTGAAACTCGGGGGGTAGAGGAAGAGACCAGCCTTGATGAGACAAATGATATGATGGACACTTGTCCTGAGCCACATAATGCACAGACTCCGCTACAGCGCCATGCTCCTGAGCGGCCCAAAAAGAGAGGGCGACCCCCCAAACAGACTGCTCTCAAAGAGACACCTCAGCCCCAACCGCAGATCCCTGATGCCCCTTGTCCAGTCAAAGGGAGGCTGCTACAGACAGCTCCACATGCCCGCCGGGTGGTCGCAGCACCACTGAAAAGGCCCTGGGAGAACAGCCGGCCTCGAGCACGCTCAAAGAGCCGCGATCGCACAGCAGGCCGTGCCACACAGCCACCACCCAGCAACTCTCAGAAACACCAAGCACCCAGTCTCAACTCCACCCTGAACATGAATGACACATTTGACTTTGACTGTGAGGAAGCTGTGCATGTTACCCCTTTCAAAGCGGGGCCCAAAACAGATCAGTGTTCGACTGAAATGGCTCCAGATCCACCAAAAAAAGACGCACAAGATCCACCTCTAGAGGATACTCCAAGACCGACAGCTCACCATCTGAAGACGAGGAGGAAGATGACAGCTTGTACATTCCTACCAGTAGAGCATGCAGGAAGCAGGATGTCTGCAGCCCACCCAGACGGGCCCGCTCAAAGAGGAGGGCTGCTCTTCCAGAGACTAAACAACGGAGGACTGGCCAGTCTCTTACCTCAGGCATCAAGCCCCAGCACCAGACAGGTAAGACATTTTTCATGTGTTATGAGCTGTGTTGCACCAAACTAAAGGAGTTGTGAAACTAGCTCTTGATTAGGGACCTTAGTTTTTGTCAGTTAGATTGTATTGTGTTAGCAATCTGGTCATTATTTATGAAATTCTTTTAATGTGTAATGCATTTAGTTCCAGGGAGGGACTCAAGGTGGACAGAAGATGCCACCTCTGACCAGGCTGAACCCTCTGACAAAGAAGTGCGAGTCCCAGAGTTCACTGACACAGATATACAGCCTCAGCAGTCTCCTAGCCCTGAATTACTGCCCGATTCTCCAGTGTTTGTTTACCCTGAGAGTCTCGATCTGTCAGAGCACAGTGAATCCACTAGTGCTGGTATGTGTAGTGGCTATACTTGACTATTCTCTCTCCTTCAATCAACTAAATATAATACAGACATTAGTTCCTAAAAGTGCTAATTGTCACTATTTATGTTTCAGCAATCATTGAAGAAGAAGATTTGGGGTCTCAAATGGCAGTTTCCTCTGATTTGAAAAAGGAGCTTTTGTTAATGGAGAACCCATTGTGTGGCCTGACAGGCCGAAGTCAGTCTATGGGCCTAAAGCGAGAGAAACCTTCACTGAAATTCAGGAGATGTGCAGGCAAGACTCGTCTGTTCTTATCAATATCTTTATGGCAAGGGTACTTTACATTCAAGGAAATTAAAGCCGCCTTAATAGTGATAACCACTCTGATGCATCATTATCGTAACACATGATCTATTCATATCATGGCAGAATGTCCTTAAAAATACAGCAATTTCAAAAAAAAAAAATTAATTCAAGGCAGTAGTGTGCGTTAGTATTTGATGTAGGTCTTAAATTGGTCTGAGCTGTGAATTGTTACTGCAGATGCGGTGCATTTTCTGTGGACCATGCCACTTGCTTGAACTGTGTCTTCTGTTTGAGGAGAAATGGGCATTTTTTTTTTCAAAGTGACTAACTTAATAATGGGGGATAGAATCAATTATGCCCTGTGCTCATTCTATTCTATTATATGCATGTAAAATATATTGTGACCTTTATTTGATGGGTCAGTGAAGAGTGTACAGGAAATTACTGGGAGCTGGAATGTTTGGGATCTGACAACAGGTGAAGCTCGAACCTGGATCCCCTTGAACGACAGGTCAAACTCAAAGTGTTGCCACCAAGTCTGTGTGTGGTTTGGGACACTATTTATTTGTGATGTTACTTGTAGTTAATGGTATGTCTGTTTCTACAGGTGGGACAGTGGTACGGTCAGCTGTTGGTGTGGCCCTGACTGACTTAACCAATCTCTCCCCAGCTACCCAGCGTGCTCTTCCTTCTGTTCAGAGCCATCCGTTCCCCAGCCACTCTCCCATCGCCCGCAAACGCAGATGCACTGCTGCTGTTGATTACAAGGAGCCTTCAATTAACTCGTAAGCATCTCCTTGTCTTGACATTGACCCTTGAGATGATACTAAAATATCCTTTAAACTTTCTATAACTATGTACCTCTAGAAAAACTCTTGACCTAGTCTAGAGTGAAGAAAATAGTATGTTCTACTGTTGCCTCCTCTGAGTTGGTATATCATGAAAGACATGTCTAAGAATTGCTGTAGGATAAGAAAAAGTTGAAATAATAGAAAGATGTTCGGTTGCCCATGGCTCTCCTTTGTCATCTCTTCTCTACAGGAAGCTGAGACGTGGTGACAAGTTCACAGACACAGAATTTCTCCGTTCTCCCATTTTCAAACAAAAATCTCGCCGCTCTATCAAGCGGTTGTCCAGCCTTGGAAAATACAATGAATCATTTGTAGGATGCCACTGACTGCTTCTCTTTGCAGATGCAGCCTGAATTGTCTTTCCTACCATTATCTCTGTCCTTTTAAAGACAACCATGATGTATTTTTTTATGCATTTGACCTTATATCATAGTGTCAATGTGGTCATTAAAGTTTGATCATTAAAGTTTGATGGAAACATCAAATTAGAGACCACTTTTGAAATTATTGATTGTCATGTCTAATGATTTGGCCTTCTATAAGGTTTGTGGTGTCCTATGTTCCTTGAATGCGAGGAGTCCCTTTTTAGCATTTGACTGTACTACCCTGTGGAAGGCACGTCAAATGTAAAGCATTAGTATGAATTTATAGATCATGTAATTGAATACAACATACTGTTTGAGTTTCAGTAACATATGAATGGCTACATTATGTCGCTCTCATGTTTATTGCCAATTTGCTAAGACGAAGTAGGCGAGCTGCCACACAGTATGAACTTGTAGCCTAACACTGGTTTATTTTTCGGGTTTGGAAAAAAATCTACGTCACTATCAATACCTCAGATTTAATAATCAACATTTCTGCACTGCTTCAACAAAATCACAGATTTTGCTTTTTGCTTTAAAATTAAGAAATAGGCCTAATCGATGCATTTTTTTTAACCCAAGAGGCGCAAATCAGTTTAACATCCATTATGAAATATAATTCTTGAGGATTTCAAGCCCTTGTGTCTTCTGCTGAAGAAAAAACAGAAGTGTATTCAACATTTATCATTTTAGAATATTTGGTCGAGCAGAGACTCAAACACTACGCTGCTGAACTCATTAGCGGCCAACGTGTTGCATGGCGACATACTACGGTAGCTGTCAAACGACTTCGTTTTGCTACAATGTTAGTTCAAAGACGAATGTGTGGCATACCTCACATAAATTCACTGTGGAAAATGTAGAAACCTAAGAAAACAAAATAAAAAGTAGTTTTGCACCCGATTCAAAGAGCAGTAGAGAAAACAAGGCTTGAGCTCTGTGGCTCTGCTGAGTCGCACCAATGAACTTGTAGGCTGCTGTAGCAATAACTTTTAGACAGGCCTATTCTATCTGTAATCTGGTGTCCCCTCACTGTAGACAGTCAAACAAACGCATCGTCCCTGTTGGAGTGAGCCATGTAGCGGTTTTATCTGCCGTTGTGGTCCCAAAAGGTACGTCTTTAACTGCGCAAGCTCCAGCCAAAGGCGGAAGAAGTATGTGGACTGAACGGAAGTGGATTCGTTCTTTCTGATCTCGGACTGCAGACATGGTAGGCATTCGACATTTCAGAGCGAAAACTTATGCTGTTTTATTTGAAATATATTGTGTTATTGCTTTCATATGGATCGCTCAGGCAGTGTATATGTTCATGAACAAGTGGAAATGTACAGTTGGTGTTAAAGCAGCGTAATCATTTGTGGTCTATTATTTGAAGTTGTTGGGAGTTCTGACGTGATGTATGCTTCCCCGAAACGTGGTCCTGTAGCTAGCTAGCAATTTTCGTAGCTAACATGCTATCCTATAGCTGAGTGAGCTAGTCACTGTGTTGAGGTCTGTGGTGTCTATCATGGCGGAATCGGGTCACTTATGTTAACTTTTAGCAGTGACTCTCTGACAGAGGTTAACAATCGATTAGGCCAGTCACTTATTTTACCCCATTAAACATTACGAAAAGGGCAATCTTCTAATGGAAGTGGTTGATATGAGCGTTAGCCTTAACTTGGCAACTAGCAGCGCGAACTGCTTGGCTAACGTTCACGTTAGCTAGCTAGTGTGTAATAGTATCACTCTAACAGTATAATTATTGTGAAAGATTTGTGTGTGTGTGTGTGTGAGTGAGAGAGTTTGTCTGCGTGGTTTGTGAGAACATACAAGATGCTCAGACTTGAGCTCTCTCTATTGTGAGGATTGTGGAGTATGTTATGCCAACAGTGCCATTATTATTGAGATGGTATTGGTAAAAGGGTAATGTTAGCCCAGTGACACTGTAAGGTGTCCTGAATGCTTAGTTTGTCAAATCAGGTTGTGTAGTGTTGACAAAGTAAAGGAAGAAGTTGGCCTTTGGTTGTTCCCTGTACTGACTCCTGCGTATCTTCCAGGTGTTCAAGCGCTACGTTGAGATCGGCCGCGTCGCCTACGTTGCCTTCGGGCCCCATGAGGGAAAACTGGTGGCAATCGTGGATGTCATTGACCAGAACAGGGTAAGTAACTGCAGCTACAGCTGTGTAATTGCAGTCATTAAACTGATTCAACACTGATTAAAGACAGACTAGCCGTGCAACTAGGACCAAATACTTAAGCTTATCTAGAACAGATTGTCAGCGTGTATTTAGTCATATACCTGAAAGTCTTAATAATTTTAACCTAACTGAAGATGTATTGAGCTACGATGGTGACTTGTTGATTCTACGATTTGTGCCTGTGACAGGCCCTTGTGGATGGTCCATGCACTGGCGTGAAGAGGCAGTCCATGCCATTCAAGTGCATGCAGCTTACAGACTATGTCATCAAAGTCCCACACAGGTGAGCATCTTGAACAGACTAACGGAAAATGTAGTGCAAAAAAATGTGGGATAACAAAAAAGTTCTGCTGCATTTTGAACTCTTGAAACAACAAGGATATGCAGGCAAAAATGTAAAGCATGAAGACTTTTCAGTAAATGCATAGGAACTCTTAAAATTCACTCAGGAGCCATTTAGAAAGCATTTCTAAGTCAGTGCCTGGATTTGGTGTGCAGCTCTTGAAGGTGTGCTTATATTTCGGGCTCTCTTGTTTGCTAGTAAAGTGAGGTTCTTTTTGTGTGTTTCAGCGCTCGCCAGAAGTATGTGAGGCGTGCCTGGGAGAAGGCAGAGGTCGACAAGAAGTGGGCTGAGAGCAGCTGGGCCAAGAAGATCGAAGCCAGACAAAAGGTAACCAGCCCACCCTCTGCTTAGTCTGCTGCTCTGGAATCAGTTCAAGATTCAGGGACAATAATGCATCATTGTGTGTCGCTGTTGATAAACGATAGGACATGATGGGTATAGTGGAACCCCTCTGTTCGTGGATTCGTCATCTCCAGTTTGTCATGTGATTTGTATCAAATGAAAATATTGCCTGAATAATTATAAACTCCTTGTTAAATTCATCGCACAGCTTGAGTTTGTCAGTTGTGCCTCACTTCTCAAGACATGTCTGTCTCACTCCTTGTTTCATACATGTGCTATCAAATGGAAGCACTAAGATCTGGCCTCCAAAAGGAAGCAGAGGACTGACAAAGAATTGATATTTACCGCTTGGCATTGCTCCATCTAGAACCAAAACCCATTAATTTAACTGCCTTCATTCACATAACTTGTGAAAGCGTGTGAACTAAATGTTGGTCTGTGGTTTGTTTTTGCATACTTTAGTGGCTGCCTGTGTCTTATGTGCATGTAGTGAATTGGACCTCAGCATATGTAGACATGAACTCAAGTAGTTTTTACATTTTGCGGAACATCTTGGAAGGTGTTGCTCGTGGATACAAAGGTTTTACTGTACAAAGTAAACCGCTAAATCATTTGACAGCCAAAGGAAAGACACAGTTGTTACAGAAATGAATTCCTGCTTTTTCCCATGATTCATACCACATCCAAATCAAATAACAGATTTGCAGTGCAAATCAGTTTCAGTTTCTGTGTAACCATGTTGTTAAAGGAAAGCCAAAGTGGGAAGTAGCATTGGGAATATCTGACCAATGTGATTGACAAAGATCTATTAAGCTGAGGTTGGAAATCTTTCCCAGTGCAGAGTAGTCAGGCTTGCAATCAGGTGATGCGTAGGTCTCACAGTTCAAAATTTGTTCAAATTTTGCCACCTGTTAACCTTAAACGATTTCTGACTGTAATGGTGCAGGGTTAATTGATTTTTATTTATTTATTTTTTTTATTGATTGTTCGATCTCTTAACAGAGGGCCAAGATGTCTGACTTTGACCGCTTCAAGGTTATGAAGGCCAAGAAAATGGTGGGTACATCACATCAGACATTTAGTTTTCCGTATTACTTATTTTGGATAAAGCAGCTATGTAATCATATGGTCGAGTTGAAAATGTTGTACAGTTATGTATGCTGCTGCGAATGTTTAAATCAGTTTGTATCCATGGCATGAGTGAACTAGTCAATAACAAGCACACAGATTCCATGCAATACAGTTTTTACAGGTTTTTACAGTAATATTTGGCTGACTTGAGTTTGTTCTCCTAAGGGTGTATTTGCAAGACCTGTATGTTAATGCCACTTGTGTTTTGTGTTTGCAGAGGAACAAGATCATCAAGGTTGAAGTAAGGAAGCTTCAAAAGGCTGCAGCTAAGAAGCAGTGAGCATTTTTGACATCAATAAAAAAATCTTAATTGATAATCTGTCTGCTTGTGTGTCTTTGTTGGCAGCATTTGGTAGCATAGAGGTTAGAAAGTGTACCCCTTTTCAGTGGGTTGTATGTCAGGCTTTGTACCTCATTTTAAGTCTCCATGCACACCCTACATGTTCTAACAGATGCTAATGAAACAGGATGTCTTTGTATGTCAGTGAAGGAAACCTTTCATTTACCAATGGGAGAGAATCTGAAATGCCCATTATCTTACTGCATCTATTCCTGTGCCTGAGAGGACTTTCTGAGGGGGCTACTGCAAACTGGATTGACATACTTTGACCTTGTGAATATCACTTGAATTTGTTTTGTCACAAGGCCAGGGTGCTGACCCAGAACATGAGAGCAGGGGTGTGTGGAACAAACTGAAACATTTCTGGGTGATCTTAACACTTTAAATCAATATTTTGGTGTGAAAATAGCTAATTGTGTGCCCAAAACTGTGATTTAGGGTTCAACATAGCACAACATAGACTTTCTTGTCTCTCAGTATACCCCTCAGCTCTTTTGGCAATAAAGGTAATGAATCCTTGGCCCATTCTGCAAGAGTGTATCTGATATGGCCGTCCCAAGCAGTAAAGGGGGAGACTAGTGAGGTGTTGTCCTTGTCCAGCAGGGGGCAGAGGTGAGCTGATTGGGCTCTGTATGGATGCCTGGTCCTAGGTCTGTGACCCCACTGACCTCAACTGCAAAGTGATCCTGTTTCACACTCCACTCCCTTAATCACTAAAGTGCTTGCTGCAGCAAGGAGCAGCATGGCTTCAGTTATTTTCTACAAATATGTGTAGCATTGTACTGCTGTGCAGTTCAGTCACATACTACTGTGCAGCTTTACCGTAAACATGAGACGAGAAGTTTCAAATGTAAATAATTTTCACTTGTTTATATACACACAGGACAAACTAAACTAAATCAACTAAATATATCACGTGCATCCTTGAGGTCAGCTAAAGCTGTGACTTTATACTCTTTTACAAATTGTTTACCTTTCTCAGGTCAAATAAATAACCTTATTACAATGTGTTTTTAAATTGTGTTTGATAGCTAAGACGAGAGAAATTCACTCTTAACTATCAGAGATTTCATGGGTAATGAACAAGAAAAGTTTCTTCCTTAAACTGAGATTGAAGTATATTCCATGATCAAACTGTCAGTATGGGAGTATTGTCAGTGTATGCCTTTAGAATCAACAAAAAGGGCTGGTCAAAAAAGATCTGCTTATACAGAAAATTTGTAAAATATATGAAAACCCTTTTTAATTAATGTTGATGGTGTAGTTAAATGCACAAAAATGCCCAAAACTTTATCTGTCGAATGACCATTAGCTGTGAATGGCCAGCAGTTGGCCCACCAAAAAGGGCCTCTTGCAAAAATATGCCCTGTTATTACTGTCTGGAATTATCTACCCTACCCTCAGTTTTGACCGATTTCTGAAATGTTTCAGTCTTGAAATAATGTGCTATTCAGGGAGTTTCAGAGTACGCTAAGCCTTTCTTCACTCCCTCACATACGCACAATTTTGCTGGAAACAGCTATAAAGAAAAGGGAGAACGACTATTGCCGGGATTACTGAAGTGTTTCATTGCATTTGGTACGCAATTCTTCGAACGACTCCATACATGGTTTGTAAACACGCCCGTAATTGCCAGAAACACCTGCAGGACAAGTGGCAGACCCACGAAATTCGTGGACAACTCTATATTGATGCCGCCATTAAAGCGTGATACTCGACGGGGAAAGAATAACGATGACACATACACTTCACGCTGGCGTGGAGAAAATAAAGACGCACGTGTGAAGTTTCGTTGTGGGCGAGATGACGCTATAGTTACTCTCGTGAAAGCGCATGGCAGGGTGAAAACCTGCACCATAGAAATAGAAGTTGCTGCTGAGAGCACATGCGTTCAAGAAATTTTCCAAAATAGACCATTCACAATCGTGCGAAAGGTTGGCCAAGAAGCTGAACTTCAGACGAGTGGTATCTTGCTTGGGCGTAAGTCTAATAATCATGTTGAACATTTTTGTTTCAGCTCAGCGACGATGCTAACGTTCCTTGTACGCTAACTATAGCTAAATGTAGCTTCATTTGATTTTACAAGAGGTGAATGTGTTAGCTGTAACGTTAGCCAAGCCAGGGGCTGTCTAGGAAAATAAGATAACATGAATTGGCAAATTAAATGGCAGTGGCTACAGGATTAGTTAAATTTGATCATGTTATTTTGGCAAATGCCCATATAAAACCAAGGGTTTTTGAGTTGATTTAAAAGTTGCATTTTACAGTGCTGTCCTGGGATAAATGTTGGAATTTGATCAGTTCTTGAAAGGCTGTAGGCTACTTTAGTATTCATGGTAAAGAAGGGTTTTTACTGAAAAAACAACAGGCCAAATGTGTGACATTAGAGAATTGTTAGTGTACATGTGCTGGACAGTAATGCAGAGTAAATTTGTCTTGTCCACAGCCAGACACTGTAAGGAAATTTATTTGCAAATATGTGAAACAAATTTTAAGTTGTGTAATTCAGTTCTTTAAAAAATTGTAATGGAATGGAATTTCAGAGTGGTTAATGTGTCTCAGAACAGCAGAATTTAGTTTGCTAATGCAAAATCAGAGAGATGTCGGTTAAAAGCAATTCATTGTCAGCTGTCTTGTTCTGTCCTTTGCATGTTTAGCCACGCCCCAGAAGATTTTCTGTCATAATACTGAGAAGGTTTAACTTGAATGACCTGATAAGTAATTGAGCAACTTAAGTTCATCAATTTAACTAAACGTAACATTTCCATTTGCAGACACTAATGACGCCCAGAAAAAAAGGCCAAGCCGGCCACCTTCCATAAGAAAGTGCTTGCGACTGCGCACAAGGAAGAGACGCAAATTAAGAACTACCAGAAAAGTCTGCTGCGCTTTGTGTGGTGTCATTAAGTACACCCCACCTGTCAGAAGGAAGCTGGCCCGCCGCCGGGTTCCCAAAGTAAGCAGTGTATGTGTGAGGCAGCAAGACAACCAGGTGTCGAGCGACTCTGAGTATTTGCCCAGAAAGCTGGTGATATGGTTTAGGAGGTATCCTAAGGTGAAGCTGTGTGACATAGGGCGAGTGTTTGAGGTTTCACGTCACTTTTCCTACTTTCTCCCTCCGGCCCTTTTCACCTTCAGGCAGAGGAGCGGTGTGCACTGCTTCAAGCGGCAAATCTTAGCGCTCATGTGCCAGGAGCTCCTCGGGGATGGGAACCTTAGCACAAGCAGTTTCTGCAAGTCACAGAGTGACCCTCCCAGTGTTTTCAGTGGCAGCTCATCATCCTCTTCTCCACTTGAAGATGGAGCTAAGCTGGCCACCACCTGGCAAAATGACAACCCAGACACTAACGCACGGCAGGACGATATTACAAGAAAAAGAAAAAGGCAGAATACTGATGAGGTGTTTCACATAACCACCACTGAAAAAGACGATTGTTTTTTACCATGTGAGGTCAATACATGTCAGAGGGCAAGGGTATATGTGCGGCGAAATCGCTATCTTTGCGCACGCACATACATAACCTGGCCATTTAACCGCAGTGACCCACCTCCCTGTGTGATGTCACCGCCTTGCAGAGCTGCAGTGAATACCTGTACATCTCCCAGAAAACCTTGTTTGTCTCCTCAGGAATTAAGACAAAATAGAGAGAATGTTGAGAGTATGGTAGAAGGGGATGCAAGTAGTGAACCCATCCCTATGGTCCCATCCCTGTCGGAAGAGAGAGAGGAGAAATTGTCAGCTGCCCAGCGCTATGAGTTAACTTGCGTGTCTGGAATGTTCCACCAAAGTTACCCCGACCTTTCACTTTCTGAATCAGCTGGTACAGATGAAGTGTCAGCAAGTGTGAAAACTTCATGGGTGACCAGTGTGCCCGACAAGCCCATTCCAGGTGAACAAGAAACTCTGTCTCTAGCTCAAGGCCAGGACCGTAGCCACGGTGAGTCGTGGAGCATTGGGGAGAGATTGGCTGTTGACACACTGTCCACCACATCCACTGAGGATGATCTTTCTATAGAGGGGTGTCAGAGAGACAAAAGTGAAAATTATGAGACTGAGGATGCAGATGAGGACACTTTTGATGGCAGTGAAGCAATGTCTGAGATGCTAGATGCTCTGTGCTCACCGAGCCACACAGCTACAGCTGTTGCTGATAGCATTGCAAATGAGATCCAAGTACATGAGCAGGATGCAATTGTTTTGGATGTCATCGATGATGACCCAGATCTCTTTGGATCCATGATGACTAACATACAGGATAATCCAGTTCAGACACGGTTGCTTCCTGGAAAAGGGGCCTCTAACTTGAGGAATCTAGCCAACTGCACCAAAACTGCCCCCAAACTCTCTGACACTGACAACAGGTATGTAAATGTTTGTCTTTAGGGTATATTGGAAAAGGGAAAACTGTGAGGTGGTTTGTCAGTGACCACCTTTTTTGTATTCATATGTTAGAGAAACAGCTGTCAAGGCGGAGGTGGAAAACAGCCCCGGAGGTAAGTCTCAAGCCATCTCTCCATCTCTTTGTGCATAACAATAAGGGTGCTGTAGTTGTCAGATAAATTCATGTAATCATCATATTATCATTGTATGTTTCGTGTGTGCTAAATTTGTTTATGCGAAATCTAATCATGAGCCCAAATTTCGACCAGAATTGGCTTGATTTTATTTTTGCTTTACAGGCTAATGCAAAGCTGTTGCCTGTCTGCACTTTTGTCAGTTGTTATACAAACATTCACAAGTGAATCTGAAAAGATCTGGTTTAGGTCAGATACCTTTTGTCATGATCAATTTAAGCCGTCTAAATGGGATTCAAATTAGTATTTCAAAAATGCTTGTGTGTTTTAGAGGAGGCATCAAATTACACCCCTACTGACCAGTTGACACGAGGGGTGCCATGCTTACCTACCAGCTGCTGGACTCAGGTTGGGGATATGTTTATCCTGCAGGAGGTACGTGGAATAAATATCAACAGGCAGTGGTTAAATTGGGATTAGTTATGTGTGTGGGGCATGCTCTGCTTGGGATTCACTGGCCTAGGCATGCTTCCCCATAAGAACATTTTGAAAAATAACTCCTTAAATGATGACTTCTGGTGAGTTTTGGGGAAGGAATTGGACAACATTAGATTTACAAATAAGATAACTATCAACAGATGCAATGAATCTGATTTGACAAAGAGTATCCTCAGACTTTTATGATAGTGTATTGCTAGGGGTACGTGGAGGCCATTCACATAACCACATTTTGAGTTGAGATGGAAAAACTCACTCACTGAAGAGATCCTGGGAAAAATAGGCCTACTTTAACAGTGACCTATAATGACTGAACCATCTGTAAGGCTACCTAGCTTGTTGTGCCAAAATTTATCTTGGATCATTTTGTTGGTCTGTGTGAATTTCAGTGTGTACAGGGCAAACAGGCATCGCTATACAGTCACCTGCTTGCTGAAAGGCACCCATATCTGTGATAAAATATCCAGACTAGCTACTGAATGTTAAAAAGTCTTGCCATATATATTTACAGATGTGCTTTCTGTTCTGCGATGACGCATCTAAATGCATCTTCAGTAGTAGAGAATGAATGCGCTTGCTAGCCTACTCATAGACAAGCTGTTTAGAAAACTAGGAAAACAGAAACATTGTCATTTAAGGGCCGAGAGGGATCTTGAGAAAAAGATGTCTCACTGCAATAGTGGTAGAGGTGCCATTCAGCAGCCCAAGGGTGGCAGGTTCAAGCCTGCTCCTCCTGACCCTATCGAGGTGTCCTTGAGCAAGATGCTGAACTCCAAATTGCTCCCAGTGGCAGGTTGGCATCTTGCATAGCAGCCTCTGCCACTGGTGTGTGAATGGGTGAATATGAGGCATACATTGTAAAGCTCATAGTGCTCATAGAAGTAGAAAAGCGCTGGATAAATGCAGTCATTTTACCATTTAACATTATGAAATAACCCAGCCTTTGCTTTGGAGTTGCGCATAGGCCACTAGGCTTAAAGTTTACCACTAGTCGGGGACCATATGCAGTATAATGGTTTTCTATGGTATGTAGGAAGTTTCAGTCAGTCTCACACACACTCTTAACACTAAACTCTAACTTTGTGCTTTGTCTGTCTGGAGGATGGAAATGATGGCGATGGTAACTGTGAGGATTGGAACTCAGCCAGGAACACATGGTGAGATTATGTTTATTTTTACAGACACTTTCATTCAGAGCACAATGATGATTTTGCTAAGATTTCAACTTGAATTGCTGATTCCCCTCTTAGTGCATTGATATTGACTTTCAAATCATGTTGCATATTAGTAATCGCTCAGCATCGCTTACCCTACTTTAAAACTCAGCCAAATAGGTTTGTGCAATTTTGTTGATCTCAAATATTTTGACTTTGACTAGGAGGAATTTGCCCTCAAGCCTGAGACAGAACACATGCAACACAGGTACGTGTTTTTTTTTTTTTTTTTTTTTTTAGTCGTTCCCAGACATCATGGAATAATTGAAAATTAAAAGGCTGTCTATACACAGCCATCAGACATGACTGAACAGGAGACATTGTGTAAGGTAGACTACAGGGACTTATTAGTGGCTATAAAAAGTGTCTACACAATATTTTTCAGCTCTACTAGGCAAACAGGGGTACTCCATCACGCCAGCTGATTGCAAATCCTGGCTAGTGTTGATAAGCCTCGTTAGTTTTAGAGAGAGTTTAGTTCAACTTAGTAACAGGAATCTCAGCTGAGTTACTGGGGTTGCTACTGAACTAACCTGCTCCATGGCTTATTAAATTGCTGTCTCAGAGAATGCAGTTGATCAGAAATACAAGTCCCAAAGATGGGTTCTGTCTAAGTGCTCTTTGTAATTTTGGGGAGCAAATAAAGATAAAGAGGTTTATCAGACAGTGTGACCAAGCAAGAATTCAAATATTTACTAAACAACTTTAATATGTCTATTTCGAAGAATTTATTAGGAATAGATTTGGCTACACAAAACGCAAATACGCAAAAGACAAAAAATGAAAATGGTAAAAGATCAAATTATGATTCAGCATTTTCTTTCAAACGATTATCTTCTCCAATTTCTGTATTACCAGTGCTATAATTTTTTTTTTTCTTGATATTCAGTTATTTCACTCAGAATCTTGCAGATGCCGTGTGTAAATGGAAGTTTCTTACCGTAAATCTAATCTAGTTAGGTCTAGTGTTGAGTTTGTGCACAAGCAGACACTGCAGCTGATTTAGGTCTCATTTAAGTGAACAGGAAGCAGATTCTGCTAACCTGGGTTGGTGAAATGGCTATGGCCTCATGTCAAAGTTGACGTTACTTCAAACAGGCTAAATCACTGAAGCGCTGCAATGATTAGCGACTTTGATGAACTGCCCCCTAGAAGCTCTTGTCTAAAGATGATGCAGATAACAAACGTTATATGATGACCATGAGAATTTTCACGCATATCTGAAGTTAAATGTTGTAATCATGGCCTTTCTTTTCCATACTTGCAGTGACACATTGTACATTGTATTTTTTAAACAAGAGTATTAATCATATGTATTATATTCTTCATTTAAAGATAATTTTACACATTTGAAGAATGGAGGACCATTAAGGTCTGCATCCTATGGCACTGTAAGTCACTAACTCTTTGCATTCATTCACTCAGGTGCACAAGCCACACTTCCAAAACAGATAGTTCCCGGTCCTGGGCTATGCCTTGGCTAGGCCTGTTCAAAGTCATTGTAAAACCCCAAACACAGCCTTGCGTGGTGACAGCATTTTGTTCCATATTACTGCCTCATACAAAAGTTTACAACATCTGCATTACATGGAAACCATTCAGCCAGAGGAAATATATTTCTTGACGGAAAAAATATTGATAAAGAAAGCATTGTATTTCTCATCTCATTGGTGGGTGAGGAGCTTTGTGGCTGTGGGTGTTTTTTTTTTTTTTTAAGCTTTTGAAGAAAAATCATTAAAGTGTTACTTGTCTATTGTAAGTGATTTCTTTATTTCTGACCACACTTGGCACACTGATCTCCCCCAGTATTGCAAGTATTACTTCAGTGAGAATCACTCCTGTTTGAGGAAGATCTGCACTTTCCTCCATGTGCCCAGAAGTGGGGATGAAAAGGTACTAGTCCACCCTAGAACTCTTGGATTGTGTTCAAAAGAAATGTCTTCCAGGACCGCTTCTTAACATGCTGTTTAACTTCACATAAATAGCACAGGTATGAATAAGCAAGTGTGTTTTGTATTTAAGCCATTTGTGCATCTGCTTTTTTGTAGTTTTGCATGGTCATGGTGCAGAGGTTTACAGTTTGTAACAACCCGGTGTATGTTAAGAGAGCTGGTAAGATTGACACATACACACTTAGTTCATTGTTTCTGAAATGCTAACTGTACAGGCTGTGAGCCATTTGCTTTGGCGCATGAGAGAACTGTACTGTAACGTGTTATTGCATTGTGTAGTTACATGAACTGTCAATTATGTCAGAGGAAAAACTCAGTATAAGTCTATTTAATGTCAGAAATGTAATTTGCTCTCCCTTTCTCTCTTCTCCCCAGTTGACGTGTTCACAGGCTACTATGAGATGTGTTCCCCTGGCTTGTGTTTTAATGTTCAGGTTGTGACTGGACTTCTGGCTTCATTAATCAGACTGGGCTTCCTGTCTGACATTTTCGTAGCACTCAACTTACTACTCAGACATAATATAAAGGTGTGTGTGCGCCTGTGTTCAATTATGTACCATTTCAGAATTATTTCTACCTTATGTCCTTTTTTATTTGATTAATAGATTGGCTGGCTGGAAATGATACATCCTATTAGCGTTGTCAAAGAAATCAATACTCAAATACTAATCAATGCTAAAATATATAGATATATCTATAATATAGAATCAGATACTCATTTACTACAGGATTGATACCATCAGTCTCAGCAGATGGACAGGTACACATCTCTGGAGATGGTGAGGCCCACAGCCTCTTCCCTCACTAGCAGCTGAACGAATGGATCAGTACATGTAGATGACATGTACTAATGCTAAAGGGACCTTTGAAACCACTTTCAAATCTTATTTATTTATTCTGATTTATTTATTTGTTTTTAGTTTTTCCCTCCTATAGCATCAAGTGTTTGCTGGGTATCATTACAACACTAATGCCTATAGATTGTGACGTGTGTGTGTGTATATATAAACATATAAACATATAAAAAAATATGTAAATAATTAAAAGTAAAATGTATGTATTTTTACATTTCATTGAAATGTTCCAAATTCATTCAAAATTACTCATGCCCATTTCAAATAATCAGTGTAGAAGGCCTCATTTGCCATTACGGAAATCATAATGGACCTCATCATCGCTCATAAACTTGCATTTGCATTGTAGTGTGATGGAACACTTATTTTTTGCAATGATCTGCAGGTCTTTTATTATTGGAAGGGAAGGAAAGTGAGCAGCTGAGAAGCAGGCTACAGTGTGATGGCTCCTGTTCTGTTTTTAAAACAATCTTAAGGGGAGCTGTCCACTTTAACAGTGATGAAACCTCCCTAATTAAGGGAGGATATATATGATGAGACTGAGCATGACTCAAATGCGCTCTACATGACGTGATCACTAGGCATACTACAGTATGTTTCAGCAAATGCTGTAAGCACAGGCATGAGGCTAACATCTACTTTTCCCCAGATGATACAGTGATGAAAAGCAGTGATTATCTTAGTGCAAGTTTGTTTTTTAACACTTAAAGCCCTGTTTTCTGACTGATTATGATGAAATACAATGGTTAAGTTAGAAATTTTGCTACTGCAACAACTGAAAATTCTCAGAACAGAGGCATTCGTCAAAATTTTAATCTTAACCATTAACCTGTATTTCTTCATAAAGGGACAGAAAAAGGGCTTTAAGCGTAAAAACTAGATTGAGCTTGTCCTTTAACATGTACAGCATATTTAGATAAGGTCAATATTCTAGTTAAAATTGATATCCAAAGAAGGGCGTTTACATGTTGGTAACAGATGGACATACTCCTGTTCAAAGGCTGATCAATATTGTGAATCAACCAGAAACGTATATGCAATGTGAATGTAATGTGAAAAAAACAGCAAGCTGAACTGAGATTGTGTCTTAATGCCTAAGAGAAGTCCCTGAATGTTGCTGAACTGTTTTTGGTCTTTTTTTTCCCCGTCAAAAGAAACCTACTGGTCAAAAAAACACTCACCTCCAGTCCAAACGTACCACAAGTATAAATTATTTTGAGCTTAACTGTGATTACATGTAACATTTATTGTGATTACATGTAACATTTATTGTGGCAAATAGCTTCACTTCTTTCACATCTTTGTTTTCTGTGTTTCCCTCTGCTGCAGCCCCCGTCGGAGTGTGTGTTGGGTGTTTTTGAGCATGCTTGCAACAGGAAGTTTCATAAAGTTATTCCTCAGCTCATATTCCTCATTTCCAAGGTTAACACACTGAGACATGAGCACTTAACAGTGTCTTTTTTTCTGCATATCAAGGGCATGTTCATAAAGCCAGGTAAATATAAATATGGATACCGTAGTCAAAACTATCTCCTTCCACATCATCATTTTCGTATAGTTTTCCAAAGTTTTTGCATGCACATTAGAACACTTGTCAGGAGCTTCTAGAACACCGCCTTAGATTTGTCATAGCAACCACACGTCATTGTATTTAAACTCTCAGTTTTCGCTGTACACACTGCAACACATACCTGCAATTTTCAGATTCATCCACTTCAGCAATCATTTTGTTCAAAAAGGATTGTTTTCAGTGTTGGAATATGCCGTATTAGTGCGTGTACAGAAGGGCTAACCAGATAAATAATTACGCGTATTCATATTTACCTGGCTTAATGTATGCAAGGCCCAAGTTTGCTGTTTAAACTAATGATCAGTGTTGACCAAGGATTGTTTTGCCGTTATGGATCCTCTCTGAGGTGGACATTGTTCATATCTATCAGACAAAAGTGAAGCAGCCAAGATGGCACACTGAATTTAAAGTAGTGATCTTCTCTCACCATCAGCCAGTATGACACCTGATACAGAATAATCTAACAATACAGACTCATGTAACCATGCGCAAATAACATTTCGGCCCTCACTAGCTCACACACACACAGATAATGGATACTTATGTACTGTGTATGAACATTATAGTATGGCAGTGTTGTTTTAAATGTGCATTTGTGTGTGTGGATAGGTTGTTGAGGCTGGTTGTGTGTTCTCTGTGGATCAGTGTGAAAGGATGCAGAAATGTCTGGAGTGCTTAAATGCGCCTAAATCACAGATGGATTTATTCCTCGCTGTCAAATGCAGGTGAGAAGGCATGTATGCAGACTGTCATTTCCTAGTAAGCATCTCACTGGAAAATTCCTTGTTGGTTCGCAGGCTGTCTCAAAATGTTACTTATTGATTATCCATAATTAGTATTAGTATTATCCATTCATTTTGTCCTTTCTCCCAGTTTGTGCTCATGCCTGTATATGTGTATGTATGTCTGTCTCCAGGGCACTGGCTGACATCTGTGAGGGTTCCACTGAGGCAATCAGCATAGCACATGCCTTTATCGATTTAGAGGTCAGTTTACAACCAAAATCACTTGCATCGAGCTTGCGTTCCTATTCACTGCGAGCATGTCAGTATTTCCCCCTCTGCGTGTGTGTAGCTGTGCAAGAAGCATGAGGACTGGAAACAGATGGCAGGTGTGTTTGTGCGTGTGTGTGCGAGCCCCTGCACCACCAGCCACCTGCTCAAGTTCTGTGTGTCTGTGGCCACGGCGCTGCTAGTGGAGGCCACTCAGTCTCACTCTCCACCCTACAGCAGCTTTGCTGAAGCAGGTAACAGCTTAAAGCTTATTTTACACTTGGACATGAGGCCGGCACGCGCACTTGTTTGACGTCAAAACGATGTGCAACCCACCGTCATGTAACAGATTTTACTGGTTTGTCGCAAGGTCGCTCACATCCCAGATTTTTGTAGCTGGTATGGGCCACTGCATTCCCGTGCACCTCAGCTAAGCCATTCACAACGCAGGCCACTACTCAGAGATGCAGGAGAGCACATTTGGCCCTCTTCTGTGACAAACATTTCACTCCCAGCTATTGGACACAACTATTTCCTTAGATAATGTATTAATACTTCTGACTGCTCACGTTGAACACATTTAAAAGTGTTTTTGTTTGGCTAGCTTTAGCTTAGTGATCCTACCTTCCTAACATCACTCATAACATCTTTCCAGATTAAAAGCATTAGATATAAACAGGCTAATACTGCTGGAAGATCACAATAAATACAAACACTAACCAGAAACTTTTAGGATTTAATCCACAAACTAATATAGATGCTTCTAGATGCTTCTCTGCTTTGAAGCAAAAAAGTTTTCCCCTTGTTGAGCTTGTTTTGGAGCAGCTAGTGTGAAAATACAGAATGATGTGGTTATGTTAGATCTTGCACGTGCAGTGACAGACACGGCGAGGACATTGAGGCTGTTACTCAGCACTGACTGATCTTGACTCCCCTCTCCTGCAAGCAACCCAGGCCTTGTACTTTTCTCTCAATGGTCTTTCTTATCGCATCCCCATTAAGTGCAGTCTCGCCTGCCAAGGTTTCAGTCTGTGCTAATGCAGCAGATGTTTGTTATTGGGTGTTGGGTGGTGCTTATGTTGATATGTGTAATAAGCAGCAGGACTGGCCCTGCAGACATGTCTTGCTTGTGTTTCACATGTGTGTAGTGGCCAGTCAGGTGTCAGAGGAAGGAGCGGACCGGAACTTCTTGGGCAGGATTGGAATCTCCATGTTGATTCACTATTACAGGACACAGCAGTGGAGCAAGGTAGGAGTGTTCAGTGCCAGTTCAGTGCCAGAGAATCTTATGTCACCTTGGTCAGACTTTCTTGGACACGTAGCTCTCAGCTGTTTGCACAGTAGGCCAAAGATGTTGGTGATTGGTGATGAGAGGTGAAAACAAAATGGAGGTGTTCATTGGTGTTTTGAAAAATCAATGGCCAGAGTTGGTGATGAATAGGAGTCCAAATCTGTCTCTCTTTTAGGGACGGAAAATTGTTGAGATTCTGTCTCAGCAGCAGCCATGCTACTCTGTGATGAAGGGGGTTTTTAGTAATGAGGATGCCACCTCACGCTGTTGCCTCATCACCATGGCAACAGAGCTTCACCTGCACTGTGGGAGTGTGGAGGGAGCCCTCAATGTCCTGAGGGGTAAAACACATATGTACAAACACACACACACACACACACACACACACACGCACGCATACAGGTGATCAATCATGCATGTGATTGAAAAGTATAAAATACTTAGTTCTATTCAGTATTTGTTCAGCAGTGTTGTAAATCAGCATTTGATTCATCAAAAGAACAAAGAAACAAACGCTCATCAGTTTCAAGTGTGTTCATGTGCTCATTTGTGTGTGCAGAGAACAACTGGTTTGTGAGCTGCAGCAAGTGGCCCTGTGAGCGCGGGGACGTGGTGCATCGTGTGGCCGTGCAGACGCGACTGGCCCAGGGTGCGACTAACAGGGATGCACTGGAGGTCCTCACACACCTCCCTGGGCTCCAGCCACCAGTCGGTGAGATGGTTTATGGAAACATCTAGAACAACGCAACGCTCATCATGATCACATCCATATTCTGAACTATACCAATGCACTTTATTTTATTAGTTTATGTTCATCTGTTTAAATGAACACACAGTAAATGAAGACGTAGTTGTCCTTCATCTCTGTTGTTGTGTGTATGGATGTGTATGACAGATTCTGCCGAGGTGTGTGAATACACGGGCCTGTTCAACTCCCTTCTGAGGTCATGTCTGGAAAGAAATGCCTTGCTGGTCGGTGCGGACACACTGGAGTTCATGCTGGCCAATGGACTGCATGCAGAGATGTTGCTGGTCCAGAACCTCATTGGCGAACTTGGCAAGCGGAACCGCTGGAATCGTGCTCGAATACTTTTCCAACGTAGGTTAATCCTGCAAACCATTTATATTCTAATTCCCATATCTGCGTGTTTTATCACCTTTGACCAGCCAGTGGCGCTACACTACATTCACACATTCATTTTGAAAAAGAAATTCATTGCATGTTGGACTGTAATGTGCGTAGGTGCCTTGAATGTGGGCTATTACCCCTTGGTGGATGTGGTACCAGGTTCCCTGAATCTGGAGTTGCCGAGCTACCTGAATGAAGTGGAAATGGCTGTATGTCTAGAGATGCTCATCTGCTGTAACATCCCCTACACCACTGAAATCCCAACCATCAGCTATGCTCCAGTAGTTACACTGAAGAGGTAAGTAGTGTTCTGCCTTCACTCTGCTTAGCAGGGCAGTTTAATGCTCCTCCCAGTGAGACCAACACAAGAAAATTCTAGTGACATGATCCAATGGTAATATTGGTTATGTGTGTGTGTAGGGCTTCAAACAATGGCACAGTTCCTGAGAGTGAATACTTGTCGGCTGGCTGTCGGCTGCTGTCGTCAGCCCAGCTCCCTGCCCCCAGACTCAGACTGAGCTACACCACGGTCAACCCACTGCAGGAGCAGGTGTACACTATTGAGCCAAGGTCCGCCCACAACTGGCTCCGCGACAATCATAGCTGGGCCTTGAAGCTGTGGTCGGTGTGAGCATACAGTCGCACACGCATGTACATACTCTCCCATAATGCACTAAAAGATGACATGCTCAGATTTGTAGAATTCAGGGTTTTTTTTTATTATCATTATTGGAGTAATTTTAGTTCATGTTTTTAATTGTTTTAATTGTATTACTGATTTTGTTGTTTGTATTATTGAATCATTGTTTATTAACTGCTGTTTGTTGGGTTGTGTTTGTAACATTTGATTTTGATGTGCAGTGTCTGTTAAGGATTTTTTTTTTTAATAATGGTTATCTTTGTTAAACAGCTGTCGATTTTGCAACTTGCGATATAATGGTTTTTTGTACTTTTTTATACCACCCCCTTATTTAAGTTGTTAAGTTTTAGTTATTTAAGCTGGCCAGCCATATCTACTGGAGTTAGAAATATGTTAAGAGAGCCAGAAGGCTGGTATGCCCGATATTGTTTTTTTTATGTTTGGGCCAAGTAACTAATAAATAAACAGAATTTCCTGGATGATCTGGCTAATAAACTTGAGTTACTATTATTTGATCTTTAAACTTTCAGCACAACCTCCATCTCCATGTCTGTTATCTTAACTAAGTACTATGAGCAGCAAATCAGAAATGTTGCCTAAATGTTTGGGCAAGTAGTTAAGTGACAAACCAGGGTAAATTAAACCAGAGCTAGTGGTAAACCTGACAATAGAAGAGCCTGAACTCCTTATTCTATTTCCTAATCCAGCAGGCTACTCTATTAGGACGTTTACAACTTCCTCCAGGTTAATTTACACAGGCTTATCACTTAACCACCTTCAAATACCGCTACAGGTAGGGGCAGACTTGTCTCCTCCATAGACTCATAAACCCATTCTATTGGGTTAGATATTTCATGTATTAATCACATAACGTGTGCATGTACAAGAAATCCACTGGTACTGTCTGCCTGTAAAACAATAGTGGCACTGATGACAAAATGTTGCAGTACATTGTACTTAAAAATGCACACCTATGGACGCCGGTCACGTACTTTTGGGGGGAAAGACTACATCTGCACACTCCGGTCCACTAGATGGTGATGGTGGAGCAGCTATGTGAACTCGGCTAGAGCCAAGGAAGAAGACTGCTGCAACCAAGAAGTAAAATAACATGTTTGTGTTGACAGGAGAAAGTCAATTTCTATGAAATTGTAAATATGAAAGACCTCTTGCTCTGTATGCGGGTGCAAACCTAGAAATACTCTCATGTCGGGTCAAAGATACGGACGGCTAACAACCACAAAGGGCAAAAGAATTGAGAAGATTGTAAACTAACTGCGTTGTAAGTTTTTTCCCCCAGTTTTATTACTTTTATCTGCTCTTATCTGCTCAACCTGTCCTGTAAGGTGGCCTAAGGTACTTGAGATACTTACAGTTTGAGTACTATGAGTTGTCAGAACGAAAGATGAATACGGGGGAAAACAAATGTAAAATCATGTCCTCAAGTCGGAATGCATCAGTTTAAAGTGTTTTGTCATCAGTGCTTTTCAGACATAGTATCCGTCCCAGTGTGCCTAAGTTTTCTAGCCATTTTAGTACAATCGTAGGTATGTCGTGTCGACCAGCTGAAAATACGGTCTTAGCTTTTTGCTCCATTTCCCTTTAAATGAGTATTGCCCCAGTTTTGCACATTTTGCAATGAATGAATGAACAGGCCGTAAGGTGTCAGTCAAGTCTTGAGCACAACATCCTCTGTGGCCAAGCAACCAAAACCTTAACGTTAACCACATGCTGTGTTAACACATGTTGCAGGACCACTGTGCTGGCTTGTTGGTCAGGTAAAATTAGAGAATTGCCATTTCTATGTCTTTCTTTTGTCCAGGGTCATGCCATGGGGGTTCACGGCCTCACCAGCTACATAGAGAAGGACAGACGTTATCTTATTAATGTACGTCTGCAGGCCACACGATTGGTCATCGATGGCAGCAGCCTCTATTTCAGCTTGTACTTCAGCTCTGGTGCAGACCAGCAGTGTGGTGGGGAATACGAGGCTTTTGCAGATCAGGTGCGGCACTTCTTTACCGTGCTCTTTGCCTGCAAGATCCAGCCCTTTGTGGTGCTGGACGGGGGGATGGACCCCAGTGACAAGAAGTTTGCCACCCTACGACAGCGCCTGCAGAGCAACATCCAAGAGGCCAACTCTCTTTCCCGTGGATCGCACGGCTCCGTCCTTCCGCGGCTCACCAAGGCCGTCTTCATGCAGCTGCTCTCTGAGCTTACCGTTCCCTTCGTCCAGTGTCCAGCAGAGGCCGACATGGAGATCGCCTCTCTGGCAAGCCAGTGGGGCTGTCCTGTGCTGACCAATGACAGTGACTTCTACATATTTGAACTCCGCGGGGGTTACCTTCCCTTCCGGCACTTTCAGTGGGCCAGTGTGCCGGTGGGCAAACAGTCCCACACGTCACAGTGCTTTGTCCCGGCTCGCTGCTACACTGTCCAGCGTCTCTGCTCCTACTTCCAGGGACTGAGCCCAAAGATGCTGCCTTTGTTCGCTGTGATTATGGGGAACGACTACACCCCCGATAACATCAAGCAGATCTTCTTCAGCCGTGTGGAGCTGCCTGTGGTAGCAGGGGGGAGAGGGAAAGGGAACCCCCAGATCGAGGGCCTTCTCCTGTGGTTGGCTCAGTTCAGCAGCCCTGCTGAAGCCCTGGAGGAGGTGCTGGAGCTGCAGCTGGAGGGAAGAAGAGGAGGAGGGCAGAGGAGGGGCAGCACACGGTCGGTTTTCTCGGCGGGGATGCAGGACTACGCTCTCCCACCCCGAAGCAGCTTGGCACAGTTCTTTTCAGGAGGTTTAGCCACTCTTCCAGGCTCTATGGAGATGCCTGAGACCCTCGCTGCCCAGCCACAGTGGCTCCTCAGGGGGATCGTCACAGGCCGCCTGCCCTCTTTGGTTCAGGACGTGCTGGTGCTCCAGAGGGTCATGCTGATCCCCCAGGTGGAAAACTGCCGATTACCCAGCAGCCACAGCACCTCGCTGCCCATTCGGCAGGTCATGTATGGGCTGCTGCTCCTGGAGCGCCAGCAGCCTGTGAGCCAGGCTCCCCCAGGCAGAGGAAGAGGAGGGAGAGGAGGGAGGGGGAAGAGCAGCTCTGGGCGCGGGGGCCACGCAGGAGCAGAGAGTGGTCCTCACAGCGCCCCCACTGTTGTGGAGTATGACAGACATGATCTTAACCTGACTAAAAGCACCATCAGCCCTCTCCTACCTACTGGTGCTCCTCATGTGCAGCTAGAGATGATGGACCAGGTATGAATGTACCCACATACACACATATACACACACACACACACACACACACACACACACACACACACACACACACACACACACACACACACACACACTTTTGCTAATGAGGTAGCTTTTAAACTGATGTCTTTTGTTCTTTCTTTTCAATGACAGTCAGCCAGCCTGTAAGCTTATTTCTTTCTGTTGAGAACTAGGCTGTTACTTATTAGGACTAGGCTATTTATTTGTGATTACTGATCAATATACCTGTTATTTCTAGTGGGTGTGTTATTATACAAACACACACACACACACGGTATCAGTAACAAAATGGCACAGAAAATATGTGCATTGAACACTGCCTCAGTAACGTATACCTGTGTATAACTTCATACTTTTAAGTGGCAGAGTAGCTGTGACATATTAAGAACAACCTGAAGTTTCCCACTTTCTCTCTCTCTCTCTCTCTCTCTCTCTCTTTCTCTCTCTCTCTCTCTCTCTCGCTCTCTCTCCCTCTCCAGATGCCAGTCTCTGTGCGTGTGCAAGTGCTGTTGAGGGTGCTGCCTATTGAAGAGCGTGCCTTGGCTACCCTGCCCCCCACCCTCAAGCTTCCCATGTGTGTGACATCTTTCTGGCTGCAGCAGTGCAAGCCTCGACCTGAGCCCACCCTCCTACAGGCTGTCCTTCTAGGCCTCACCTTTGGGGAGCTTAGCTATCGCACAGCCATGACTTCAGGTGCACAGTAACTTACTTAGGGTTATGGTTATAGGTGCGTCAGTATGCACGTGCACTTGTAATGCAGTGTTACAACTGAATTAATATTTGTAATAATGCCCTTTAAAAAGTAAAGTATCTTTTACATCAGGTATCAAATATATGTTGACTAGATCCCAATGTCTTCAATAAGTCCCAAGCTGAGCTTGAATCATCAAAAACTGAACTGGTATGAATTAACTTCATGACTGATTGATGATTGATTTGTGCCAGTTAAGTGTTTAGGGTCTGTGTGTGTGTATGTGTGTGTGTTAGGGCGTAGGTAGTGGGGTTAAGGCATTATCATTTAAACACACCATAACACATTGCCATTTACTCTACATTCTTAAATCTGTGGAGACACAAGGCAACTTTTTGAGCAATATTGCTCAGCAGTGTTCGTGAGTATTGTTGTTTGACCACATTCCTATTGATAATAGCCAGCAATTTTCATTTCTAGAGAAATCATCAGTCAAATTGTTATGATTATGTTATTGTCAGAACAGTCAGAACCGGTTATGTGGTTGCCCAACAACATTGTACAAAATATTGTCCCATGTATTATCACCAAGTGTTTATTGTTTGTAACAACAAACAACAAACAACTCCAGTAACCATGGGTGTGTGATTGCTCTCAGTTTTACACTATTCGTGGGTGTTTTTGCTCTCTGTCAGATGCCACGTGCAGCAGGCCGGGCGTTGCTGCTGTCCTGCAAAGGCTGCACCAGCTGCGTCTCCAGCGCAAGGAGAGGCGGGGTCTGAATCTGGAAGTGGTCCACTCCCTCAGCCAGTGGCAGTCCTGCATGTGGGCAGCGCTCGGTCTGAACCAGCTGCTGTGCTGCCCCCTCCCAGACCCTCCCTGTGCCTGGTACTGTAGCCACTTAAGCAAGAACAATAACCTAGGATCTTGACTGCCTGATGGCTACTGTATCCATGAAGAGTTTAATATGCCAACAATAGCTGTTTCTCAATGTCGAGAACACTTCCTTGATAGAATGCTTCCTTGCGAGTCGGCTGTAAGGCAAGGCTGAGCTTCATTCTAGCATTTGAGATACATGTGTTCTGCTGTCGTGGTGCAGCCATTTTAAAATCTGCCAACTTGTATATGTACGCAAAGGATTATGGGTATTTCTTCAACACCCAGGAGACATTGATACATCCTCAAAAATTCTAAGAAAGGAGCACTTTGCACTTTTGGAGAATTTTGGAGGATGCCTGACTTTGGAGCAGTGCTAGGCAGCGTTTGATGACGTAGCAAGCAGCCACTAAGCCTAATCAAGCATCCTTCTTCGACTTCGAAACAGCCAATATGTTCAGTATGGGCTCAATATGCTTGTGTATAGGAAAGTTACAAGGCTTAAAACAAGTCTTTCTCATATTCAATCTGTTGTTGTCCAACCTTATTGTCTTTCTGATTGACCCCCAGGTTGTTCAGTGGGACTCTACTTCATGCTGTGCAGGCAGCACTGAAACAGGGGGCAACTGTAGGAGCTCTCCTGGCAGGGGACCCTTACCCCGGGCAGCTCTTCTCTTCCCTCATGGAGGCCACACGGCAGCCTGCTGGCCCTGGGCCTCTGGGCCCATCTGCATCCTCTTCCTCAGGCCCCAGGAACAGGGGCAGGGGAGCCAGAAACCCGTCGCACCACGGAAGAGGGAGGGGCCAAAGGGGGAACCAGCGAGGCCTGAACAATCGCTTTGCCATGTTGCTGAGCGATGAAGAGGATGACGAAGAATAGGCTTGTTAATACCCCTTGTGCCTTTAAACAGCACATTTGAAATGGATTCTCTGAGAGCAGGGCTTTGAGCCATAGAGGAGCCTGACTTTACAAGTCTCTTAAAGTAATCCAGTCTCTTACCAATACACACCGCCTATACACACATTTTAGTTTTAGTTTTTATGCTCATGCAGGGAATATCTGGGCAGCTAAAATAATGTAGTGGGTTTTAGATGTTTAATGATGTAAGTTTTAATCAACCATTACAGGATTGGCACTTTACCAATGACATATAAAATGAGTTCTTACTTTTTTTTTTACATTTCAGGTCAACAAATTGACCATATGAGGTGCCAGGTACAAGCTTATGCTCTTCAGCCTTGATATTATTAGATATTATGCTCTCATGGCTGTAGTAGACAGTCTGTCAGGCTGTGTTGGTTTGCAACTTGATGGGATACATCTCTCAGATGTGGCTCCCTTTTCTCAGAGTGTTCTGGCTGCTTCCGTGCCTTTCATGGTGCTGACTGCTTGGAGGCAGCTTTTTAGTGTCCATTGTGAAGTGCCAAGACTGACAGGTGTGTGTAGTTCTGAGTCAACTCATAAGTTCAGGCCAGTCAGTCAGATGTCCTCACAGTCCACGTAAGGCTGATGTGTGCACTGGGTTTTAATTAACACTGTCTGGGCTGAAGGTCTAATTGGCCAGAAGGGAATAAATAATCTGCCATAATCTTCCCATATTATATAACTTATGCCATCAAATAACTACAATTATTTTTGCCATCTCGTGGACCAAATGAGGCAGGTACTCCAGGTTTGCTTTTCCTTTTGCCTTTGAAGAGACCTGTACGCATCTATTGTGTTGCAGCATAATTATATTTTTATAACATTATGTTTGTTTACAAATGTAATTTACAAATACCTTGGTGCACCTGTAAGTTAATACATGTGTAAATAAGGAAGCAATTAAGTAAAACATTTAATTATTTAAAGTCTATTACAACTTATGTTTATTTTTTTTACCGCAACATGTCTAAAAGCTTTCATAATGTAATGATACTGTTAGTCATTTTTGTCAAACATTACATAGAAACATTAATAGATGAAATGAGCACCTTTATATCAATCTGTATTTTTTACAACAACACATTTCACATTCTGCATGGATGAATGAAAATAATTAATCAGTATAAATACTAAAGTCAGACATTCATATAACCTGTGGTATACTGGTATTTATGCATCATCATTTCAACAAAACAGCCATTAAATCACAATATATATCATGCATGATGTGGACAGGGCACAAACTTGTATCTACTCTGGTGAAAATTTTTGGTTTCAGCTACTGAAATTAAAATGTTTTCCAGAAGGTGGCAGTGTTTCCAATTCATTATATTTGGTTAATTGTCACAAAGGTGAAGCAAGACACACAGTGTACACATACAGCTTCAATACAACAGTGTAGAGGCCAGTCCTTTACCTGCCTCCCAAGCAAATTAATACACAAACTTACCTAAAGAAATGACATAATATTTACATCATTTAGCTGTGACTGTACTGTGCATTTCAGTAACTGACCAGCACAAAGAAATGTCTGTAAATTCTTCACAATTCACTATATAAAAACCTACGATATCAAAGTCCTGTAGTCGACCTGAGTGCTGCTGGTCAATATTGGCCCAAGAGATTTATTAGCATGCTATTTGTTTACTTTGTACTTTTTAAGGTATAATGTACTGATGTTAACCGCTATTCTACAGAGCCCATGGTTTTCCTGCTTGTGCGGTCTGATTGGACCAGCATTAAGGCATCGCCCATCTGACTGCTTCTGGTTCTGTGGCTCTTTGGTTTTGCTGTCAAGCTGTCAGAGGGACGTCAGTCCTTTAGTCATTTGGTTTGACCAGATGATGATGCCAGAGAGGTGGAAGACAGAGCTGGTGTGTATAAGGCACCACATGTGATTCACCGCAGCTGATTCCTGATCGCTGGTGGCTTTGGTGTCGCTGTTACAAAACAAAAGTTGAGCTTAAGTCTTCCACCCCTGCCACATACTGTATTATGTTCACAGACTGCCTTGGTGCAGTCACAAAACTGCTATGCAAAACTATACACCAAACTGCTAGCTTTAAGGAAACAACTCATCTGCTACCAAGGACTCAAATACGTATGGAAAGATGGTTGCCTTAAACGATGTAATGAGGCTTGTTGTATTTTTAATGTTTCCCAGAATTACTCAAGGTAACGTAGCTGGGTGTGTGCCTTCTTACCTCCATTCATCTTGCTTGGGTAAATGCGTGGAAATGGAAAGAACTCTTTGGGTGGTGGCAGATCCTTTAAGGGATGAAACTGAAATTTGGACTCAAAGTCATCTGAAAGAGGAGCAGGATGCACCAGAATACAGTTACAGCGCAAACATCAATGTTTATAACTCGGGCCTTGTGTGCCTTTACTTTGTTACTATAAATGCACGACCAGTAAACATGCTGCTTACCTAGGCTGTGCAGGTGGCCATTCCCCTGACCGGAGGACAGGCTGTGGAAGAAAGGAGGGGGAGGGGGAGGAGGAGGAGGAGGAGGCAAGAGAGAGTGGCCAGACAGTTCTGTAGTTGGAGATCGTGCAGGTGGAGCAGGAGGAACACCTAGTCTTCCAATACCTGTTACACAATCACATAGCACATATCAAACTACATCTAATGTTCTTACAAATACTGATCTGCATACATAAAATTAATCAATGTAACAAAATAAATATGGCAGATGTGCACATTACACATGTTGCCCTGGTAATCTAGACTACTTTCTCTTGTAGAGTAGTACCTGACAGAGTGGGTATTGCAGGGGGCCGTCTGGTAGGAGCTGTGGAGGGGTAGGTAGGAGGCAGGGGTGGGACAGCGGGTCTGAAGGAGGCTGGGTGGGATGGGGGCAGTTTGGATGGTGGAGGTGGTGGAGGTGGCGGAGGTGGGGGTGGAGGTGGGGGGAGATAGGAGGGACAGGTCGGGGTGTATGAAGAGGGATGGGGTGGAGGTGGAGGAGGGAACATGTCTGCTCCCTGCTGAGGCTCTGAGGAGGAGGATGATAGATGAGAAGAGTAGTAGGCCCCAGGAGAGTAGTTGGGTGGGGCGGGGGGTGGGAGAGAGGGTGCTGGGGGCGGTGGTGGAGGTGGGGGTGGAGGGGGGTTGGAGGGTATGATGGGCTGCTGGACGGGTAACCAGTTGGGTCTGGTGATGTAGGTGGCAGCTGGTGGCGGTGGTGGAGGAGGACAGGAGGGAAGGGGTGGAGGGTAGTTCTTTGGTTTGTCTATGGAGAGGTGGGGTGGGGGAGGGGGAGGGGGAGGGCCTGAGGATGGGGGTCTGGATGGAGCGGTCAGCGGCGGAGGGGGTGGAGGGGCTGCTGTGATCGGGGGTGGAGGGGCTGGTGCGGTTGGGGAGGGCCGAGACCATCTCCGCTCCAGAGGCTTATGGGCCGTGGAGAGATCTGGGGCACTGCCACGGAAATCACCAGAATTCAGCGGCGGGTTCCACAGGGGCTGCCTCAGACTTAAAGCTGAGCCTGACCGGGATACTGATACACACACACAAACAAACACACACAAACATAATTTTCAGTCGTTTTTTTAGCCAAGTTCTTGTGGATAATATCTACAGGTGAATCAATAACGTGTCATAAACAGGGAGTGAACACAGTATAATCACGTTTTTTAAAATCTAGGCCTTTAAAAAGAATACGATTCACCTAGTCTTTGTCGTAACAACAATTATTTGATGCGATTGTTTGACACGATTCATTATTGTGTCTCATAGTCATGGCAAATTCTACATAATTTAGATGCAGAAGCAGAAAGAATTTCTATGTTTATTTATGCATGTGAGTATGTATATAGATGTAATATCATGGTATTGTTGCCTTGTGTGTATTTAATGTATGCGTCTTACCAGGATTGTGCTGGAGTGTTTTAGATTCACCCTTTGCCACTGATCTGAGAACAGGGAAGCCTCCAGCAAAGAGACCACCGAGAGCTGGAGGGCCACCTGTGCCTGAGCAGCCACCTCCCAGCGCTGGGCCTGACCCTTTGGGCTCTGTGGACACACACACACACACACACACACACACACACGCACACACACACAGTGGTATCAGGATAGGTCCATCACATCCAACAACAACTACAAAGCACTCAGTAATTCCATAAGATGTATAACTATTATGTCTGGCATAAATGTAGCATAACAAGACATGAAAATGTGTATATGTCTCATTAGAATACCACACACACGCCTATGCTTAGCGCTAATGTGAGTGGCCAAGATCAGTGTGAAAAAGACAGGGAAACAGAGACAATCCAGCAGGCATTCCTCAAACACTGGCAATGTTACTCAACCTCAGTATCCCTTATATGGCTGGTTTATGGAAAACCATAAATAAAAACAAGTGACTGAGACCAGGTTTATTTTTTAATAAGCTCTATTTATTCTACACACTTAGATCTATAACCCTTGTGGTTTACATGCCCATATTGCTGGCACCTGTGTTCCTATACTGCTGTGGAGTACTGAAGGCATGTTTCACTGGGACAGTGTATTCCAGAACATTACAGCCAGTGATTCTCATCTTCAGGAGCAAATGAGGGCAGCAGGGTGTGTTTCAGTAGTTTGGATAAAACTGTGCCACAATGAGCCTGTGTGTCTGTCTCTCTCTCATGACTCACACACCATCCCACAAGGCATCAGCAGCATGTGAGAGCGATTACAAACAGAATCTCTAGAATGTGTACACACACATATGCACATGCACAAACACACACACACACTCGCACACACACACACACCTCAACATGTGCAAACAAATGCACCGTTAACAAGGTTGAGCTTGAAACATGATTATGATATTAATATTAACATTAGTCTGACCAATAGGAATTGAATATGTAATGGTTTCAAATAGCTTGAAATCATATCGTAATTACTGTATTGCTAAAATAGGTTTATGGTAATTGATATGGTACTTTATATGGTGAGGTATATTGATATGGTACTTGATATGGTGATATGGTATTTACATATGAAATCATTTCATTGATGTAAAGTTGCATACACACTCCTGCTGCTCACACCCTCTTACTACAGCCAACAGTCCTTTGCCAACAGTGGAGACCTTTGGTTTTTGGGCACTAGTGTTTCTATCAGGACCTGAAAAAGTCCAACATCAACTCCATCCTTTAAAAGGCCCAGCAGAGGATGCCTTTCCTGAGGCAACTCGGAAAGTGACTCAGTTTTACACTGAATGAATCCATCCTGCGCACTTCTATCACAGTCTAGTTAGGACAACGGCAGGCGTCAGTGAACACTAAAGACAGGAGACGGTATCACTGGGGCTGTGTTACCCATCTGTGCCTCAGCTCATTTTCACTGAGATACTAGTCTGGGCCCTCATGATGCCATATGACTTCCAACAACCTCCAAAAAGTGGGGGCAGTCAGCTGTGAGAGGGAATCCTGTTACTTTCAAAAGTGTCAGGAAACAGACAGACAAAATCCTATAGGACCCCTGAAAAACCACTCTTCCACTCCAACAGGTGTTATGGAGACAGGAGCAGTGTGCATTAAAACTGAAAGACAGAGAGAGTAGCATTTCCTCCCGTGTCACTGCCCTCATGACCAGCTGACCTGAACCATACATTACACGCTCTTGAGCCACTTGTGCTCCCTGTCTTATACTCCTGTTGCACTATTTATGCACTGGCTGTCTCATACACAATGTGTATTTGTCAAACTTTACTAGAGTATAGCTTGCAATATTTATTTCAGCATTTACTGACACGTGACTATGCAGCAAGTATCCTACAGGCAGTTTTCCTTCAAGTTCCCCACCACTTTGGAACACAATAGGAAGCTTCCATGTAAAAACATCATCTCATATTCCAACTTGTTTTTTTTCCCAATCAGCTGCTGTGGAGAGTGGTCTCTGATAGAAAGCAGGAAACAGGAAGTGGCTGTGGAGACTTACTGTCAAGCTGTGGGGCACTGCGGTCGTTAACCTGTGTGACCTTCTTCAAGCGCACTCCTTTGTGGATATCTGCCAGGAGAGCATTGCGACCGCCTGGCTCTGATGACCCCAGTGCAGAATGGCCTGTCTGGGAGAGAGAGACAGTTACACACTCACATAACTTTCCCCATGTGTTACCAACAATGGTGTTGGAAGGCTGGATGAACAGCGCATCAACATGGGAGCATTAACATGGTCTGTCTGACAGGTCCTGTGAAATTCCTAAAATAAATGCACTTCATAAAATAGTTATTTGATTCTGTATTTTTCATTTCTCATGTGAAAGGTTTGCTGACATATCCAATGAGAAGACCTTTAATAGAACACAAGTGAAATTCAGTGTTTTAATGACATTCTCAATTTTGTAACACATAATGACAAAGACAATCAAGATAAAAAGATACATGCAAAAAAACTGCTGTACAATAATTAGTCTTTATGAAGCCCTGTATTCTCTGAAACCTGCTGGATGCAGCTGACATCAAACAGACGTCAATGGTTTATGTTGTCTTAATACTTTCAGACACCACTATATACAGCACAGTACAATAGAGTGAGAGCAACCAAACTACATCCACTGCTGATCACTCTACAGCTCCACTGTTTGGGACAGCCTAGTTGAATGAATGGCTTTTAAGAACTAAAGGGCCTTTTCCCATGGCAGAGGGAGGGGAACAGGGACAAGAGAGGGACACAGACACAGAGACAGAAGGGTTGGGAGAGATGGAAATTTGACACCTCTTTGCCACTGCATACCTCCTGTTAACTGTGACTGTGTGTGCATGTGTGTGTGTGTGTGTATGTGTGAGAGAGTGAGAGAGAGAGAGAGAGAGAGAGAGCATGTAATGTTATCTCTGATTAATAATACAGACTGCTGTTTGGTGGATGAGCAGAGGCTCTTGCTGTGAGCATGTCTAGTGTGTTACATGTGTCTCTGCAGCTTTAGCACCTGTGCTGCTCCTGCAGTCTGAAGTGGGGGTGGTGGACCTGGGGCAGGTGGAGGAGGAGCAGGAGGTGGTGGTGGTGGTGGTGGGACAGGCATCACTAAAATCTGGAACAGATGCACACACACACATACACACACACACACACACGCGCACACGCACATACTATGAGTCCACGCACTAGTTGCACTCACTCCATGAGTGACAGCTGACTCCACCATAGATCTACACCTGTGTGGCTTTTAGCGTCAGCTGTCCCAGTCTGGGTCAATCTATCAGTCTCCTCAGTCGCCTGTGGCTATCACCAAACCATAGCAAGACAGGAAGAGATTTCAACAGCAACAGGAACCAGCGACAGGAACACTCCCCTCTGTCTCAGGATGAACCGACCCCTTACTCCCACAATGCCTGGCTGGGGCCCTCCGTAAAAGTGTAGGCGCAAGAGAACAATGGAGTGTGTTGTCTGGGAAGTGATGCTGTTTGCCCTCTAAACTGGCCTCTCACATGCTCAATGTCCATATAGAGTGAGGATTCAGTGAATGTCCAGAGCTATGAGGGTTGTTTTGGAAGAATCTACACACTGGATCCTTTTGAGTCCGTCTTTTGTGGGCGTATGGAACCGTTCATAGTTGGAGGGAGAGGCATATGCGTATTCTTTGAATTAACTCTAGAATAGATATAGGCTACTGAAGATGAGACCTAATTCCAATGAAGAATTGCTGGTAAAATAGGCTACACACTTAAACAGTTGTAACCTACATATTCTAGTGGAAACCACTTTTAAATAATATTAGTTATTTATTAAATTACAGATTTATTTTTTATTCTTTTCAACCAGATGATGATGATTGATAGCCAAACTCAATCAAACTGAGTAGACCTAAACACCACATCTTCAATGAGCTGGTCTGGTCTTCAATAGATCTGCGGCAGTGCCATGCAATGCACATTTACGCACGGACTACATCTGTCTGCAGGTAGACCCACAGGAAAACAAGGAAAATATACGAATAGCCGAAACTGCCGTAGTAAGGTGCGTTAGCCTACGTGAAATAACAGTAAATACCCTGCCTGTGAATGTCCATTTAAGATCATATCAAGACAACTATTAGAGAATCGTTGTCAACTTTGTGCATGTTATTTCTGTTAACAGCTATGCATTACTGTTGTCATTGCCGATTGTTGCCACGGCCAAGCCTGAGGTAAGACAGTTATCCAGTAGGCTACTCTTCAAGTGGAGGACACGCATGTGAAACAGAATACCTACGTGTCCATAGTCTATTCTTCACTCATGAAAAAAAAAATGTTGAAAACACTCACCCTAATTCAGATTATGTCGATGCTCCGTTTGTCAGTAATGCAAACTCGTTAAGCGGGAGCAAGTTCTGGTCAACGAGCACGAGTTGTAGGCTTCAGACACTCCAAACACAGCTCACTTACTGGTGTCAACGCCAGAGTTATAAATAGCCTACGACGACGACTTTCGTCTCCAAAACAGACCGCATGACATTGTTATTGGCCCTATTTTCTTTAGCCTGATATACCTACTGTAGTATATTATACTACTCAACTATCCTACACATCTTACTGTCGAAGTTCTACAGCATTTCCATTGGCACCTGAATGATTCCCTTCATAACGCACTAGTATAACCGACAATGTTGGCTACTGCGACTCCTGGGGCCTGAGTTAAACCATTGCACACACAAACAGATGAGAGGAGCAGCATGTTGCGGGCAACGACAGTTAAATATCGAACTGTTCTTGCGACCCGTTGGTCACCAACTTTTAAGTCCAAATGAAAACAAGGGTTACTGTTAGAAAAATATTACAGGTCTATAGTTTTTAAAAGGCAGAGTACGTAACCAGGGTGCTAAAATGACTGTGGGAGGTAAAAGCTGCCAAAAATATGCCAAATAATAATGAAAACAGTCAAATGAAAATGCAAAACTCTTTTTCAAAATCTAATTTTCAAATTATCAGTGCAGTTGTCCTGCCAAAATGAAATAGGAAATGAAACATATACATTTGGCTTTTCCTTTTCCTGATAAGCACTAGTTATTTGTGACAAATTTGTCATTTCATTTTCATTGCCAGATCTTGTGCTTTATGTTGCAGACATAGAAAAGCTTTGCACAGACAACACACACACATGCATACACTCACGCACATATGCACACACATTAATATACACACACACAATTATATGCACACACACACACACACACACACACACATGCACACACAGAGAATAAGTGACATATGTACTGATGTGTACACACAAATACACACTCAAAGTCATATGCATATGCATGCGCACACATCCACACACACAACAGTTACGAACACACTCTTTATATCCACCCTCCACTATAAATCTAAAAATCTATATCCACAAGCCCAAACTGCCCACTTGGTCTAGTGCCAAACATGAAGGGTGCCAAAAGCCACACACACACACACACACACACACAAACTCAGTAACAGTGACCTGCTATCACTGTGCATTATGTTGCAGACATAGAAAAGCTCTGCACACTGCACACACACACACACACACACACACACAAACTCAGTAACAGTGACCTGCTATCACTGTGCATTATGTTGCAGACATAGAAAAGCTCTGCACACTGCACACACACACACACACACACACACACACACACACACACACACACACACACACAATGCAGACATAGGAAAGTTCTGCAAACACACACATAAGAGGAAAGAAAGACATATACAAGTGAGTATGTGTCTGTGAGTGAGACATGGGGAGGTCACACATGTACACATACACATATACACACACACGCCTCATATGGTGTAGATTTTGGAAACAAATCATGTGTGTTTCATTTTAAACCTTACAGACGTTCCCTATATGTGATGTGATTCTCTCTCTCTCTCTCTCTCTCTAACACACACACACACACACACACACTAACACAAACTTACTGTCTCTGTCTGTCTATCTCTCACTCACATACAAAGACATGGCAATACACTGGGTTTAAATCAGAGATATCAGAGGCATTGACATCGTTATTTGGATTATTTGTCAAGATCTTTACCTTAAGTTAACCTTAATCAAGCAGTGTGCTCACTCATCTGTTGTATCAACAAAACAGCAAAAATAAATGGTGGTATTTGCTTTGCGATTGCAGTGCATCCTGAAATCATGTTTTGATTTTTGAGCCAGGGCAATGAAGGAAACAACTGGGACAGCTCACAGTTGCAGCAACTGAGGCTCACAGAAATAGACAGACTATGGGCTGCTCGTCCTATCTAGTGTTTGTGCTAAAGTACAATTGTCTTTCGGTTGTTCAGGTAAAAACGAAACTAATATTGCTGTATAAGTCTACAAGTCTATGGTAACCAGAGTCTAATGTGAGGTAAATGTTTGGTGACAAGGTCAACACTCTCATAGATTGACTCCATAGACCTGTGATCTCATAGTCATAATATTTAACTTTTAAATTAAAATATACACATCTTCTCTTAAAGTCAAGTCATTTCACTCTTATTTTTTTTTAAAAAAAAAAAACATATTTAAGTATTAGTGTATATTAAGAAGTGAATAAATAGATCATGGAGTCACTGGATGGATTGCACTCTGACTGTCCCCTGCTACTTTTAAACCATACAGATATTCCCTATATGTGATGGGACACTTTCTCTCTCTCTCTCTAACACACACACATACACACACACACACACACACACACACACACACACACACACACACACACTCACACAAACTTACTGTCTCTGTCTGTCTATCTCTCTCTCACATACAAAGACATGGCAATTCACTGGGTTTGAATCTCACCATACAGAAGCACAAACCATGCCAGAATTCCACAGCAACTCAGTTGATTGGTCTGAAACTTAAAAAATATTGGGCATTATGACAATAATGATAATGCACACGCCCGAGACTGCCTGCCTTGCACAGCACCACCAACTATGAGTGGTCTATTCAAATTAGTAGCCTAGTTTGGCTCTGCCTCAGTTATGGAAATAAAAGAAACCTAAAGGATTTCCCCAAAGCTTCATCCCGTAGTGGAAACTTGCAAATTGAAACCAATTTAGGCAACTTAGGCAATTATTTTTATTACTGCATTCACTGGGCGGTCATGGCATCTAAAATTATATTTACGAAGGCATTGACATCGTTAGTTGGATTATTTGTCAAGATCTTTACCTTAAGTTAACCTCAATCAAGCAGTGTGCTCACTCATATGTTGTATCAACAAAACAGCAAAAATAAAAATCTGGTGGTATTTGCATTGCGATTGCAGTGCATCCTGAAATCATGTTTTGATTTATGAGCCAGGGCAATGAAGGACACAACTGGGACAGCTCACAGAGTCTAATGTGGGGTAAATGTTTGGTGACAAGGTCAACACTCTCATAGATTGACTCCATAGACCTGTGACCCCATAGTCATAATATTTAACTTTTAAATTAAAATATACACATCTTCTCTTAAAGTCAAATCATTTCACTCTTATTCATAAAAAAAACATATTTAAGTATTAGTGTATATTAAGAAGTGCAAAAATAGATCATGGAGTCTCTGGATGGATTGCGCTCTGACTGTCCCCTGCTACTTCCTCAGTCTTTGGGGACAGATGGGGCTGTAACCGCACTTCAGTAGTCATGACAGGCATAGTTGAGCTGCCTGAAGCTGCTGAATGAACAGCAGTTTAAGCAGTGCTTTGGCCTCCTGCACTAGTCCTTATCTTTAGCTGAGGGCTTCTCAGCGTGCTCCTCTTCATCCGAAGGCAGACTCACACGGATCCGCTTCTTCTCTTTGAAGCGCCCCGAGCGCGACACACGCAGGTTCCGCCGACTGGTCATCTCGTTGAAGGTCGGTTCCAGGTCATCTGTGCTGTTGCTCTTCTTCTCAGAGTATGGCCTTGGGGGTTCATCTACTGCGTCTGGAGGTTGGTGAGCAGTGCCTGTGTGAGTGAGTTCTGCAGATGGATGGGGAGCCCCTGCAGACGGTGCCCAGGGGGAGGTGTGAGAATGAGAGGCCTGGGCTTGCTGCTGAGCGAGCATGGCCTCTCTTGCAGACTCTCGGGCAGCGGCCCTCCTCTTGCCCACAAATGACCTCCACCAAGGGCTTTTGTCAGCCATCTTGGGGGTGAAGGATGATATCTGCACAAACACAAAAACTCAGCTACTTTTCTCTTTCTAGCAAAACTATGTATATTAAGCTACTTAAAATTTTAATGGATTATATGAAGAAAAAGCTAGTTAGCATTATCAACTTCATCATTATCAAGGAGGTGTTATGTCATTCAGTCAGCATCCTCACTTTTATTAGACATTTTTGTGTGATATTTCATTCAGTGATCTAGTGTAAGAAAATCTGGGTAATCTATAAAGTATAATCTATGAGCAGTTAGTGTAAATCAGGCTTCTGCATAAGTCTTAATTCTTGTTATTCTTACAAGCCTAAACAAACAAAACAAACCTAACACACACAAAAACTGCCTACCTCACACACTGCGCAGTCAGAAAGCAGGATGCAATCAACAGGTCAGTGGTGTAGTTGCCTCCAGAACAGCACTAAAATCTCAGCAACCGGCCGGCGCAGTCGAGATTTTCACTGGTCTTTCGCTTTGAGTCAAGCCATATTAAAAAGATGCATGTACAGAAACTCTAAAGTGTTGAAGTTGCACGCCAGAGCTCATACATTAATTGAAGAACTACGGTGCGTCTCACAACTTTATAAGGTGCGCGGTATCGCATTTTACCGGACAACTTCGACCAGGATTCCGCCTCCGAAACCAGCACGAGAACACCTGTCCTCTTTTCTCATTTGTCGAGAGGCCAAAGAATCGGTCACGTGGAACAAGTCTACATTCAGGTATTCTAACAACAGATTGGGTAGGGCTAGTTGCTTAGAGACCTCTTGTGAATCTCATAGCCTTCGGTGAAACCGGTGTTAGACGCCAAATGAAATAAGGAAACGTGCATGGGTAGGCCAATTTGCATGCAAAATGTATGTGCCTTTTTTCAATAGCCAGATACTGTAGCCTACATACAACGACATAAAGATGATAAATAGTCAAGAGTTATTTTAGACAGTTTTTTTTGTTTGCCGCTTTAAAGGGCGGTCTTTCTTTGGGTGACAAGCGCGTTGGCTAGGACTCTCTCTCTCTCTCTCTCTCTCTCTCTCTCTCTCTCTCACACACACACACACACACACACACAGTGCGCGCGCGCACACACACACACGTGCAGAGAAATCTTTGGGGAACCTCGTCTGTTAACGCTCTGACTGTGCTGAATTCATCATTAGTGATGGAATAGACTGCACACCCACACCACACCACACTCATTCCCTGCAGAATAAGTTGTGTGTTGTGTGGAGTAGTTGACTGGACCGGAATAGGCTTCATGCAGTTTTTTGAGGCCCATACATAGTAATCCTGTCTAAAATATTACTTTGTTGCCTAGTTTCAGTCACCTTAAGATGTCAGCAATTCGGTGCTGATATTAGTTATAATTAACCGAGTCATAATGGTTATAAACAGTCAGTAGGTTTTTGTAGCTGTAATGTTTTTTTAGGTCCATACATTGTAGCCCAGTGCCTGCAGTGATCACCTCTTCACCGCTTCACTGGCTTATATCTGAAGTCACAGCCATCCTGCAGTGGGTAATGAGTAGATAAGTGAGTAGGTTGGGTGGAGGGTGCATAGACCTAGGGGCTTCATCAGACCACTACTTGCACCTGAATTTGAGCGTTATGTCTAGGCAACCATGGGAATTCAAGGTGCAGGCACCCTATTTAAGTCAATCCACCCGCTAAGACAAAAACTGAAAAAAAGAGATAGCAAAGAGCAATAGATAGCAAAAGGTAATCTGATGTTGCAGTCTTCTGTTGCAGCAGCAGTGCCAGTGAGAGTGATGTTATATGTAATTTGCATTTTCTTCCATTTTCACCTTTGACTCAAAGTGCATTACAGTCATCTTTCAACTTTAAAAAGCTGACCTGGCAAGGCCTGTCCAAAATGACCTAATGTGGATTCTCTGCAGTGTGAACAGGAAACAATGATAAGCGATCAAGGCCATCAGGTTATTAATGACCAGGACTCTTCTTAGTGAAAGCTGTGGTTACATCCGTATCTGTTTCCAAAGCCTTTGAAAGTTTGAAAGAGAACGCAATTTCACTGATCCCAAGCTTTGTTTCGGTACAAATCTGGTGGACTGTGTGGAATGCAGGTCATGATTTTCTCTGCACCTGCCCTTCTACATACCTAGGGAACTCCCTCCTGGACTGAAACTACGCATACACACATGCACACACACACACACACAGAAGAATCTTGGAACCTTCTGTTTACACACTCACTGATTTCATCATTGGTAACGGAATGTGAGAGGGGGATGTCTCCGTCTTTGTGGATGTGCATTTTGAGAAAAAAATAGAAGGCTTGACAGAAACCTTTAAACAATTATTGTTAACTATAGATTATAGTTTAACTATAGAAACTACAGATTTGAATATTCACCAATGAAAAATTTAAATCCAGTTAACGAAGGTGCAGCCTAGTATTCTTAAAATAAATACAACAGGCAGAACAGGGCATAAGAATCTGCTTATTGGGCAATTGTCTCCCATAAACACGTTGATTAGATTTGGGCTATAGCCAAGGAGTAAACAGGGTAAATAGAGTTTACTCAGAAGAATCATTTGTGATACACAGAGCTTGCAACTGCACTTACCATATGACAACGGTGAACTGAAAACCAAGATTTCAGTGAAATTTGTATATTTAAAGTTAAATTAGAATAATGTTTATTTGTTCCTGTGTGTGTGGCTGATAACCCTGTCTATTAAAAAAAAAAAAAAAAAAGATTTTGGTGATACAGAAAACAGCTTGTCGAACTGGTAGAGTTACTTACTGTGTAGCCTGTGTTCTCAAGACGTGCACAATGAAGTACTGTACTTCTGATCTTTCCATAGGACACTCCTCCCTCCCTCCCTCCCTCTGTGAATGGGCCAAATGTATCAGTATTACACAGGGATGTGATGAATGTCAAGCACACATATCTTGCCTCCCTCCTCCCATGAAAGCATTTGTCCTCTCTGTCTACCTCTCTCTTTCAGGCACCATTCCTCTCTCTTTCAGGCACCATTCCTCTCTCTTTCATGGACACATCACAAGTTTCACTCTCAGAATGATTGTGCATAACTATTTGCACCAGGATGTTCAAATAGACCAAACTGGATTACAGATCTAAAGATCACTGGTTTATTAGAAGGACTTGAGGAACAGAGATAATTGTGGAAATCCTAAGGCATCCATGTTGGACTGAGCTTGAAGAAGTGGAACAGACTATTAGACTCTTTGCTGCAAATGTGAATGAAATGTGCAGGGGTCACAAAAACAAATCTTGTGTTGTACTGTTTGGAGGCACTATTTATCTGATAACTGGATTATAAACTTCAAGGATATTTGCTTGGTGGACTTGTTGTAGTTCACAGGTTAGAGTAACCCTGTGGAAGTGAGTGATAGTTACTTAGCAGAAAAAAATATTCTGGAAGCACTAATTTCTTTGCAGAAAAGAATTTGTTACTGTGCTGCAAGTATGCTAGGCATTACTGTCTAAGATTTATCTAAAGCCTTAAGAGTACAGCTATTCATTGTTTACTAAGATTGAAACCCAGATTAGTCAGTCTGTTTATGTGTACTTCTTAGTCAAGAGAGATTAGCCTTCATCAGTGTCATCATCTTCACTGTTTCCTCACCTACATTTGTCTGATTACAAAATTTACAAAAGTGGAGAGAAAAGATTTTACTGAATTTCCTGTGTCGACATAAAACCAAAAATAGTGTATTTATAATAACAAAAAGTTGCATTAAACAGAGGACTGTATTGACTTATATTTCAGTGTTGAGACTGTAGTGGCTGGTTGTGTATGTGACTGTATTTTTAAATTCTAAATAACCACTTTCCTCCAGGTGATTACACATGCATCTCAACAACCTGCCGTACGGGGCTCGGCTTCTGTTGGAGGGAAATATTTTTCTTGGGCTCAGTCTCAGGTGGACATGCAGCTGCCTTTTCTGTCACAGTCGCTTGTGCATTCATCTGCAGTGTGAATGGAGGAAGGAGGGAAGAGATACAGTGAAAAGTTTTGAGTAGAGAATGGACTGGTGCCAAATTAGTCTTCACACTAAAAATTACATTTTGCACCAGCAAGTTTTCCATTTGGCCACTGGGGGGCAGAGTTACAACAAGTCCGATTCTCAAGCCTTCCCAGGCTGTTGGAGCATTTGGGATAACTCTTGGGAGTAGGCTACTCATTATCCTGGAAGGTCAGTATTGTTATTTTGTTTGAATTATACACATCAAACCAATACAATTAAATATTCTCAATGTTCCTTTTAGGAGTTAGTTTCAGCTTAATTCACTGAGACACTAACTAGCAATTAATAAGACACACTGCGAAGAAGGCAAACTTACTAAGTGTATCTTAAGTGCACGGCTGAAGATTGGGAGTGACCCAACACTAAACAAATCTTAGCCATTTAGAGTGTGTCAGTGGTCACAGTATATCAGTACTCTATGCTGCTGTTCTAGTCATTCCTTCTTCAGTCAACACAATTGAACACACAGATTTGCAGTGTCAAATTTGTTTACTTTTGTGCACGAAAACCTCTTTACATGTACATTTATACATATTTCCATATGTCACATTTTCTCCTAATACAGCTATTTCTCCAGAGTGAGAACAATAAGATTTTTATTACATTTATAAAAGTTTCATTTTCTTTATGCAGGAATGTAGACCTGTACATAATGTTCTATGAGTCCCAAAGGTTGAGTAAGTCAACTAGATACATGCAACTTTTTGTTCGAAAGAATGTAATCAGAACCTGATTCCAGAACCCAAATGAATCATAATTGCAGATAATGCATGAATACAACGGAAACAAAATGTTGATCCCTGTTTCTGACAATGGAAATGAATATAAGCCAAACCAATGTGTTTGACATTGCACTGGATCAGACTTAAGTTAACTAAGGGTATTCCACTGAAACAGACAGTAGTCACATAAAGCTGTCGGTATCGGACTGTGTTACTTCACATACAATAACACAGTAACTATTCAGGCTGTTTATACACACAATCTGTAGATGTGCTGAGTCATTGCACAACAAACACAAATGTTTATCTACCATCCTTGACCAACTCCAACTTGACCATACCTGTTAGAGACATACTGGGGATGTAATATAATCAGTTTCCCTGTCTAGCTCTCAAAACTAAAGGCCACACTATAGAGTCCTCATGGATCAGTGAACAGAGCGATCCACAGAGACTACCTGATGCCATAGAGCAGCACTGGGGCTCAAGCAGAGCCAGTGCACCATGTGCCTGGAGTGCATGCTGCAGCAGAGTGGGTTTGGACAAGGTCACATGTCAGTTAGCAGGTGGACAAGAGGGGGTCTAACGCCAAGGGCAAATGTATAGTATATAGGTCTGGAAACGGGATGCTTAAAGCTGATGCACTGAATATATATGGTAGTTACATGTCTGCATTCTGCTAGCCATCGCTATAGTAGATATGCTAAATAGTGACTCAATAATGCAATATAATAACAAAAGGCCTTTTTGGCTTGTAAATGAGAAAGTGATGACATTATCAGAGGCTAGTGGAGATGGCACTGCTGCCAGCAGATTGTTTAGTGTGAAACAGTAACACTGCATCGAGGTGGAAGGTGATGAGAAAAAGAGACACTAGTTTGGCTTCCATGAGCTTTACAAGTACCGTAGTAATGTCTAGCTAGTTCAAAACTAGTTGTAATGTCTAACTAGTTTCAAACTACTTGTAATGTCTAACTAGTTTAAAACTAGTTGTAATGTCTAACTAGTTTAAAACTAGTAATGTCTAACTAGTTTTAAACTAGTTGTGATGGATGCCAATGCTGCAGCATGCACAAACGTCATCAACATTTTCCAGCCTTACTTGCTAAAGACACTTCATCACCGATCTGTTCATCAGTGAGTCTCTCCTCAGACGACAGCAAGGCAGACACACACACACACACACACACACACACCTGCATGGTTCCTGGAATGTGGATGCTAGTCAAAGTTGAGGACGTTCCCATCAAAGTGTGTGAGCACGTGTCTCTCGTAGAGCAGCTGCTGTGTGTGGAGGGGGAACTGCTCGCTGCAGACGGGACACACGCGCCAGTGCGACTCCACGTGCTGCTCGAAGCTACGCTGCTCAAACTGGGGGGGAAAGATCACCTCACACAGTGGACAGCGCTTCTGCACCTCAGAGCTGGGAATGGACAAGGCACACGGCTCGCTTTCATTAGTTTTGACACGTCATCCTTCATAGGCATAGCTGTGTGTGTGTGAGAGACAGACAGAGACAGAGACCGAGACACAGACAGCCTCACCTGGTGTCAAAGCAGAAGCTGGTTCTCTTCTCAGTGTTGGTGGGGCTGTGATGGCCAAATGTGACCTCACGTGTTTCCTCACTCCCAGTCTGTATGCACACACACACGCACATACATACACATACACACACACACAGTTTAGCTCTTCACATGCAAATCTCACACACTTACACACTTGTACACCATGCCTGTGTATGTTCCTGCTCCTGATTTAAGGCTACCAACATATAAAAGGAGATGTACTAGCTTTGTGCGTGTGTGTGTATGTGTATGTGTATGTGAATGTGTGCGAGTGTGTTTCCACTTGCATGTAACTCACTTGGCTGGGCTCTTGAAAGACATTCTCTAGGCCGTCAGGAAGACTCAGGCCACGAGATGGCTGCATGCAGACTACTCCCTCAGCACCTGCTCCTGCACAGGACCCTGTAGCACCATCTACAGGGTTTATAGACAGACACACAGAGAGAGAAAGAGAGAGAGAAAGAGAGAGAGAGTGTGAAGGAGAGATACAGAATAGGAATCAAGTGACACACAACAGACAGATGAGAAACAGAAAGATGAGTTAGAAGTAGATGAAAGGCAAAGAGCCTTTGGTACAGTCAGTCAGTCAGTCAGACAGACAGACAGACAGCCAGACAGACAAACAGAGGTTGGCAGGAGGCCAGTGCTACCTTTGGCATAGGGGTTTCCATACTGGAGGTCAGCAGGTCTCTGCTGAATGAGTGGGGGAGGTGGATGCTCCTGGGTGTACGGAAGGGGGTAGAGCAGCGCCACCTGATCCTCTGAGCTCTCGGGCCTCTGCACCGCCACACACGCCCGCAACTCCTGACACACACAACAACACTGTCACCACTGGCAGACCAAGACCAAGTTATTTCCAACACTGTGGCCAGTGAATCACAGGGGATGAACCGCATTGCTGACCGGTAAACTGACTAATTAAAAACTGCTGTTAATTGCTTCTAGAGATGGAAAGAGCTAGAAGTCTGTGTTATCCAGTATAGTATCACTTATCTTAGGCAAACAAGAAGAGTGGAGACACTTCTTGGATTTGCTGGTGTTCTCATGTACATACGTGGCAGCCTCTGGCTACACAATCAGTGTTGTTAAAAACATCTGGTATAGGCAGCGCTGGACACACACTGACCAGAGTTTCAGTCCAATATGTGTAAATGTTTAATTGTCAACATTAATGTTATTTTTGCTGTTATTGTCATTTCCACTGTGCTGGGGTCAGTAGATGGCCATGTCACGTTTACCTTCTCCAGTCTCTCCTTCTCCCGCATCACATCAGCCAGACTCTCCCTCAGCGCTGTCACTTCTCTGGTCTTTTCCTCCAGCTGAGCCTGAACACACACACACACACACACACACACAGTCCTCCTGCATTAGACTTAAGCCTTTAAGGTAACTGTATTCACCTATAATACATTTGTGAATCACAGTAATACATTCTATAGTAAAGTATGGCTCAATGTGTTTTCTGTAGCTGAGTTGTACAGTACTATACTGTATGTTAGGACAGGGCATGTGCTACTGTCCTACTGTGAGAATGCATGAAGGGAGGGAATGTGTGTGTGTGTGTGTGTGTGTAAACCTGCTATTACCTTCAGCAGCTGAGAGAGGTTGGTGCTGATAGAGCACTGTTCTCTCCATGTCTCCTCCATCATTGCTAAGTCGACACCCTCCTCCTCTACTCTCCTCTCCTGGGCTTCCTCTGCTGTTTCTCCTTCCTCTTTCTCTCCATCACCCTGACTGTCTTCTGTACTCCTCCATCACCATCACTGTCTGATTCTCTCTCTCTCGCCTCCTCTCTCACTTCATCTCTCTCACTTACTGGACTCTCCTCAGGACAGGTAGCATCTTGAGCAGCAGACTGGTTATCTGAGAGCATACCACAACAGAGACAGGTTTTTGGGAGTGCCGCCAGACGACTGTACTGGGATCAGGAGTATGAATGTGAGCGTATCTGTATGTGAGTGAGATTAGAGTGAGTGTTTTTGTTTGTACCTGCAGGGAGCGCCTCACTGCTGGGTGAGATGGTTTCCTGGATCATCTCTGCTATCGTCTCACCATCAGTTCTCTTTGGCTCCTGAATAGAGGCCAACATGCTGGTCACTTACTAGTACATTTCGTTGGACTGACATGCTTACCGTGTTTAAATTAATTAAAAAACACAACTCAATTTTTACAGCTATTCCACACCAGGCATGCAGCTGAAGCATTCCAATTCAGGAACTTCCATTACAATCAATAGAACAAAGACATACAGCACCAACCATGAGAGTGGTGTGTATTTACAACACTGGTTTAAAACACTGGATATCTGGTGTTACCCTGCAATTACTGACAACACTTCACTCACTATCCACTGGTCTGGAAAGCAATCTTTGTCTGCTATCTTATTGTGAGGTGCTTGCTTGTCATTCTGCTGTGCAATGAGGCTGATGCTGACTAGCAGGAAGCGAGCAGGCTGTTAGCACGCTTCTATTCGGCACTTACTACTGCTGCGTCCACCTGGTCAGGACTCCCAGCAGGAGGCTCTCGAGGCTGCTGGCTCAGCTGTTTGACCTGCTTGCGTAGCTTCTGACACTCACGATACTTCTCCTTGTAGTGCTCAGCGGCCATCTGCAGACGCACCTTCAGCTCATCCACCTCCTTATGGAGCTCAGCCTCCACCTGGGACACAGCACAGGAGCCTCCTCCGCCCTAGAGACCGCACAACGGTAAAGACATATGAAACACACAGCTGGCCTATAAACAGAGTTTGACCACATGACAGTTAACAAGATCGACATGCTTTCAAAAGTGCGTTATTTGTGTGAGTCATTAAAAAAAAACAAGTTATACATTTGGCCAATAATTAGGACAAAAGGCTTTAATGCAACATAAAAATAAAACAGCTTTTCTATTAGGGAACACAAATGTGAGTGATCTAAAGACTTCAAAGAGAAGGAGTGGTTTATAAAGGGGAACTAAAGAACAAAAGTAGTAGACTGGGGACTGAAAGGAAAAATCCAGAGTCAATTAGCCCATATCCCTGTTCTTTGAGGTTGCTGAGTGCTGTCGGCAGGTATAAGAATGACAACATTTGGTACGACACAGATCAAATTTGCAAAGTGGGCACTAAGAGATGAATGTGACTAACACTAACAGAACAGGGCACAGATATATGAAACCGAAACAAAGTTTCCTTGCCGTTGGCTGCTGTTTTGTTATTTAGTCTACGTTGTAGCAAATATTTTTGTTCTTCGCATGGCAACACTCGGCAGCCACGAACAATAGGGCTATGGGTTGATTGAGTCATGACTATTGCTTGAAGTAAGGCTATAGCACCCAGGCTAGATGCCATGTTTGGGGGCTAATATGTTTATAAGTCTGACAACAAACTCCTTCCAGCTGGGCACCTGTTTGATCTTGTCCAGCTGAGAGTGGGCGCTCTGGGCCTGGGCCTCGGCCTCAGTCAGGCTGGTCCTCAGGGCGTGGGCCTCCTGCTGGAGCCTCTGGAGCTCAGATGCTGTCTGCTCACAGCGGCTGGAGGCGGCGTGCAGGTCGGCCCCTAACAGCACAGCTTCCTGCTGGGAGCACTGGAGCTTCTCCTCTGCCTGCTTCAGCTGCTCCTTCAGACGGACAGCCTCACCCTACACACACACACGCACACACACACAGGGTCACATATTGCAAAGCATTAAAGGAAAATAAGGGCATACACACCCCCAGTGCCTGTCCCTTACTATATCTGCAGTCCGGAGTCTCTGCAGCTCCTCTTGGTACTGGGCGATGGTCACCTCCCTGTTCAGCTCCATGGCTTTCAGCATCTGCAGCTCCGCAGTCAGCTTAGTGTTCTCCAACTCGGCACTCCTCACATGGGTCTGTTCACATGGACACACACACACACACACACACACACAAAGTCGTATAGAAACACAATACAAACAGCTCCCTTACCATGAGTAGGACAGCACACACATCCTACTACCCACTTTATGGAGATCCCTCTCAGCTCTCTCAGCCTTCAGCTGGGACTCCAGACTCTCCTTCTCCAGCGTCACTTTGTGAAGCTTGTCCTTCAGACTAACACAAACAAACAAACAAACAAGCACAAAAGCTGCTCTTACAAAAATGTATGCAGTGTGACGACACTGACACAATGGAGCGCTCTACACAAGACTGCATACTGCTCTTGGAACCAAGTCTCACCAAATGTGATTCATCATGAATTCCTAATATCTGACTGCATTATGCTACTATGCTGAGTCACTATCAGATTAAGAGTATGTGGCCGTGTGTGTGTGTGTGTGTCTCACATCTGTTGCTCCTCCTCTAGTTGCTGAGTTCTTTCCTTTGACTCCTGCAGCCTCTTCCTCAGCTCCTCTCTCTCAGCCTCACACAGAAGAAGAAGCTCCTGATACACACACACACACACACGTGCACGCCCACACTCACACACACACACACACAAACAGACACGCACGCACGCACGTATCAACATATGCAACATATCTGAATGTGCTTACATTAATTAATTAATACATAGTCATAAACTAGCACAGACTCACAGTATATGGGTTTACCTATTCAGATACAGACCTTGTTATGTATTTGCATCTGGATATACTGTATCTTGTTATGTATCTGTATGTGTATCTGCGTAGGTCAATCATTGACATACCATGCCATGTAACTACATATAGGTCAATCTAACACATACCTTGTTGTGAGTGTGTATCTATGTTTAGGTCAATCACACCCATACCTTGTTGTGAGTGTGTATGTGTGTAGATTTATCATACACACACCTTGTTGTGACTGTGTATCTGTGTGTAGGTTTCCCTCTCGTCATCTCTCTCTCTCTGAAGTCTCCTATGTTCTGCCTGCAGCTGCTCCTTGTCCCTCTGCAGGACACACAGCTTGTGCTGCAGCTCCATACACTCCTGCTGAGCCACACACACACGCTGCTGCTCTCCGGCAGCACACACACACACACGGAGATCAGACAGGGAAACAGCAACAGATTTATTCATATATGAAGGATATATTCATATGAAAAAAAGTGATCTCTAAAATAAATTTTTTATTTATCATTTTATATACCCTGTGTGTTTAGAACCATTTGTTTAGTCATAAATTGGAAATGTTTTATTTAATGAATAATACTGTGTTAACTAAAAGTAATGTGTTATTTAGCTTACTTATCAGTTAATCTATTTGTGCAAATAACATTCAGAATCAGACCCCATCAGTGCTGTGATGTGACCACTGAGCTGCATCTAAAACTGATGATTGGTCCGATCCATTACCTCTAGGAGTCCAGTCTTGGTGGTCACAACCAGGATGTCTGAGTTTCCCTCGTCCTCCACGGTCAGTAGCTCTTCCCCTGAGGGCATGGCCTGTCGGAACTGGAAGGGTGTGCTCGCTCCACGAATCTCTCCCCCGTGGGTCACATAACAGAACTGATAGAACTCACCATCGCTACGTGGAACATAGTAACCTAGGGGGTCATCAATGAGATTATTTCTAAACACAACCATGAAAGTTGGTGAGGAAAGTTACATACGGTCATGTTCTGCAGGGATGTATCAAAATCGTGTTTAAATATCACCACCTAAATATTGAGTTCTTAGGGAGAGATGAAGTCTACTCCTTACCTTGAAATACTATGACTCTATGGACAGTTGAGCCTTCTACATAATTCTCTGGCATGGGAGACCACAGAAATGTGTAGTAATCTCTTGCTGTGCTCCAGCCCACCTGCAGGCACATACCCACTCATCAACATGACACACCATTACAAAGTATACAAAAACAAACAGTTCAGTGTTTTGTGCTCTGTGCAAGTGTCTGTGAGTATTACACTGGGAAGTGAGACTGCCTTAATTCTTGCCCTCCTGCTGAGTGCTATCTATTTAAACAGATGGACCATCTCATACATTGTGTTTTGTAATCTCTCTGTCACAAGTCCAACTTCCTGCAATACACCTTAATACCGTCATCCTGAGTTAAACGCAACCACACTGTTCATCAGTAGGAGATGACCATGAGCTCTATGGCGATGACTCTTTGTGATGTGAATATGTCATTTAAAAATATATACACTTTATGTATGTATACTGTAGCTCATATATTAATTCAGGCTTCAGTGTTGACCTAATCTTTGGGGTGTAGTGTGCATGTGCATGCGTACTTTAAAGATGCCAACCCAGTCTTTGGGATGGGGCGTTATAGCGGGGGTGAGGGTGTAGTGACACTCCAGGGGAGCCTGAGGCAGGAAACTCTTCCCCACATTCTGGAAGATGACGTGAGCAAAGCTAGAGGTTTCTATGGAAACGCTGCCCTTAGCTAAAGGGCCACAGCCAGGAGATGTTGCTGCCTCTCGGAATGATGACATCATCTACTTTGATGTTTTCCTTTAAGTCCTTTCATGTAAGAGGATGAGAAGAAACACACACAAGATCAGAAAGAAGAGAAGCCCTGTTTTGAAGGCTGTAGTCCTTCCTCAACACTATTCTGACAAACCAATAGATTTTATGGTACAGCAAAGACACTGGTCTCACAACTTAATGCTGGCGTTTCAGACATCCTGACCTAGTTCACAGGTGACAACAATATACTGCAATCACAGTCATGTAGTTACATGATGGCTACGTAGTTATCCTACTGTAATTAATTAATCTGTATTCTGCTATGACGTCTACTGGCCACCCAATCTCTTGGCCTCTCCACCCAAGAGATAGCGGTCGAACATCTACACAGCAGAATTGTCCTTTCCAAGATTATTGCGATTTTACAACGCTGGACTAAAAAACACTGATACGTCGGTTCAATCGAAGTGTCAAAATACTTCCCACCCATGCCAATTCACGTATGTACATTTGCATAGATTAGCAGCAAGTGATGCACAGGTTCATTAGTTCACTGTAATCCTGAGTAATGCAGCGCACATAATTTACTAGCCTGATGCTAACATGCGCAGGGCGCAGAGCGCACCCTGCGATAAGTCACATGCCCAACGGGCACGACCACTGACAGCATCATCAAAATACCATGATTACAGTACACATAATGCTACAACGATAATACAAATCAAAACCACCAGAAGCTTTTGAGATAAGTTGGAAAGCTGGGGTTACCGAGGCAACTCGTGCAAAGATGTCAGGAGCTCCATTTTCGACGTGTAGTGTAGTGCATTGCCTTGCGCTGCGACGTACTGTCGTCACACGGAACATCCCAACACAGCCGCAGAGATTTGTAGGTGGCCACAACCTTCAATTTTGTCAGGTCATCCAGCGCAGATAACTGATTCACATTTTATAGGTTATCGTTAATAAATCACTCATGTATTTACTCAAGAGGGTGATCATGTTAGCCAAAATAAAACTTTTGTCCATTAGATTTACCTAAAATTGACATTTTTGAGAATGGAAGACATAGAACACACATAAAATGTACTTCAGCAGCAGCAATCCTGCCTATTCAGAAGGCATTTTTTTTTTACCCATTTCTCCTGGCTAGTGGGACCTTAGTCTCCTTGCAGATTACAAGAGCTGCAATGCTGAGCAGTGATTCTTGATTTCCATTCATTAGTTGGACTCTGACAACTTTGAACTTGAATTAGGATCTCCCCTGAGGAGAGTAGCAACAAGAGCAACTGAGCAAACCATTCCCAGTCATTCATGTAAATTTTGCTACATGTTAGCGTTTTTGCTTGTTGTTCAAGTTATTGTTTGGAAACTTCCAGTGTATTACATAAAATAAATATTACTACACATGCTGTTTAAGGGACAAACATGTGAGCCTGTAAATTTTCCAAAGAAAAATATACTACATAGAAATACTATATATTACACAATTATTGAACAAATAATGATATTTATTGAAGTGGATCAGTAAATTTGGGCATAATATGAACATTTTAAAAAATAAACAATGTGGCAAGAAATGTAAGCAATAATACATGAGAGAAAGACACACAGCTATGACACACAGAAGAACTACAAAAACACAGCATACAAATAAAACTTTCTGTACATTAGTCACTGATGGGTTTGCCTAAGAAGTAATGAAAAAATAGTTTAATGGCATAATCCAACTACTCCACCACCAGTTCAAAGCTTTCTGCCTCAGCAAACTCAGCATTCATCTTGGCAGCCAGGTCATCTAGTTCAGACATCTAGTTGGGAAAATAAAAATAGTAAATAAAAAATAGTTCATTGAAGTACGTCAAATTATCAGATTATTTGCGTTGTGTTACAACTTTAGAGGACTTTCATTCAATCAGTTTAACCACAAGCCCATCTCAATATTTTGGTAATACATGGTTAGGTAATATTAATATTATCAATTACTTCAAGCACAAAATCTTAGATTAGAATCACTCTTCATGTTTCTGAGTCAGTAAACCATTTACTGACACTTTAGTATGAAGTTACATGAATGGCAGGTTTTAATGGTGGGCAGTAATACTTTAGAATGCAGTTTTGCACTGAATAATTTATCAAGGTAGCCTGGTTCTCACACATACTGATCTGTTACAACTCAGTCTGGCCAGTAGGCCTATGTCCACTTCTTCCCATTTGGGATAGGGAACCAATCAAAAACTTTTCTCCAAAATCATTGGCCTGATTGGTTGTAGGCATATCCAATGTCAGCAGTGGCATTTTGATCCATGTCTGTTAATCCTGCCTAATGGAGATGGGAGATTACATAGCCAGGCTGAGATGCATAGCAGTATGAGTGAGAACCAGGCTAATCATCAAGGATAAAGAGTTACTTGATATTAGAATTTGCACTTCTTAAGTTGGTAGTACAGAGCTCACAGCCCCACTCTTGGCAAAATTGGTTTCTGGAGCCAGAAGTTATTTTTCTATTGAGTTTTCTCCACTGATATCCCCCCCCCAAAAAATTAAGTGTTTGAATGCCTGGACCTAGTCTAATCAGCTATGGGGTAAATTATTAAATGATGACCATAAAACATTTCATTCCGAGCCAAACAAATTGTAAATGGATAAATGTGAATGTGAATAACACGTTTTTATTAAAACAAAATTGATGCAATATGAACATCTATATGACCATAAACCACCATAACTAGTTTGAAGTGTTCCTTGGGTGGTTATGATACCATGGGTTATAATCAGATTCTCAATGGAGAAATATTGTGCACCCCTGTATGTTGTTAGACAATGCTTATATTTAGCCACAGTGAAGGTAATGAAAACCATTCAGTGTTCCAACACATGTAACTGCTGTTGTAACAGTTAACTTATTGTTGGCCTCTACAGTGCTGCCAACAACTCTTTCACTCCAAGTTAAATTAATCATCGTCTATGTTGGCCGTTGCCTTGGTGCTCTAGTGTGTTCACCCTCAGCACTCTATGGACACACTTCTCTAACTCAGCAACCACCATGTGACCTCTTAGGCTATGTCCATTTGAACATACAGTCTACAACATGAAATATAATTTATGCTGTCTATGAAAATAACTATATTCCAAGAGTCATATAAGGAAAGGGCACCAATCAGATAATGGTAACCTTGGGACTGTTAACAGTACACTTTGTACACAATACCACTGTTGGTTAGTCTGTCAGAGAGAGAAAAAAGTAAGTAGAGTAAGAAAGTAGCACATAAACTCTGTTACAAGTTTACTTATGCCCTGTCTGAGTGTCTGTTGTCTGATGCACTTTATGTATATTTATATTGAATGTGCACTAAATGTAGCCTAAGTGCACTAAATGTAGCCTGTCTCAAATGTCTTCTATGTATCTTAATGTGGCACCACTTGACTCCATGGTAAAACGTTTTGTCTCACTATATACAGTCTATATGGCTAAAATGACAATAAAACTCATTTGTCTTGACTTCACTGCAGAAATTATCTCTAGGGAACTGCTGTAAGAAGCCAGCCGACAAGCTTACTGCAAAGTGTGCACGCGACTTACTTTGATTGGCTGAACCCTCTTCTTTTTGGACTGTTTCTTCGGTATGGCCACGCCTGGGATGTTGGGGTCGGGTTCTTGCGAGTGATTCAGGCTGTCCTCTACTTCCGAGAGGTTTAACGTCACTCCGCACAGTGAGGAGGAGGCTTGGGGTGCTGAGGCCGGCAGAGACATGGAGCGCATCACCTTGGGCGTCGGCATCTTCGCAAACCCAAACAGGGTCTCTCGCCGTGACCCAACTGGTGAGCCAGAACCTTGCTGCCGGGGACTGCTGAACGAAGAGTCTCCGCTTAGGCGGCTGTACGAGCGCCGCACCTTCTGGCTCCAGACCTCATCCTGAGACTGCTCTTTGGTGGAGGGTGGTGGGGAGACACTTCGTGTAGGCAGGATCGGTGACAGGATGGTGGGCCTGGGAGGTGGGGGCTCTACGGGTGTAGGGGTAGATACTTTTGGCCTCTTGTCAGGTACACTGGACAGCCTTTCGACATTCTCCTTGTTAACCTCTGAAGCCTGTAGGAATACAAAGACGACAGTCATTCCAAAGCTTGTTCATGTCTGGGACAAAGGGATCTTGTGATAACCATCATTAGTAAGATTACAAAAGTACATGCAGTCTGTATTCTGGCACAGTACAAAAGTAGAAGTTCAATCCAAGAATCATGTTGATCAGTATGAATATAATGTTGCTGAGGTTTAGTTCACGATTATTCGTTGACAAACAGGAAGAACATCCCTAATAGAGCTATGATAATAGTGTCACTCACGTTTTTCACAACATTACTCCCACATTCTGTAAGAAATAGCTTACATTATACACTACAGACCTGTGTTTTCCGGGCCACAATCTTCCTCACTGTAAATGTTTTTCTCTGTGAAAAGGCGAGGTAACGATTAGATACAGCCAACATGATATCCTGACTTCATGTTTACAAACAAACTTTGTCTAGATCAAGGAGGATAGTCATAATTCAAACACTAAAAGCATATTTTATTCTCTACTATATCCAAGCTGGTTGAACGTTGGCCTAAACCATAATTCTAGAACTCACTACTGCAGGTTTCTCCTCCGGTGCAGAAAGCCTCGCAGACCGCCGCCGATGAGTGCCTTCTTCGGGCTCTACAAGCAGGAACAGATAGGGGTGGAGTTATAATCACAATGCTGATCAGCTGTTGTAGCAAAAGCGTATTTTAGATGCAGTAAGACATATTCGCACATATACCGCACTTTGTTCGATTATATGGCGTTCCTTGGATGTTTCCATAAGATATATTTGAAACTGCACAAATCACAACATACTACAGCATAGCTAACGTTAACAACGCCTCGTCAACATGTCATAAGGAACAGTGAGTTTCCTTAATCGTAGCAGTTCCTATTACAGGATTTTTACCCACATATATTCGCCAATTATAGGTTACATAAGTAAGAAATAAAATAATAAACGCGCCTTAATTGGTTATTTTGAAAACATTACAACTGTAAATGCATAAACTGCGCCTTACTCATGTTTCCCGCGTTCATCTTTGAACCGTAAAAGAGAATTCGGCTACAACATGCAACTTCCGGTTGCCTCGAGGTTTTGCTACGCTCAAAAATATAAAGGTTCTCGTGCTTCATTAACGAGCTCCAAGAGGTTCGCCTCCCGATTATTTTTGTTATGTTTAGCCCACACAGCCTGTTAAACTTACACAAAGAAATTAGACAAGTTATTGGGCAAAGTGCTCTGGGCTCCATCTCAGAAATGTCAGTCATATTGAAGAACTTTTAACTTGTTATATTTTACGTAACATTCCCCCAGAAATCTAAGCAAACGGAAGTCTAGTGAAGTCTTTTTGCACCCTTTTGAAACTTCGGAGGAGCAGCACTGGGGTCAAGGAAACAAGCATGGCTGCCTTGTTCAGGGGATCTTGGAATTCGTTGCGACGGTGCAGTAAACATGCCAACTTGTCACTCGGTAATGTATTGCATGCATTCTCATTACTAGGATAATATGCAAGTCACTACATGTCGTGTTAGTTTTACAAACTAACGAACGTGTCAGCCTCCAGGTCATTTATCTATCAAAGAACAACTGTATATGAGAGAGAGCGTAACTCCTAGCCGCGGTGGCTGTCGGCGGCGTCAACCACCTGCATCGTTCGTCTTCTGTCTTGTCACTGGCGCTGCCTCAGCCACAAAATATTTTAAATCATTCACTGTAACTGTATACAGTGTACTGCCAAAGAGTTCTGTCCATTGCCACATCGACACCGGAGAAGTAACGTTACAGTGTCACAGACTCCTAACGTTAGTTAGTAATTAGTACCATGTAGTAAATGCTGCCATCAGCTGCAGCGTCTTATTATTTGTGTTAGCTGTTGACTGGTGGTGACCTTTCATTACACCATTACAATTCCTGTTTAGTTAATTATGCTATCAAGCGTGCATGTCCAACATGCTGCTTCTTTTTCCCACGACTCCCCCAGTGATAGAACCCTTGTTATAGGATCTTCAAGACATCTTGCAGACATCTTCTGCTACAGTATGTCCACTAAATTGTAGGGCCCGCTGCTGTACTCCCCAAACATGCTATGGAGTATTTGAAGTAGTTGGTTAGTATGAAAATGCTCGAGCCTTAGAAGTCTTGGATTTCGTTCTCACTTTAAGTGCTTATGTATGTAGAATTCTCCAGGTCCATGGCCTCCAAGACTCCCGTCGGCTTCATTGGATTAGGAAATATGGGAACACCAATGGCCAGAAATCTGCTGAAGAATGGATATCCAGTTATTGCCACTGATAATTTCCCTGAATCCTGCAAAGAACTGCAGGACCAAGGTGCACAGGTAACACGATTCCTTTCTAAAGGTTAATTTGTTGTCCTGAGTGGTACATTTTTGTGTGCAGCAATAGAGTGTTCTGGATTTTTAGTGGACAGTAGAAAGATAACAAAAAACGTAAAAAAAAAAAATTATAAAAAAAATCCTTTACTATTGAGGAGTACAGTATGAGAGGCGTGTTGCATGTACATGCACTGCACATCATCTAGGCAAAAATGAACTGGTCCAGAACAGATTTTGAGAGACTGATGGATTTGCACACTCATCCACATCAACTGGTAGTGTGTCGAGTAAGCACACGCCGTAAACAACTTTAGCAGCCAGCACTCTGCCATGCCCGGATCAGTTTCTTAAGTCTAAAGACAAAGATTAGGACTAGATGAATGACTGATCATCATCTTGCAAATTTGATCAGGGCCTAATTCTTTTGGAAGTAGCCAAAGATATTAACAAAACAGATTCACGTATGGAGTGTACTATTGTGCTTTAAGTTCCTAAGGGCGCCAGGTGTGGCTATGTGCTACATATCGCACCATGCTGTAAGCACTGGGCTTTGTATTGAGACCAGGGAATAGGTCCTCATAGGCATTGGATGCACATTGGACATATTGCCTATCTGTGAAGGTCTAGCTGACTCTGTTTTACTTACATAAGCCAAGCATATCTCCTGTGTCTAAGTGAGATGTGTTCTTGTGCATTTCCTCTAGTTATCCTTTACCCATGACCAACAATCAAATCACCATTGACCTTACCTTTTTACTATGAAAAGAATTGAGCCGTAGCCACTTGTTTTGGCTCAAAAGTTTGGCTTTTCTAGGATTCATTTCAACTGGGTCCAGAGTTCACTGGCTGACCTTTTATCAGAGTCCCAGTGTTCTGTATGATTTGCTTCCTAATGTTTCTCACAACCTGCACTTCTGTATACAACATATTTGACCCCTGGTTACAGTGCTGCTCTCTGACTAATAAGGCTTCTACAGACTTTTTATTTGGTTAAATCGGACAACACAGGATAAACCTGTTAATGTGTCACTGACCTAGTACAAGAGGATTGTTGACATCATATTCACATGCTGCTTTGCTTTTGGTGTTGATGCTTGTAGGGCATCTGAAAACCCATATCTAGTTGCAAAAAACTGTACTTACTACTTACTACATTACAAATACATTTATGAATTTCTTGCCCAGCAATCCATTTCAAAAAGGTGACTACGGTAATTGACTCTGTGGCACAGACTAATGATGTCAAGCTCAAGAGTTCTGCACATTGTCTAATACAAACCCAATTCCAAAAAAGCTGGAACGTTCTGTAAACTGTGAATAAAAATAAGTGTTAAAATTCTCAAATCATACAAGCAACATATTTGTTTGAGAATAGTCCAAGGAAAACATATCAGTTTGTTGTTATTGTTTGAAATTTGAGACCAGCAACATGCCTCAAAAAAGTTGGGATAGTGTCAATAAAAGACAGGAAAAGGTGAGTAAGACTAAATACAAATCAAAGCAAGACACTTCACAGTTAATTATGTTAACTGTCAAGATGATTTTGTATAAAAAGAGCATTCTCTCTTATCCTAGACAATATTTCAGCAGCTCAGCTGGTAGGTGTCTTCATCATGTTTTCCTTTTTGTTATGCTTAAAATGTGACATATCTGGACTGCAAGCCAGCCATTTTAGCATCTGGTTGCCCTTATAATGGAGCCTCACGTTCATATAGAATGCAGTTTGCCCTCGTCGTCTGGTAATACTTAAGGCCTTCTCTCAAAATATAATGTCTGGGTGGCATCTTATGCTGCTCAATATATATATAGACCTATATATATAGACCATACCATCATAGATGCTGCCTTTTGAAATGATCACTGAAACAAGTAGTATGATTTGTCTCCTCTGTAGCCCGGGGGATGCAAGATGCAAGACTGACAAATTTTCACTTGGTAATATAGTAATAGTAATCTATACTCTTGATCCCGTGAGAGAAATTTGGTCTCTGTATTTAACCCAATCATGAATTAGTGAAACACACACATTGCACAGTGAAGTGAAGTACACACCAACCCAGAGCAGCTGACTGCCAGCTGTAGTGGCGCCCAGGGAGCAATGAGGTGTTAGGTGCCTAGCCCAACTTCAGGCATGGTGCACTGGTCGGGGATTGAACTGGCAACCTTTTGGTTATAAGCCTGAAGCCCTAGCCAGTTGCCTATCTTGTGTAACCACAGGAGACTTTTCCATGTCCTCTGGGTCCATCTCAAATGACCTCGGGCCCATATAAGACTGTTAAACCTCTTGATCATGCCTAAATATAAAGTATTCTTTGCGTGGCCGAGTTTTACTAGCTTTCATGGTTGGAATGTCAAAGTTGTTTATAGACAATGGGCATGTTATGATCTCATGAACCCGTGCAATGGTTTTCATTCCAGAATTACATCTTATATACATGCAATTTTGGTTATTCAATATTTTTATGTAATAAATGAGTAATAAATGCCTCCGTATCTTTAGTTCTGAGAGCCTCTCTGTGATGGTCTATTATATATACATTTATGTTGGCAGTTGAAATGTTCCTCCTTGCGTTGTTTTTAGCAGTTGATATGTTGTCTTTGCGCCATTCTCTATCAAATTTATGGCTTGCATGTATTGACATATGCAATATGATAATAGTATTTTGTTTTTATTGTAGTGGTGGGACTCAATTAAAAAATTACCGTAATCTAATTAATTAGAGACTGTATAAGTAATTAATCTCAATTAATCAGATATATATATTTGACACGAGAAGCAACATTTTTAAATTTAAATGGATTTTGGTACATCACTGAGTTGTGGTGACCTTTTGATGAACTCCCCGGGTCTATGCTTCTGCCAGTTTTCAGCATAGTCCCTGGTGGTCGTCTTCTGCGTGGCTAGGGCAAAAGATACCATTCCCAGTCGGTGACGTCAATAATGTGTGCAGTCACTCCAACATAATTTGTATTGCTTACCGAGATCTAGTGATCCAGTCAAAAGTCAAAGCAACGCATTCTGCTCTCTCCAATAAATCAACTTTTGCTTGTTTTTCAGTATCATAAAGCTGATGAATTTTGTTTAAAATTGTAAATTTTCCACCCACCGAACCCAGCAATGACCTCTCTTCATTTCCATGGTTGTTCTTATATTTTGTCCCGTGCATCAGTATTTATGGGTATCCCGGAAACTCTTGCAATGAGAACAGTGTTTGTAGTGCAAAAATAAATTGCGATTAAATGCGTTATATTTTTTGTTGCGCTATTTTTCTGTAATTAATTAATCGTAATTAACGCAATGAAGTCCCAGCCCTAATTTATTGACATTTTACCAAGCTTGTCCAGTTTTCTACATTATAACTGTTTCCACACTTTCCTGTGATTTCAGTATTCTCTGTGTGTTGAAACTAAACCTGTATTTGTCATTAGATCCTGGACACCCCTGCAGATGTGGCGGATAAAGCAGACCGCATCATCACCATGCTGCCATCCAGTCCCAATGTCATTGAGGTCTACACAGGGCCCAATGGAATCCTCAAGTAAGCTTGCTCACGCTTACTGCCAAATGTAATCTAGAACATGTCTGTTTGACATGAGGACATTTTACTCCCTGTGTGACCTCTCTCTCTCTTTTTGTGTGTGTGTGTGTGTGTGTGTGTGTGTGTGTGTGTGTGTGTGTGTGTGTGTGTGTGTGTATGTGTGACCTCTGCCCTGTCAGACGAGTGAAGAAAGGAACATTGCTGATTGATTCAAGCACCATTGATCCCTCTGTGTCCAAAGAGATGGCTGTAGCTGCAGAGAAGATGGGAGCCGTGTTCATGGATGCCCCAGTATCTGGAGGTGAGAGAGAGGGAGTGGGAACAGTCAGTACATAGAGCTAACCTCTTAATCAGGTGGATAACCAGAGAGACCAGTTCAGGTGCTAATACACAGTATACCTAAAATTTACTCCTATTTGGAAGACGTCATTTACCCCCAAAGGAGGTAAATAGGCATTGGATTCAGGTGTTTAACCTGGGTCAGCCAGTTGCCAAAACGTGATGTTTCTGTTGCTCCGCCATATCCATAAGGCCTTCCTTCTAAATTGCTGTAACCAGACCGACCTAAAATACAGTATATATATATGAAAAATAAATATTATTTATATTTATAGGACAAAGGGAATGTTTAACCAGTATTTCAGACACATTCTTACAGTTTCACAAGAATACAGATTCTGTAGCACAAACAAACAGAATACGTATTGTATAATGTGTGTGTGTGTGTGTGTATGGACATATATACATACACACTCAGGAATATAACGAAAGGAAGGAGAGACATGCCATACTTTCATAAATGAAATGATCAGCATACAGATCTGTTTAACATGACATTCTAAATCTGTAGTGTGTGCACTCCTGACAGGATCTGTCCAGAATATGCTTTTCCTGGAGCGTAGCCAACAAATTCAAAATGTGAAATTTGAAATAATTTTCTTGACCTTATTGAGTGCATTGTGCATGCTGTAGCCCAGTGGTAGTGTTGGATCCAGATCCCATTTGGCCACTGGAGGCCCAGCACCCATGGAGACCCAGGTTTGGAATCTCTCTGATAGATTCATTATAGGTTGGCTTCACCTACTGTGTCATGAATGAAGAAATACCTCAAATACCTCCAATACTACTGCTACTTAACAGGCACTAAGGAAATGAAATTGCAAAAGAGTGACTGAGTATTTATATCTCTGCTATGCTGGACTGTCAACCACAGTCTTTATCCAAGTAAGACATCCAAGACAGAGTTTTGCTTAAAATGGGGCCTCCATGAGGCCATTTGAATAATTTGGTTGTGGTGATTATGTCAAGTATTTTGGGGTGAGAGGAGAGAGGCAGCATAATAGTCCTTTAGAGTCAATGAATCATTAGTCTGCATTACTTACTCCAACACAGAAATTTGCATGCATAGACACACATACACACACACACACACACACATTTACATGCAAACACACACACACACAACACACCTTGTGTTTACAGACTGGCGTCTTTAGGGCTGACAGGCTGCCATCTGAGACTTGAGCTCATAAACAGTTTATTAGTGTGAGTAGCATGTAGTCCCTTTAATCCTACTTTACAACCCTGAGAAAGATTATCTGTCCTGATACACTCACACACACACAAACATATATACACACATATACACGTACACACACACACACACACACACACACACACACACACACACATACATATATACACATACACTTGCACGTTCACATACTCATCTCATGGGTGTTCCAGACTGACTCATTGACTCACTTGTAAGTGCTTGGTGAAGAGGAGCTATTTGTCTGCTCTGAGGGTGGAGGTAACTTAATAACAGAATTTGACTATTGCCTGGGTCAGGAACTGACACCTTTCCAACCTCACTACCTACCTAAACACCCAACCAACCATCAGGATTTTTTTTATTGAATGGAATGAGTGCACATTCTAGATGGAATGAGCATTTTTATCAAAATAAAGCAGCTGATCTTAAGTTGCGTCTTATTAAGGAAATCCCCAGGATAAGTTGGATATGTGATGTGTAGGGTCTGCATCTAGAATGGATCCTATCTGGTTGTGAAGTGTACTATGTATGCTATTGCTTTTAATGGCAGCTGGAGGGCAGTGTTGTAGCACAGAAAGCACAGACAGGAGCTGGAGGCCACAGGGGAGACACATGCCAGATGAAAGGGGGTAGATGCTGGATGTAGTATTACTACAGTCTACTTCTTCATGTACAGAACTCTGTAAACCTTTAACACTAATGCAATGGAGGAGGAACATCGCCATAATGAACACATTACACAGTTTGAAACATTGAGATTGACTTCATATTTGAGATTTACTTCATATTCACACAGTTAGGAGAAATGCAGTTTTTATATGCAGATGAGAAATAAATATATTTGAAAATAAATATTATTAGATTTATAGGACAATACAGATTGGACCAGTATTTTAGACACATTCTTACAGTTCCACAAGAATACAGATTCTGTAGCACAAACAAACAGAATGCGTATTGTATAATGTGTGTGTGTGTGTGTGTGTGTACATATGTACATACACACTCAGGAATATAACGAAAGGAAGGAGAGACATGCCATACTTTTATAAATGAAATGATCAGCATACAGATCTGTTTAACATGACATTCTAAATCTGTAGTGTGTGCACTCCTGACAGGATCTGTGATTAGAATATGCTTTTCCTGGAGCGTAGCCAACAAATTGAAATGTGAAATTTGAAATAATTTTCTTGACATTATTGAGTGTATTGTGCACGTTGTAGCCCAGTGGTAGTGTTGGATCCAGTATCCCATTTGGCCACTGGAGGCCCAGCACCCATGGAGACCCAGGTTTGGAATCTCTCTGATAGATTCATTATAGGTTGGCTTCACCTACTGTGTCATGAATGAAGAAATACCTCAAATACCTCCAATACTACTGCTACTTAACAGGCACTAAGGAAATGAAATTGCAAAAGAGTGACTGAGTATTTATATCTCTGCTATGCTGGACTGTCAACCACAGTCTTTATCCAAGTAAGACATCCAAGACAGAGTTTTGCTTAAAATGGGGCCTCCATGAGGCCATTTGAATAATTTGGTTGTGGTGATTATGTCAAGTATTTTGGGGTGAGAGGAGAGAGGCAGCATAATAGTCCTTTAGAGTCAATGAATCATTAGTCTGCATTACTTACTCCAACACAGAAATTTGCATGCATAGACATACACACACACACACACACATACACACACACACACACACACACATACACACATATTTACATGTAAACACACACACACAACACACATTGTGTTTACAGACTGGCGTCTTTAGGGCTGACAGGCTGCCATCTGAGACTTGAGCTCATAAACAGTTTATTAGTGTGAGTAGCATGTAGTCCCTTTAATCCTACTTTACAACCCTGAGAAAGATTATCTGTCCTTATACACTCACACTCACACACACACACACACACACACACACACACACACATATATATACACACACATATACACATATATACACATACACACACATACACACATATACACGTACACACACACACACATACATACATATATACACATACACTTGCATGTTCACATACTCATCCCATGGGTGCTCCAGACTGACTCATTGACTCACTCATAAGTGCTTGGTGAAGAGGAGCTATTTGTCTGCTATGAGGGTGGAGGTAAACCTTCTGTGCACTAACCCCAGATGCTAGGGTTAGAGATTAGAGGGCTCCTTCTGACATCATGATGGACATCTAAATGGGTGGGTGGGACCTAGAGAATCACGAGCTGAGCCAACAAATATGCACACCACTCCAAGTTAGCCAACACCAATTGAATGGCCACCTCTTGTCACATTCTATAGTCTCTCTCTCTCTCTCTCTCTCTCTCTCTCTCCTCTCTCTCTCTCTCTCTCTCTCTCCCTCTCTCCTCTCCCTCTCCCTCTCCCTCCCTGGAGCTTGTGCCCTGACAATCTGGCCTGCTCCTGATGTCTTCCTGCTTTTGTTGAGGCGTGTTGGAGACAATCATCTAAGGTTAAGTGTTCTCTAAGGGACATATTGAAGGGCCAAAGGCTGCCCCCTATGGAAAGAGAATAAGTGAGAGGATGAAGAGGGGGAAGAGAAAAGTTAAGGCTGCAAGTATATAACTTGTAATGAGTGCACACTTTGGTGTCTGTGCCATGGCCCTGACCTTTCACCTTTGCATTTATTCCATTGGAATCAATAGGAAATGAGAGCATCTTGTAACTAGTTCTACTTCTGGGGGTATCATATTGTCCTGCAGGGCTCCCTGACAGAGTAAGTAGAGCAGGGAGTACAATTTGGGACACTCTGGGAGACGACGCAGATGATTTTAGTCTGGCCAGACACTTTTTTTGTTTTGTTTTTTTTTTTTTTTTTTTTTCATTTTGTGAGTATGATGTCATTGTTGTGTTTTTAAATCCACATCGTTTGGCCTTTTGATATAATTTTATTTTTTATTTTCTGGGTTTGGTGCGCCACCTCCAGTGCGTCAGTAAGGTTTGGCTGAGGAGCCGAGAGCCTCTCAAATAATGCGCTCGTGAAACGACACACAGTCATCTGTCCTGTAAATGATTTGTAATAAACCCAGACACACAAACCTCAAAATCTGCTGTCGCTCCTGTGGACCACAACAAACTAGGACTGACGTCACAAACACACTCACATGCACATACTTGTGCACACTCACACACACACACACTTAGAGAGGGTGTGTGCTGAGCCTAAGAACTCTCCCACACGTTAGCAATAATAACACACTCCAGTGCTGCTGCTCTAAGTGTAGCATTACTCTCACACGCTCTCTCTAATGCATTTAGTTTATAGATGCTTTGAATAGCTGTAATTACACTTCCTCCCCCTCCCCCATTTCTCTGTGTGTATGTGTGTGTGTGCGTGCGTGCCAGAGTTTTCACACACGTCGTGTCCTTTAGTGAAATTGCTCTTCTGTGAACATACAGTGAATAGTGTGTTGACTGTGTTTATGTGGTTCTTCTCTGCATCCCACTTGCTTTGACAGCAGAAAGCTGCCATGTAGATGAATGGTTCTAAATGATGGGAAATGGCATGTTTTAATAAGGTATGAGTTGAAAACCGCTGAAATGATCCTTAAACACCGGGGCTGAGAATGGGCTCAAGTTCTCCCCCTCCCAGGGCTTGTAAAGCACACCACAGACATAGCATGGGTTCAAGTCAGTGCATTAACACCAAAGCCACCACACTACCACATGTAACAGAATCGATCACAATGGTCTGTCGAATGACATTTGGACCATGGGGCTCTAACATCGCTGAAGTATTACTTGCAGCTAAATGTTTCATTTCAGATGAGCACAGCTAATACTTTACTTGAAGCGAATGTGATTCACCCTGTTTAATAACATTTTCCTCAGATAAGTATCTTTCCCATGAAATATCAGACTCGCGTGATGTGTTTATGAATGGATAATATTTGGATTTGGCTAGTTACTGGAGTACTTATTTCTAGGACTATGCCCCTCTGCAGACCCAGAGACAGGACATGTATGTGAAGACGTCAAGTTTTAAGGATGAACGGAGAAAAGATTGTTCTGCAATGATGAGGTGCCTTAGAGCAGTAAAGTGTGTAGATGTGTGTGTAGTTAACGGACCTGTGAATGAGGGTGACTGGATCAAAGGCACAGGACACAGTAGCAAAGAGACAGTCACTATGTTTACATGCACATCTAAGTCGAGCTATTGGCCATAATCAAGCTAATGCTTTAACTGCAGTATCCAAGTAATCTGAGTATAAATGCACGGGAAGAAAATTGAATTATTGACCAAAGTGCGTTTGACTCCACGATAGTAGGTGGCAATATACTCCCATTCGTGTTTATACCAGCCTAGTGCTACAGGCAAAGAACAAAAATTTGCATTTGTTGCTAAACCACAAACTTCAAAACATAAGTTTGAAGACAGTGGGGATATTTGATGGGAGTATGAGCGATGCTCAGCACTGTAGGTAGATTTCGTACATACTTTTCGTACATACTTTCGTACATTGTTTTGCACAAGACAACCTGTACATGCTGCAAAAACTAAATTAACAGTGTTACTGACTTTCGTGTCTTTGTCATTTCCGAGAGGGGAGTGTCAGTCTGATCTTAGCTCGGTTTAGCTGCCTTGTCCGGTATACATACAAGAAAAATCTGATTATCAATTGCATTACTTGGGTGTCTTGACCAAGCTTTCGGTAGTAGATCGGTTCAATTTCATGAGGACTAAGGTGTTTACATGCATTTTAAAATTCGATTTTAGTCGGACTAAGGCAATAATTCGATTTTCTCTCAGCGCATGGAAACGTACTGACTGAGTGTGGGGTCAGTTAACAGACCTGTGAATGAGAGTGACTGGATAAAAGGCACAGAACACACAGTGACAGAGAGACGGCGAGTGTGCTCATGCCTTTATTTCTGTCTTCTTTGTTTGCGTGTCTCTTGTATGAGAAAAGTGTGAGTGCATGTTGTCATGTTAATCTATGCATCGTGTTGTTTGTTTGTGTGAGAGAGAGTGACTGTGAGAGAGTGTAAACGTGTGTGTGTGCGGGTGTGGTCGCTCATAAAATGTGGCACTCAGATGAAGGCTGTTTTTAACTTGAATTTGGTACATTAGTGCCATTGGCAGGCAGTTTTAATGTGTGGTGGTGACACTAGCTTTTACAGACTGTTTTTTTTTTTGTTTTTTTTCAGAATTTAAAATCTGGATTTTTTTTTTATGCATTTGAGAAAATCTCTTGTATTTCACTCACGATATACAGAGTCGTAATTACGAGACCACATGTGACATGGTCTCATTTAACTATAAAGACACGTAAAAACACACACAAACATACATGCACATACACGTACTGTATACACACACACACAGAGGCACTTACTAACGTATATACACACAGACATTGTTCCCAGAGTGGCCTGGCTGCCGCTTTCCAACCCAGTGCTGTTAACAAGTGTGTGAGAAAAGACTGGCTGCCATGGCAGCATTGAGTGTGTGAGAGTGAGTGTGAGAGGGAGAGAGAGAAGGACCAAAAGAAATTGTGTGTTTTCATGCGATTTCTGTATCTAATCGAGTGTGTGTCTGGAGTAAAAAGTTCACTTGGTTTGCAGGGAGCCAGGCACCCCTTGGCTACTTCTCTTTTACTTCAGCGTTTTTACAGCTTCCCTCCAATGAACACTTTTCCTCGGCGATCTGAAATCTTTTTGAATTTCCTCTGTAATGTCTGTTTTTAATAGAACTTTATTGGAGCCCAAAAACTAATCACAGATTAATATTCCCTTAATCACGTCTCCTGGGAGCATGCAATGAATCAGCACAGATGATGGAGGGGCTATTGATCAGTGCTGGGGTTCTGTGCTCAGTTTGTGTACACATGGTGTGGAGGAGCTTAAAGGAAACCCAGGGGCTTGTTTTGTTGATGTTATTTACTGGTAATGAAAGTTGTCTGATCCCTCAGAGTAATGAAGTAGTTTCTCTGTAGCCTGCGTCATTCAGCATGGGAAAATCGTGTGTGTCTATGTGTGTGTGTGCAAACGTCATTTAATTTAACTCAACCACTAATAAAGTCTCGCAGCCATTTAAACTGAACTCGTAACTACAGCTTCTGAGAGTGAGAGCTGGCACCTGCCATACACACACACACGCACGCATGCGTACAGACACACACACTACTTAACCATGCTCACAGTCCTCAGTTTTACTCAGAAGGGATTTTCCTAATTCTTTCTAGTTCTCTCTTGCTTTCTTGCATTGTTTTTCTGCATTTTTACCAGATTATTAACTGGATGTCTTTAAGTCGTGAGTGTCTGTCTTTATTTCTGCCTGTCTGTCATGAAGGGGTGGATGGGAGAGATCAGGGTGAAAGCAGTCTGTGTGTTCGTGATTGAAACATCTGCTTGTGTGTGTGTAACAATTTGGATGAAGTGTTAAGTGATCTGATGGATAAATGGAGGTCCTCTGACACTTAATTATTTTTTCAATTTCAGACACCTCCCTGTTTTAGGACCTCAGGGACCGGTTTCTGGTTCAACATGACACGCTGTAACGTGATTGGCTATGCTTGTTCTCCGCTGAACGTGTCGCCTAATTGAACATGATAAAGTGTGGAGTTAATTACCCTTTACTGTTGTCAATCAAGCCTCAGGGGGCGTGTTTGAGAGGGAGGGGTCCGCCTAAGACACAGCTGTTGTCCTTGTGTGAGTTTACATTGTGTGTTTGTGTGTGTGAGTGTGTGTGTGTGTGTGTGAGAGAGAGAGAGCACAATAGTAGAGTTGCCCCTTGGGAGCTGTGTGAAGGATGGACAATTGGCTTTTTAACACTGACTCCACTGATGTCACTGTTAGGCTAATAAACACTCACAGACACCACTGATGTTCATTTGAACTAGCTTACTTGCACTTTCTGTATGGGTTTTTGCCTTGGTGGTGTTTGCTGGTGAGTGAACATGGAATTTGTTGAAATGGTATGAGGTGAAAAGTTGTGACCCTGAAACTAAACTTAAGTTTAGCTCACTCAGCCCAGTGGCAAGCGGAGCAGCTCCTCACATTGTCCACGTTACAGGCAGACTCTTAAGAGTGTCATGTTTTTGACAGCTGGATGTTTGTGTCTGCTCTGTGTTTAAGGTGTTGGAGCGGCCAGTTTGGCCAAGCTAACCTTCATGGTAGGCGGAGCAGAGGAAGAGTACAAAGCTGCTCAGGAACTTTTCACCTGTATGGGAGCCAATGTAGTTTACTGTGGCCAAGTCGGAGCAGGACAGGTATGTACACAAACACACACGCACTCAATGAAACCCACAATGTAAATTAAACAATCAGGTTAGATATAATAATATAAGTCCAGTTAAAACAATAAAGTTAAATAAGCTAAAACGAGTGGCGTCTGCTGGGCTTTCCTTCACATTAGCATTAGCATGAACAAAAAAGCATGTACTTCTACTTCTGTACATTCTCCTCCGACTTTCACAAGCTGCCTCCAATGAGACGGGTGCACTACACACTGTCACACTTGTGAACCAGCATAATGCTTTTGTTTAGAGTTTCTCTTCTACTCATCCAGAGTGTTTTTTTGGTTAACTACAGCAATGCACTCTTCCATCAGTTTCTGTCAAACAGGTTCAGATGTTTGAACACAGGCTGACCTCTCCTCATAGGTCTGCCAATCCTCATAGGTAATGAGTAACCTGCAGTCGTTACTTTTTCTCAGACTACTGGGGCCCTAATGTGAAGGCAGCATACTCACTTCTCAGACTACCGGGGCCCACACCCTTGTTACACAAAACCACAGCTACCCCAGGAGTCCCTTCATCTACTAGTGATTCCATTCAGTTGATTTATCTATGTGTAGACTTTCAAATGTTCAGAAGCACAAACATGAATGTCGTTGTCCACACTACTGCTGTGCTGTTAAAATGTGGGAACTTGTGTAGCTGCCTGTACTACTACAGAGACAAGAACAAATTGTTGCAATTTCATATCATGTTTGTTTGTATCTTTAAGAGTGGCATTTGCAGGTGGGGAATACAAACAAAATCACCTAGATTCACTTATGCATTTTTTCCTAACATGTATGTGTTTTTTAGAAAAAATTGATTTTTAGAAACACATTGTATTTTTTTTTTACAGGAGTTCACTTCTATCAAAATAAATTGTAATAATGATGCCACCTTTGGAGACTATAGTCTCAACAATCCTGGAATTTGATTTCTATGAATTTGTAAAGTTGTAAAGTATGTTGTTATCTTGAATTGTAAAGTATGTTGTGTTCTATCTGTGAATGTTGTAAAAGTATGTTGTGTTCTATCTGTGAATGTTTTGTGTAGGATATAAAGAGATGTCCAGCCTAACAGTGTTATCTGCATTATGTCTGTTTCAGGCAGCAAAACTATGTAATAATTTGCTACTGGCCATTGGAATGATTGGAACAGCAGAGACTATGAACCTTGGAATCAGGTATGGATATGCAGTAGAAAAAGGAATCCCCCCCCCACACACACACACACACAGACACACACATACAAATAATCCCACTGCACTGTAACAGTGGGCTGTCATGCTGTAGCACAGTCTATTGGTAGCAGGCTGTTGTGTTCCATGTGTCAGTGAGTGGCAGGCAGATGCAGTGAGGTTCTCTGCCTGGCTGATATTGGCTCCACGTCTGCCTCGCTCTCTTGTTCTCCCTGCTGTTCTGCTTCCCCTGTTTTGTTGTTATGATGGACGTGGGGAGATGGTGGGGCACAGACACCAAATCAAACCCCCACCCCCACACATCCCACACATCCACAGCCGAGGCCCCCTCCTCCCCTCTCTCTGTCTTTTGCACTCGCACGCTCTCTTCACACACACACACACACAGATACACACAGACACATACACATACACATACACACTCTCATACACACACAGATGTCTGATGTTTGTGTAGATAATTGAACTTTTGTAATCAAGTAGTCTGTTGCCTCTTTAAAAGCCTTGAGCGTTTGATGTGTGTGTGGCACTGGTGAGGCATTATTGCAAACCAGCCACATGAGTTAATAACCTCGGCAGCACCTGCTACACTTGCCCATCTTGTTTGCATGTGGAGTAAGTTATCCTTTAAACAGCTGAGTGCAGCGCCTCTCTGTCCTCTCCTCTCCTCTCTTCTCCTCCCATCCCCCCCTCCCTCCCACTCCCTGCCTCCCTCGCTCACTCCCTCCCTCTGCTCGCTGAGAGGAGAGTGATTTGTGATCTGTCTTTCAGCTGGCTTGATAGCGAGCCCTCACAGCCACTGACCCAGAACCAAAGGGGGGTGTTGAACATATGTCACTGGCGCGCTCGGTGTCTCTACCTCTCTCTCCCTCTCTCTCTCTCTCTTAACACACACACACACACACACACACACACACAGATAGAAAGAGAGAAAAGGAAGACTGCATTTTATTCTCTTTCATTATATTTACGTGGTACAAAAAATGAAATCAGGTCTTAACATGAAGGGAAAATGAGTATGAACATATTAGGTTCTATTTGAGAAACAGGGGTGACATTATATTAGAAAATCCACCTGGGACTTCGTCTAAAGGTCTGTTACAGTGTCTGCATATAGATGCTTCAATATGAAAGGGGGCATAGCAGTATTGAGATTGCTTATCATTATGGGAGAACATAGAACAGAAAATGAATGACCGCAAAGTTACTTTTCACGGTGCCATGGGATAAGTGTTTATTGAGTAGGTTTCAGACTGGTAGGAAACGCTTACACCCCAATTCCCCATTAAATAACAAGGCGATGACAAAGATATTGGGAAGAACTGTCTTGACCACACATTCCTTTCAGACAGCAGCGCAGACAGTGAGACTCGTGTGGTCAAACGCACAAGTGGAACAGAAGTGGTCTCAACGGACCTCAAACAAGGGAGGTTAATAACCAAACAAATGGATTGGTTCTGGTGATGTTGTTTGTATTGCTTTTGAAACTGCGAAGTTATAAATGCCTCATTGTTTATTTTTGCTGAAAACCACAGTCTGTCGCATTTCCTCTGTGTTTGGAAAAATGTTTGGGCCTCGTGTTTTAGATATTCAAAGTTGGTGCGTGTGATCTTAAAAAGAGATGACATTGTGTGACATTTCCTACGCTTCTAAACAATTTTTGATGTTGCAACAGAAAATATGGTTAGTTCTTCACTAGGAAAAACAGTGGTGTGGTGACCATGTGTTCTGTGGCCTATAGGTTGGGTCTGGACCCCAAGCTGCTGGTCCAGATCCTGAACATGAGCTCCGGTCGCTGCTGGTCGAGCGACAGCTACAACCCCGTCCCAGGCGTCATGGAGGGAGTCCCCTCAGCCAACAACTACCAGGGCGGATATGGCACCACTCTCATGGCAAAGGCAAGGGTCCTCACTGCCTTCAGTGCCCCCGATCTTTACTCTCATCTTTTTCATGCTTCCTCTTTCTTCCTCTTTCCCATAGCCCTTACTGTTTGCACTCAGGTCTCTCGGTTAGATGTTTCCCTCCATTGTCCTGATAATGAGGCGCATAGTGATGCATGGGATGAATGTTAACATGGCTGACACATATTCTCTCTCTCTCAGGACCTGGGCTTGGCTCAGACAACAGCCACAAACACGCGGACACCCATTCCTCTGGGTTCGCTGGCCCATCAGATCTTCCGGGTCATGTGCGCACGTGGCTACGCTAATAAGGACTTCTCCTCGGTTTTCCAGTTCCTTCGTGAGGAGGAGGGACAGTAGAGGCCCTCCCAGCGCCTCCCCAGCGTGTCAACACAGACTGCTGCGCTTGCTGTCCTTTCCACCAGTGTAGTTTCCTTTAAATGTGCAATATCGGTATGCGCAGAATTCTCCCTGTTTGAATTTTAACTGAAGGTTGTATAACCTCCATACCGCAAGTCTGTGAAAGTCCATTTGAACAGGTTTTTTTTTTTGTTTGTTTGGTTTTTTAAGAAAACAAATGATGGAAACTGTCAACGTTACAAACGGTTCTGATGTTGATGATGCTGGTTTATCATGATGGTGATGTTTGTCATGTGCACTCAAGCCTTGTGTCAAGCCATCTCTGCCAAGTGTACAGTACTCTCACCTGCCCTCGTTTACAGTCTCCTGCGGCGCCCCCCCAGCTCCCTGGAGGAGACCCTTCACCTATCCACTGATGTCAACAACCAAGGACCAAAAAACTCACCACTGTTCTGCTCTTTTTTTTTTTTAACACTAATTCTCATGTTACTATTTACTATTCAGAGGGGAGGAAGTGAAGGTGCTCAGATAGGCCTCCCTCTGCTGTTGTTGGATGCTTCTAATGTAAACCAAACGCCGTCATATCCCAGAGGGACTGCAGCCATTCAGGCCAATCGGCTTTAGGCGTCCGTTGAGTGACATACCTTCACCTCTAACTGTTTCTCTAAAGGAACTTCACTGTACCTCATGGTACTGGTATACCTCAGTGATAACACCCTGTATAATGTATTGCTCTCTGGTCATTCTCTTCACCCCCTCTGCTCACTTCTCTCTGCATGCCTGTATATATCCATCGACATACTAACCTTCAGCCGTCATTTGTGGGTATGCATGTACATATGTATAGTTTGTTGATTTACTGTAAGATGCTCAGTTTATAGTCACTTTGTAAACCAGTTTGGTGAACTGGTTTTTGCTTAAATACAAGTTTAATGTAAACATCATCCTCGTCATACATCTCACTGATCCACATGGGGCTGAAATAAAGACAAAATGTGACCAACACCTTAAGTAATGTGTGTGTAGTATGTGTCAAGTGAGCACTACCACAATAATTGTTCATTTGAAACCTATTTAGTTCTGTGTGTGTGTGCGTGCGTGCATTTGTTTTTTGCTTGTGCTCGTGCTTGTTTGGGTTGTAAAGTGTACATAGTGGTTTTATTTCAGTTAATGCACACACTATGCAGAGACGCATATTGATGTGAATATGCACACTTGTCCTTTCTGTCCCCTCTGGGTTTATGCTCTATGTGGGTGTGCATGTGTAGTGGTCCAGCTCCTGAGTCTGTGGTTAGCTGCTTTTCCATTGTTTTCCCTCTGACCCAGACACTCGTCTACTATCACCCATCACACACACACGACACACCCAGCACACATGAACCACCCCATCCAGCATCACAGAGGAAGAAAAAGAACCACTAATTACCAAATGATGCTCTTATTTCCATCATCTCCATGAAACATCTCTCTCTCTCTCTCTCCCTCCCTCCTTGCCTCCCCCTCAGACTCTGCAGACGCACACACACACACACCAGACAAGTCAGACAGACGCATGCGTGCACACACTCACAAATGTGTGCAGACCAAACAGAGTCTAATTAGTGTTCATTAAATGTCATTTTATTTGTTGGTTAAATTCAGACATTTAATTTTATGAATGCAGCTCGTTATGGGAAGTCATTTTGGAGGGTTATTGTCAGTGGTCTAGTGTGTGTGTGCTGGTAATCGTGCTTCAACAGAGTTACTAGTCTGAAACTTGAAGTGGTTATCATTAACTATGTTTTCTCATGGCCTTGGTTTACAGAGGTTCCTTGGCATAAACACATAATTGAGAATTAAATTGTGTTGCAACATTGCTAAAGAGATAATGATGCTGCCCTTGTGATTTTAGAGGTCATCTGTTCACTCAGATACGTGTGTGTGTGTGTGGCTTTGTATCTTGTCTGTGTGTGTGTTTCTGTGTTTGCTTGTGTGTCTGTTTTGTCTGTGTGTCTTTGTCCAGTCTGACCTCGGTGATGGCCGCAGGCGTTGACTGGTGGCTTCTGTGCCTGTGATTCATATTGGGGTTTAATTTAGGCAGCGTTTACGAGGGGCCGCCTGGAGGAGTGGTTTCTCATTAACATGACTTGAAAGGGAGAAAGACCCGCACTGACGTCTGTGTGCAGTGGGCCCGTTGACAAACACACACACACACACACACGAGGACACGGGCACATGCGCTCAGCTCTCATCCACACCGACTCAGCACACGGCTTGACAACGCTAAGGCTATTTCCTGCTCTCACACACATGTTGTGTGTTTACAAGTCAACTGTTCAAGCTCTTGCATGTTGTGTTGTGCTCAGGAAATTGTGGTAGTCTGGCTGATAGGTGCCTCTCAACATGTCAGTATAATTCACACATTATGATCGTAAAGCTGATGATAACTAATAGATCCCTTGTTGATGTTGTTGCTGGTAGAATTTGGCTGCAGGCTTGCAGCAGCCTAGAAAGGTAAAGTCTGTGATATGCATTCTTTAGTGCATTATATGAGTCGTATGTGTAATTTAACCTTATGTATGACATGTATGTATGTATGAAAGTATGTATAACTGTATGAAAGTGCGCACATGCTGTGCTAGCATTGGATTTTCTAGCCCAATTAAATAGAGTCCTTAAGCCTTTCACTGTATTTTTCTGTGTGAAACCTCAGCTTGGTGAAACTGGGAGTGCAGTGTGTGATAGGCCTCTTCTGTTACAGGCAAGTATGCACTCTCCCATGACAGTGCCTGCAACGAGACAGAGCCTTAAGGAGGATTCCAAATAGCCATTCCCTTGTGTTCATAAAATGTCTTGAACAGTTTGTGCATTACTGGGAGAAAGAGAGCATGCATGTCTTTAAGCAGCTGTTTCTGCATTGTTTGCCGGTAAAACCTGCAGATGAACTAGGCCTATGTGTAATCAGAACATACAGTGTGTCCAATCATGCCACATGTCAAGCTCCTAAGGATCGTGGGGAAGCGCTAAATGCAGCTGACTGACTAGTCCTGAAGAGGAAGCCAGCTTTGGTCTAGTTTCCGAGGAAATAAACATGGCATTTATCTTTTCGTAGTCCACCACACTCTAATAACCCACAACATTCAGGAAGAGGGAAAGACACAATCATCTGTCTCTGTCCATCTCCAAAGCTCTAAAACTTGCCAGGCCTCCTCTTGCTGCATCTTTCCTTTTTCTGTCTATGGTTTGTTGAGGTTCTGTCAGTCTGAAAATGAGGACATCTTTATACAGCTTGATGGACTGGAACAGAGGCAGATCTGTAGCCTGGGAATCCTGTCACACTGCCAGCAAATTTGAATTTTGCTTTGCAGCTCTGTCTGGTGATGAGCCATATGGGAGCTCATTCCCAATCACAACTTCTATCAGGACATTACAAATTTGCAGCCAGCATCCAGCAACAAATTACAGCCGTTTATCCAGCATGAGGTGGGCATTTTATAATTCACAACCAATGCAACTGCATGACTGTCTTTGGTTAAACTATGGACGTTGTATTTATCTCTGAATTGTGTAGACAACTGTCATTTACATGAATGAGTCATCTGCACTTCCGCACAGTTTTGGTAAGAGTGTGATGCTTCAGTTTAACTTCAGATCTCATGCTGGTTATGCCCCTGCAGTGGGAGGTCAATCACTCGTCGACCGATGAATGAGATGAATGAGTCATCTGCACTTCTGCACAGTTTTGGTAAGAGTGTGATGCTTCAGTTTAACTTCAGATCTCATGCTGGTTATGCCCCTGCAGTGGGAGGTCAATCACTCGTCCCCAAACAACTCTACTTCTTCACTGATGTGGGTCAGGTTCCCAGGCTAAGGGAAAGTAAGTAAGAAAAATGTGGACGGGGCAGTTGTTGAACATCACTCTCCCTTGTCTACATCCACAGCTGAGGTGGCCTTGAGCAAGGCATCTAACCCCTAACTGTTCCCGGGGTGCCACAGTAGCAGGCTGCCCCACTGCTCCAGGTTAGTGTGTCTCTATTCACTGTGAGCTCTGTGCCACTAAGTTATCAATGGGATAAATGCAGAGGCCAGATTTCCCTCACAGGATCAATTATAAGCCCACTTAAAGAAGAAATAAATTATAAGTCCACTTTAAAAAGAAATCTGGTGTTCAAAGTCACCGAGTGTTGTCTTTAGGGAAAAGAACCAGAGATACAATATAGATAAAATAGTGAGCTGGCAGCTAGCACTCACTGAATGGGACAAAGGAAAGTTAAACTAAAAGTTGCTCCATTCAAAAAGTTGGCTGCCGATTTCACAGTTCAGTCCATGTTGTATCAAAATTTCTCAGTTCCTTTTCCTAGCAACAGCACTTTGTTGCCACGAACAACAGGACGGATTGATTCAACTGAATTTCTCCTTTAAGCTGGTTACAACAGCGTGTCCTGCTAATGACCCAACCAGCTAAACCATGAAAGACTAGTTTGGACCCTAGGAGCTAAAACCAGCTACCAATTTAGGCTGACAGTTTTTTTCTTCCCCTGGTAAGAAAAAACACACGTTGGAAAGAGACCAGCTTAAACCAGGTAAAACCAGTATACAGTTAAGCTGTTTTTTTTCAGCAGGGGCATCTGTGAATAAAATGAAATGCAACATGGTTGTACTGCATGTGTACAGAACTGGTGATTAGAAGAAACAACATAATCTGTGTCTTCATAAAGTTGTCTTTTCTCACCTGTCATTTCTTCTCATTCCAGTCTCCTCTTCTGTAATAAGATGCATATGCTGTATGTACGTATGGAAGATGGATGAGACTACGATCAACACTTTGGACAAACTGCACCACACAATAGATTACCTACAAACATATAGAGTAGAACTTAAATGCTTAGTAGTATTAAAAGCAAATACTGATGCCAATCAATTGTCAGTGTCATTAGAATAAAAAGCCCTAGTGCCACTGTTAACAAGCCAGTCAAAAGGCTTAACCACATTGTCAATATAACCCTTTACTCATTAAGAATGTTCTTTGAATGTGCACTAATGCAGTTACTGTGGACAACTGAAGATCAGACTGGTTTCATAATTATGACATTTTACTGATATACTAAAGTTTGTTGAAGACCATGTCAGGAAGAGAAAGACCACCAGAAGAAGATTATTCTCCACCTCATGCCTTTCTGTATGGCCACTCCTGCAATGACATTAATTGGTATGGAATGCATTAGATAGCCCAGTGTGGTGTTCCCTGATTGAGAAAGTGTACACACACACACACACACACACACACACACACACAAACCTCTTGACTCTCATACACTTGTCACTCTCAGCCTATTGTTAGAAAGTCTCTTGATCGCCTACTAAAGAGATACGCTCATTGATACAGTAATAAAAATATATTCACAGTTACTCAACTGACTAAATGCTACTAAAGTGATTTGTGTTTGAATGCCAGTGTCTGTATACTGTGTGTGTGTGAGAGAGAGAGAGAGGATATAGGTAGGTGGGGGGTTGGAGATCTCATTCATCACCCCATCGCTGTGACAGATTGGTACAAGGAAGTCCTGTGGGAGCAGAGAATGGCGCAATATCATCCAGTTGGGTGCAGAGCTGACAGGGAATGATGGGATAGCACAGGGAATTATGGAGTTGGGAAAACACAATCTTCTAATCCAGTCCTCACTCAAGGAGGTAAAACTATCTCTTTTTCTCAAATGACTGCGTGCGTGTGTGTGTGTGTGTGTGTGTGTGTGTGTGTGTGTGGATGTGTGTGGGGTGTGTGTGTGTAAAAGCATATACTTTTAGCTTAACACACACATGCTCTCTTTTCCTTTCCTTTCTCTGACAAACACAGATAGTTACACACACACACACACACACACACACATACAAACACACACAAACACACACACACACAGACACACACAGAGAGTTCAGCAGAGCATTGGGCTGCAGCAAAAGGGTAAATATAGGTGTATTGGTGAGATTGGAATAGAAAAGGGCAAAGGTTTCCCTAGAGGCAGACTGAAAAGCAAGACAGATCACATTCACTTACACTCTCAGTCACCACACACACACTCACACACAAACACACACACATACACACACACACACACAAACACACACGTACACACACAAACAGACACACACATACACACACACACACACACACACAGAAAGAGCCAGCAGGAAATGCAGAGTTAGTAAAGTTGTATGCATGTATAGATGCACAGTGTGTCAAAAACTATAATCATTTGTATTTTGTGTTTCTGTGAAGTTGTCTTGCCCAGTCTGTCATTTCATCTCATTCAAGTCTATTTTGTGTGCATCGCTGCGTGTCTGCATGCTTGCTTCAGTTAATAACTTGCATCTTCACCTCTTGTAGGCTTCACTGGTAAATCTCCATCTGTCCTTTAAGGAGCATTGATCCTGTCCCGGTGTAGATGGAGTAGGCCTCTCACTCTTACTATCTTCCCCTGCACTTCCAGGTTCATCCTAATCTTCAGCCTCCTTCTCCTCTCTGCCTCCCCCCTCCTCTTTCATCCGCGGATCAATATTGATGATGAACTTTAAACTACCTGTCTTGAGTGTGTGGGAGAGGGACAGCTGGGAATGATGTATGTGGAGGGGCGGAAAGAGAGTCCCTTTGCCACAAAAAAGTATGCGTCTCGTAAGGGTGAGCAGAGATCCTGTGGCCGTACCTGATCACAGAAAAAGCTTTTATTACCTTTCAGCTGAACGAAATAATCATGCTAGTGATTGCTAAGAGCTAATCCAGTGTTTGCATACATTTCTTTGACTGTGATGAGAGTTGTGTTCCCTGTCCACATTAACTCATTGCTCAGACAGGTCATGATGGGAACATGGGTTCTATTGACAATGCAATGATGGACGGAAATAAAACCAGTCCATATATATTGCTGCCTGTCCTACTCTATTACAGTGCATGAGAATATATAGTGTGCTAGATCGAGATGCAGTTAGCAACAGTGTCTGTGTGTGTGTGTGACATGTCATTTCACATATACCCACCCTCTGCAAAATCTACTTTCATTGATTTAAAGGAAATTGTATATGATGATGTGTGTGTGAGTGTGTGTGTGTGTGTGTGTGAGAGAGACAGAATGAGAAACGGAAAACGCTGGAGAGTGAGAGAGACCAGAGTGTATCAGACAGCAGGGGTTATCTGATTGTTGCTCAGGCTCGTAAAACTTCCATTAACATGTTTAGACTAAACCAAACAGAACACCTTAAAACAAACACAAAGATCAAAGCTTTTTTTCTCTGACTCACTATGCACTGAAACTACTTGTCTGTTTTTGCAAGCATTTATTTCTTAAAACTGTACACACATTCTGTCTCTCTAAACACCTCCACCACTCCCACACAGCCACACAGACATACAATAAGGAGAGTGTCTGACACTGTATGCCTTTAACGTATAGGGTTGCACCATGCAACAGTGCTACATATTGGTGTGTCTGTTTTTAGATGAACTCCTCAATATTCTCAATAAAAGGATACCCATTATGTTGAACATTCATGAAGTGGGAAATTCCTCTTATATTGTGCCACTTTAAAGACTTCTGTGTAATTTTTGTGTGGTGTGCTTCAAGGCTCTATACATGGCTTCCTGCATTTTTCTATGTAAATGCTGACATCAAAACATTAAAGCAAAGCTTATATTCCTCTGACATATTTTGATGAAAGGAAACACATATCATTAAGAAATAAACAACAGCACAAGTCAACATTAGCAGGGGTGCCAGTGAATGCAGACAGCACTCTATCTCCTATAAACATTTTACAGCACTTTCTTTTTGTAATGACAACTATAATGGCTACAGACAGCACTTCTCTACTCCACATCTCCAACGGTGTGTGTCTTATTTGCTTCCATTTGTGAACAATCCCTGCCCCCAGTTCTCCAGAGCATAATTTTTACCTGCATGTCCCTGTATTCGCATAGAGCTTAATTTGGCACATCTCTTCCACTCAAGCTCTCAGAGAGCATGCCTCTGTGCATCTCTCTTTCCCAGATCAATAGACTGCTACTCCCTCCTCCCCCAGCCAGTCTAATCACCTCTCTTTGCTGTTCATTCTCTTCCACACCTTTATCATGTTTTTTTTTTTATTTGCCCTCTACAGCCAGCTTACCTCATAGCTTCATTAATCTCAAGGTGATCTGCTCCACCAGTCTAAGGCTTCTACTGGTGTCATTGTCTCAGAGTTAGCACATGTGACACTGCAAGCTTCACTGCTCGGTGCATGAGCATGTTATTTAACTATACCTGAAAAGACAGATCAGGTCAAGAGAATATTTGGTGCAAATGTTAACTGGGATTCAAACATTTTGGTGGCAAAGTATCAAAGGTCAAGGCCACTGTGATGTTTACATCCTATGAATATCTCAAGAGCACTTTTGGGGAATTTCTTCAAATTTGATACATATGTTCTTTAGAAGTCAAAGATGAACTGATGGGATTGTGGTGTACAAAGGTCAAGGTCCCACAAACTCTTGTGGCCATATAATTAAGGCTTAAAGAAACCTTTTAAAACAGAGCACAGAACATGAACCACGGACTGAAGGATCACTGTGATTTTGGAAATGAAAGGTTTTTGATGGTTGAAGGTCAAGGTCACTTTGACCTCACTAAAATGTACATAGACTGAAATCTGACACAGATAACCATGGGGTTATAATTCTAGTTTTCCTCAGCTACCTCTTTCTCATTGTTTTCAAAGTAGTAGTAGCCTACTAGATTTAGATATAACATTCAGTCAAACAGGTTTACACATAAACATCAGCAGCTTATTGGGGGCAAAATAATACTAAGACTATGTGTCATCTGTCAAAACATTGGAGAAGTGATCTTTAAGACATGTGTTGAAGAGTGGAAAGTTCAGTAACTCTTAGGGACATGCATACAAGTGCATACAAGTGCAAGCCCCAATGGATCATGTGTGTGATATCATACAGCTTCAGGAGGCCTCTCTGAACGCTGGCTTCTGCACTGCAGAATTGTGAAATAAAACTGTGTGGAGAGAGATGCTAAGCACAGCAGAGCGCTTGGCTACATGTTCTGCCATAAAAAAATGGACTGTCTGGTCCATAAAAGAGAGTGCTTATTAAATTATTTTAAACAATGTCACATGAGCTGGATGTTCTTCAGCAAAGACTAACAGAGAGAGTAAAGAGTGTGGGAAAGACTAAGGGAGGGAGAGAGCTGTGTGTGTGGTGGAGAGTCTGGGAAGTGTGAGTGAGAGCCAGACATTTTGGGGGAGAAGTGTGTGTGTGTGTGTGTGTGTATGTGTGTGTGTGTCTGTCTGTCTGTCTATGTGCTTACTTTTAACAATAAGACTTAGCACATTTTTTTCTTTGAGTTTGGCATTTTTTGGTCTTCAGAATATCAATTACATCATTACCACAAATAATGAACGACGCACTGTCTCTGTGACTGTGTGTGTGTGTGTGTGTGTGTGTGTGTGTGTGGGGAGGGGGGGGGGCATGTCTGATTAACAGATGTCAGTGTGATATGAATAGGTAATTACCCTCACACTGTCATGGGGAGAGTGAAAATGTGAGTTGTGTGTAAAGCTATTAGCCACAACTATTAGGAGTTGAGCATCATCTCTGGAGATCATGTATAGATTTCCTCTTAAGCCACGCACTGAGGGATGGGAGAGAGAGAGGGATGAGTCTAGTGGTGGACATGAAAGGTAATAAAGAGGGACAGAGACTGACCTTAGGAAGTTGAGATGTGTGTAAATGTAGACCTAATTTCAGGGCAGTTCCACTGTCAGGCTTTACATTTTTCATATGTGAGCATATTAAACTTCTCAGAAAATGCATGTGAGAAAATGAAGGAAAAAAACATGAATATCTGCCTGGCTTGATGTAATACCTATATATATACCTATAATACCTATATATTTATCTTCTCTGCATAACAGACCATCTATGTCCTCTCTCTTTTTTGCTTCTCTCTGTGTCTGTCTCTTCCTTCTTCTCCTTCTTCCTCTCTCTCTCTCTCTCTCACTGTCTCTCCACCACTCCAGCTCTCCTGTTATGTGCAGTGTTTAGGTACAGGTCAGAGAGAGGACACCACTTGCTGGTTAATGATGAACTATTTCTATTATACATCATATTTCCATACACTGCAGCGCTGACAGATATGCTGAGAGAGATGGATTTGGAGCCGTCACGATGGCACATTGATTTTGGGTGCATTTTTGTTGCCGGTGGACGGTAAAGATGCTAAATGTCTGCTGACAGGCGCGCTGGCAAGTTCCAACCCTTCTCACAACCCCCACCCCCTACGCTGTCTGCAACATATGCCTACACAGCACCCACTATTAATGTGCAGATATGACAGGCTTTTGAGCTGTGCATAATGTGGATTGTTTACCTATAGGTGTGTATGCGTCTAAGGTCCCTTTATGCCTTGCTGGTTTAGAAAGTCAGAAGCCTATTCCCATTCCTATAAAACAAATCCATGAAACAAACATGATTCTCTTTCCCAAGCATTGGTTTTTGAATCATGTGACTGGAGTCACATTGCCACTTGACTCATATGTTTCACTATTCATACTAGGTTGTCTTTTTCTCATGGAAAATGTGATGCTAATTGACTACAGGCACAAGAGAATGAGAATGAGAATGCAAAAATTGAAGGGTTATGGATCTCGAATGTAATTTGTAGGCTACTCCTTCACATTTTCATACCGTTGCCGTTATGTCTGTTTGCCAAAACGCCTGTCTTGCCTACATGAAGCTGATGAAGACACCAACAGAAATCAACATGCACTGCACACTCCATTGATTTAATGTGGCCTCAGCTTTTTAAATGCTTTTGGAAGGACGTTTAAGCTGATGAACCCTACAACTGTTTGGTACAAGTGTGAATTAATCTCACATTCATCATCATTAAACCACTCACACACCCCTAACAGCGCCCCCCCCCCCACCCCCCAAATTCCTTGGACATAAAATATGTGTGGAGTCCCTAATAGCCTCAAAGATAACACAGCTGAGCTAAGCAGCCTCTCGGTATCCCAATTCTCTCACCAACCAGCCAGCCACATCGTCTGACTTTATGCCTCACTATAATATCATTCTTGAGTCACTGTAGTCCGTCGCTCTATTTTGACACAGGCAATGAGGATATATAGACTACACTGTATCAATTCAACTGCTGTATCTCTTTGTGGTTAAGTGTTCAAAAGGCTACTCTAATATCTAGGCTACCATCTGTATGTACCTTTTTTGCCTGTTATATAAGCTTTTCAATTATTTTATCCATAGACAACTAACCGCTTGGCTAATACTGTCAAATCACTAGACTATATTTAACTTCAGCCATCAATATTTGTCGGCCTACTTCATCATTTTGGCCCACCATATGAAACCCAAATGCTGGTGGACTACTGGACAACTACACTATATCTTTCACCAGCTTATGACCTAGTCTATTAGAGATCTCTCACACAACTATTATTCAGACCATATGCGTTTCAATCAACAAGGACACATGGACAAGAACAACGGTTAATAAGACTATCAATCAAGGCAGGTCAGCAGTCTCCTTTGGGGGCTCTGTGGAGGATGGGTTGCGTGACGCGACGGTGAGTCCTTGGAATGGGCGATCATAAAATGGAGCAAATGGTTAGGGTGTGGCATATTGCCTACAACCACCCCCCCCCCTCCAAACACACACATGCGCGGCTTGCTGCGGTTTATCCCCAAAAATATACTCTGCGTGACCGAAGTGATTTTGTCTTTTTTGGCTCGTGTTGACAACACTCGTATTAGTCTAACTGGATGGTCTTATGTTTATACAGCTATTGTTCAAGGTTACTCACGAGTACCTCAGATACCAGGTATCCAGGTATTTGTAAAATATAGGCCTGTGCCCATTACTAAAGAACTACAGGCTTTCCCCCCGCCGGTGCCGTATGACATCTTCAATACGCAACAAAAATCTGGGCAAAAAAAACGTTCCTTGATTGATGGATGATTTATCGATCACATTCCAGGTCCGTAGTAACGATTCATAAATTGCGTACAAAACGGGTAAATACAGGACGTATTGTCTAAACCCAAGCGATCACTCCTCTGCCCAAATAAATCTCATATGGGGGGTGGTTGCGGAGACTCCCTGTGAAATTGATAATAACATTTAACACGGAAACGCATCCTCGCTCTCAACCTTATGCCTTGATGCATGAGGGATATTACTGCATGTGCATAAATAATATTTCAATATAAATTCATTTATGAGGCAATGATTTTGTTGTAATTATTTTAGTGGGTATGCATTCTTACAGATAAAGGTAGGCTAGACGATGAGTTTAATTTACATTCCCACATTTGGCCAACCTGCAATAATCTGATTTGGACTTTGAAGGTTTGTAGTATATTTAAACATTATTCACTTTTGTTTGTTTGTTCTGTTTGTTTGTTTATAATAATTTATCTGCTCAAATACAATAAATCTGCACCTGAAACGGACAAGTAGGCGTACTATGTCAAGGGAGCAGATAGCACCTGCAAGGTTTAGAGAGCGCTGGAGATTGGCAGATATTAAAATTTTCTTGAAAATTTAGAAGTTCCATTTTGCAGAATGTATTTTCAAGCATTTTCAAGGGAAGAGACTGGTATATATTAGGTGTTGGAGCCAGGCTTTAGACAAATTTAGATCAGTTCAGATGGCTCCGTAGGAGGCAGGTCTCCATATCAAGCCACTGTAGTCTAATTAGCATCTGCCTCTGTCTCATTTCCCCCCCAAATCCCATCCTTTTACTCCTCTCTTCTCCTGATGTAGGCTACTGACACTCAGCGAGGGCGCTCCTCGTTCCCTTGACACCTTGTTAGCACCTTAGCAGACAATTCTATGCATATGCCACATTTACATTAACTCAAAATTCAGACGTTATTCCCCCCTCGCATACATCAGAACCATTTTCCTTAGCATCTCCACATGGCGGGCACCGGGCCTATGTGTAGGCTACACCTACCACGAAAGGCCTAATGAGACTTGAATAGGTCATATGAAAAAAATTATACCAACAATGCTTTATTTGCTAGAACAGGTCAACTCAGCGAGGAGGTTCACAAATAAAATAGCCAGCTTGCTACATTTATCACACTCCACTGATAACATAGGCTGCAAGCCATCATTTGCACTTATTTCATAAAATATAAATAGGTATACTCCTATTACACGAAATTGAAAATTTTCTGTAATCTCTAGATATAATACTGAGATATATTCCATATCATTCTAGTCTATGTTAACCTATGCAGCTTCATGTAAGGCTATAGTATAGCTTCAGATGTGGCGCACAAACTGTTCTCGAACACAACTGTATCCAAGTTCTTTTTCGTGCTTTCCAAATTATCTCCGTTTATTCGTTGTACATAGAGGACGTTACAAAGGAGGTTTGCTTGTCAAGTGTTCATGATGATAAATTAGGCAAATGGACCTACTATTTCTATCTTGTCAGAGGCACTTCCTCTCTCTGGTCCAAAGAAACAGATGTTGACTTGCTCAAAACTGCAGGTGAAAATGTAAGAAAACTGTCAGTTCTGCTTGTGGAGGAGCAAGTGAAGTCCAAACTCCGAGGTCGCTGCTGAAGTCCGTTGGTTTGTCCGCTGGTGCCATGACACGCCAGACAAGAACAGGGAGCCTCTGCCGGACCGAGTCCGTGGCTTGTTCCCGTGCTAGAATAGACTGTTGGGTGACGGAAACAGAACAGTTCGGGTCGAGGGTAAGGGTGAGCAAGAACCCGGAAGCTATCCAGTGAGCGTAATGGATTGGCGAATGGAGAAGTGGCGGAGGTTGTGGCCGTACCCACTCCACCGATAGGGGAATAGTAGGGAAGAGGCAGGTGCGATGGAAAAGGATAAGGTAAATTGCCGGTGGTTGCGGCATGGCCCATCATGTAAGTGTAAAAGGCTGGGTCGGCCGGGTGTGGCCACGTCATGGCGAGACGCTGTCGTTTGTCCTTCATTCGGCGGTTTTGGAACCAAACCTGAAAAACAAATTGGTTGTTAGTCTAGGTATTGGCAACATACATCTCACCTACAATAATACAGCTCTAGTTAATTAGGTTGGCTTGCGTCCTCATTGCTGAGCCATATCTGTAGACAATGAGAAAGCCTAATGGTTATTAAGTTTTTCGGTTGAGCTACAGTTAGATAGGCCTGTGGTCCAATTGACCAAATTATTTGTTTCAGTCTAGGCCACAGACTATTCACTTAAATATTTAAAAATCAGTTTTGTAGACAATACATTATAACATTTAATCATTCAAAATTGTGGTCTACTTTTATTGTAGTCTCTGGTAGATTCAAGGCAGCTGCGAGCTCGCATCTCCGTGGTCTTGAAACATAATTCTCTCGATAGAATTCCTTTTCCAGTCGAGCGATCTGCTCCCGCGTGAAGGCTGTTCGGTACCGTCGCATCTGATCGGCTCCATAAGGAAGTGAACTCGGGCTTGAGTTCATCTTTCCACTGTTCAAGCTATTCTCAGTATTGTGGCTTGTAACTTCAACATCTTTACCTTCAATTAAATGGAAAAAAAATCATACACTATTAGGCTATGCAGCACAGGCCTAATATAATGTCAGATACTTAATATAGGTTTATACACAGGCCTAATAGGCTAAAATTAAATTAACAATATCCCATTCCTGTTTATTTTGTCTATAACAAGGCCCTATATCTTTTTCTTCAATTAAATGGAAAAAATCATACACTATGAAACTATGCACCAATATGCAGCACGGGCCTAATTTAGGCCAATGTCAGATACTTGATATAGGCTTATACACAGGCCTAATAGGCTAAAATTAAATTAACAGTATCCCATACATGTTTATTTTGTCTCTAACAAGGCCCTGTAGTGCATCAATACTAAAGAATGATGTGCCTAGCCTACCTGCAGGGCTGACCTATACAGTAAGACAACCTTACTCAAATACTTTCTGATTCATCATAAACTCGTTATATTTTTAACTTCGATTTCACATATTTCCTTTGCATTGCAAAATTCATTAAACTGGAATGCAGGGACATCAAACTAGTGACGAAATTTAAAACTCGGCCCATATAGGATTAAAGTATTTAAGCAAGTAATTAAGCAAAGAAAGTAAAATATAAATGAGGATTTAATTGTGAGCGATAGCTATTAAGGTCTTGGATGCCTGGAATCACGTCAGTAATTACTATGAAGTCGATCATTTCTTTAAATAATAAAGTTAATAATAATAATAATAATAATAATAGTAGTAGTAGTAGTAGTAGTATTAACAATAATAATAATCGGCCAACACAAAAAACGGTCCAACAACAAAAACACCACCACAATATTATGATTATGATTATCATTATTAACAACAACAACAACAACAATAATAATAATATCACCAGTGACAATAATAATAGTCATGATCATATTACATGGCATGTGGATGTCTTGTGGACAGCATTTCATGTCCAAGGGGATATTTATTTTGAAAAAGACAACCGATTTTTAGCTCATTTATCTCAACAGTTATTAGAGGAATTAAAGGCTTTAAAGGCTTAAAGGCTTGAATGCGCCTGCATCCACCTGTACTGAATATAGGCTCCCCTAATGCCAGCGGGTCTGATATGAAGTCTGTGAGTAGGCTTTAGGAATTGAGAGGGAAGAGTGCTCGCGGTGGGTTACCTTGCTTCTCCGGATACTCCATACTGTCGGTTGTGCAGCTGACATCTATTTCCTCGTAGAAGTCAGACTCCTCGCTTGAACTGCTTGCCTCTTTGTTGGGACGCGCCGGTGTATCGTTGATGACTGATAAGGCTTTGCCAACCGGCTTTGTGTCTCCAAATTTCCCATTCCTCGGACCCTCCATCATGACGGCATCTGCTCCGCTCTGTAAGTAAGATGGTGATCTAGGACTGGGGCAACCCACCTGGGTAGCTCTCTGGTGCGGTTCACGTACGGGGCTCCCCGTATCCTCTGTAATTTCTGCTCCTGATATGGTACCACGCACCAAAATCTGACCATTATCTGCGCGCTGCACAATATCCCTTTTAGTGTCCATTTCAGGCGCGCAGCAGCAAACGATATGAGGGTGAATGACTGAAACTGCCAGGTGCAGGCACGCGCAGAGAGAGCGGATTTTACACTCAGCGCGAGGAGGACGGACGTGTTGACCCTGTGATGCGGCAGCACAGTAAAACAACGCGACGCAACACTCTGGGTGGGATCACCATCACTCCCCCTGTTTCCTCGACCTGTCATTTTAAGGAGAGTGGTACTCTACATAAAAACCTCGATGACGCCACGCGTCGATGCGACATGACTAAACGATCAGGATACGACGTGCTGCCGGAATGGGTCAACCTACTCAAGTTAGAATCAAAGTGCACAACTCTAGCCTAAGTGAGTTCGAGATTAGTGACTTGTGTGAGCAAACGAGAGAAATAGGGTCCTACTCTGTGTCCAACTGATAGCCTGCCTATGCAGAAGGCACAACGTTGCAAATGGTTTTATATTCATGTTTAACACTAGGGTGCTCTACAAAGATATTTCAAAGATACTCCATCCCGCAGTAGAATAAAGATTTCCTATTCAGTTAAGCACTTTTCGTTTGTCTTTTCTTATTTAGACCAATAAGCTCATAATAAGTATAAGTCTCACAGTACTGGCAGTGTTTTAGGATATAGTGTATAGGATATGAATAGTGACAGTGTGGATCTCGTAGCTGATGGCTCTCAGACAAGAAACAGCCTTCATCCAAATCAGCTGGATCTAGTTTCAAAAATTTTGGTTGCATCCTATTGTATAATTTGCATGAAATGTCATCTGATCATGTAATTGAACTGAACCACAGGGAGCATCTGCCCTTTGGGGAGTTTATTATTATATTTGAAAAGTGCACAGCACAATCATGCAGAAGGTCTCTATTGGTCTTATTAAGGCAGCTTGTTGCTGTCACCCACAACACACCAGTAAACCTATATAGAGTCAACACCTGGATAGATGGAGATTTCTATGGCTTCTGACCAGTATAGTCTAATGCATATACTTGCTATAGCTGCCAGGATGCCACCCCTGATATGAAGAATGACTCATACATTGAGAGTGATTAATGAGATCAGTGTGTGCAGAGAACAGACAGGAAATATACAGAGAAGGATTGAGAGACTATCCAAATGCATCCAGAAATGGTTTCACGACTTCAGGAATACAATCAAGCGGCCTACTGATTTTAACTTTGACTTTAAGTCTGCAGAGGACCCCTCTGTCCTCTCTGAGGGAGGTTCCAGGCAGGCCACAGATGGCCAGATTTCACTTGCAGGGGATATTACAAAAGTCCACTGCTGTTTCACAGTGTTGTAGTACTTGTGCGCCCTCAACTGGTAAAAAATTGTAACAGCAGGGAAAATGTCTGGATAAATTCTGAGGTGCTTGTGTTTTCTGCCTCTCTATTGCTTTCGCCTCATTGTTCTTGAATACAAGATTAATATTTGTGTTTTATTTTTTTCATCACATTAACTATAACATATATTTCACGTCAATGAGACGTCATTGAAAACAGCAATAGGAACACTAACTTTTCGCCGCTATTTGTAAAGTCCCTTTTTATCAGACAATTAGTTTTGGTATCAACTTCAAATTTATTTGGATGGCATATAGTCATATGAACGGTAGATAAACACCAGTGTTTTCTCCACCAGCCATCCAGAATATGCACTGTGCAGGTCTAGGTGGACGGTAGAAGACCACCACAAATAAAAGAAAACCTAGATACAGTATGACATTGCTGATTGTGTTGCCGTGAAACACCAGCAAGCACCTTCTAGCAGTGGCAAAAGACTCTGGAAAATGTTTAGCGTGCCTTTTAGGTAGCTCAATAGTTTTACACCAAAAACTACACAGTGTTGCTTTAAGCAAACACAAAACAATTTTGTCTTTGTAAAGTAATATGATAAGCTATGACATAATTTCCTAACCCAGCTCTTTCCAAAGTGGGGGCCACGAGAGGGCGCCAAAGGGGCCACAGCAAGTTGAAGGGAAAAGTAAAAGCAAATAAATCACTGAATAAATAAAACAGTAAAAATATTCCTATTTGTTATAAAACTGCATTATAAAAAAGTGTGGCAAATCTGAACATTGCTACTGTTATTGTTATTATAATTTGTATCATTCGTAATCTCCGTCTGATTGGCTGGCATTAAAACACGTCTAATTCTGATCACATAAACAGATCCGAGTAGCCTTGGTGAAAGAGACTTTTGTACCTGTTAGTTAGCCAGCTAGCTTTGTTAAAATGGATAATTAAAAAAAAAAATACCTGACGAGCTGCCAAATAACTCACCTGTTTAAACATCTGATTCAAAGGGGAAAGAAGTACTGGTCAAGAATTGCGCAAGTATGAGGCTGCATAGGCCCATATAAAGTATGGATTAACAGCATAAAAATGGATATGCCCCAAATGCTTGTCTGTCTGTGGTGATACGGACATGGTCTTTTGCCTCCTTATATTCTAGCACTTACGGTGCCTGGAAAGTTCCATTACGCAATGTACAACAAAAACTTAGCAATACTTAACTTTAATAATACACTGAAAGGTCGTGTGAAACTATACACAAAAATCTTAGAAATATATTACACTGGTTTTGATATATTACATTTGATCTCTAAAAATCCTATAGGCCTACATTTGCATTGTTTCCCTATTTGTGATCCTATAATCTCGACTTTGTCAGTTAATATGTTCAAAAACCTACCGTGGAAGTACATGTGCAACCATAAATAAACGAAATTTCATAAATGAACCCAATCAGTCAAACAAGGGATGAAAAGTCAAAATTTGTGTAAAGAATGGAAACATCTGCGCGGGACCATCTAATACGTGCACTATAGTCTTAATAACCACGAGGTGGCATGCATGGACTCGGATTGGGAGAACCACCTGTCTGGTGCTGTCAGTATTTCTCTCGGTGTTCACTTCATATCTGCCATGCGGTTGGTTCTCAGCGGAAATATCCACCTTCTCTGTGACAATACGGGAAGTACCAGCTTGGCACTAATGGATAAGAAGCTCTTCCAAGTAAAGCTCAACATTAAGCACAAGTCACATACCGTAATGCATGCGCTGAAATTCACATAATTTTACTTTCTCGACATGCTTTTGACTAATTTGTTAGGTGGAATGGATGTTAGTCGAAATTGCAATGTTTACAGGACATGAGAGCGTGAGAGCGGTGAGAGCACTGAGGGCATCTTTATTCCCTCTTATTAAATCGCTCGAGCAAAGTAGCCTATTGCCGCTGTGTTTAGTAACACAACCTTTCCATATAGGAGGCCTTAGCTGGAATCTACAGATATATGTGAGGCCTTGTCATGGAAAAAATTGAGAACCCCTGTCCTAACCAACATTAATTGACCAACATCAGTAGCCTAGTGAACACGTTTTGAGAAAACAAACCTTTTGACATTTTGATCAAGATCTATGGTGCATATAAATCACTGAATACAAAAAATCTAACTGGGAGTCATACAAATAATTATAGCCCATATGTTTTAAGATCGATGGAATCACCTACTTTCCCCTAACCTGAATTCAAACTTAGCCCAGACATTAAATACATGTTTCAAATGCACCAATACATTAGCATACTATTGGTTTGTTTTGACTTGAGATAATAACTCTGCAATAGGCACATTAGCCTACATGAACAAAACTTCCATTTATTGATTTATTTATGAATCCTGATTTATTGCTCTTCCTGATGTGTAAGAAAACACTAGTACCTAATCATTATATTAGGAAGAGACCATGATATGTTTTAAATTAGCCAACGTCAAATTTGTCAAGAAAGTATTTTCATATGCTACATTTGACCAGTGAATGGTACTCAGTAAGTAGCCTAGCCTACAGTGTCTGTTGAGCTTGTGAAACGATAACCTACTTTCATTATTGAAATCTTCTCTGTTGACCTAACTAACCAAAAGTTGTAAATTTCTAAAAGGATTTTTTAGCAGTCATAAAATCGCTTATTGATGATGTAATTGGCCAATTTAGCAAAACCCCTTCCCTTCAAGAGTTCAGTGAGTTTGTGGAAAACGGCCTAGAGAGCCAAAATGCCATGTAGGCCTACTGCTTCTGCCTATACACTTGATGTCAGCATTAGGTATTAATTAGCTGTGCGCCACTTATTTTTTTTAACGCGAAGACGTTAATTCATACAGCTTCACAGGAAAATTGATATCCAAAAGATAAGTCCAATTTATTAAAAACAATACTTGGTGAATGATTTGTATCTTTCTATGCTGTTGTTACAGCCGTGGAAGAGAAAAGTCTTTACAATAGATTTAGCCTACTCACTTTAAAGGGGTGCTGCAGCACCCTCAAACCCAACCTTCCAGCGTCCCTTCATAATTAAGAATAATTTTATTAATTCAGATTGTTGATAATATCTATATCTAATAAATCTGAATTAATTAACCAATTCTAGATAATTGGTTAGGCTCTATTAGATCTACTTTTTTGTCTTATCACAAATCAAACACGCAAAAGTAATTTTGTAGGCCTATTATAGGGAATTAAAATATCTTCAAAATCACATTGAGAAATTCTCTGAGAAATTATTACTGCTTTAAACGTGTTTATACGTGAAACCCAAAGAAAAGGGGGTTGCCATTGTTTATTATTAACTGTTCACTTTTCTCTACGGTGTGACTACAGTGCGCGTGCAACCGTATGCGTGCCCCAGATAACTCATATTCTTATCTTATTTATTATGTGCATATGTCATATTGTTCTAATTTTGAATCCAAGATTTGAATCCATAATTTTCGTGGCTTTATGTTGTAATTTCCAGAGGTGCGTTAAAAAGCTTTGTCGTTGCGGAACCATGTTGGTTGGGCGTTACTTTCGGACAAAAAACGACCTACCCGCAGGCATGTGTCTTGTAAGCGACCCCAGTTACTTAACAGCAAATTCGTTTAGCTTTTGGCGTTTTGTTCCCTTTATGAAATAAAAACACAAAATGGTATGCATGCAACCACATATGCACAAGACTTGACACCAAGATGAAATTTTTAAACTGTAAAACAGTAGTTATAGGCTAACTCATGTTTCTAATGACCGCATAAAGTTAAATTTCTGACAATTTTTAGATCCCAAATAAATACATACATACATACATACATACATACATGGGAAATGAACCTTCTTGTTCCAAGATATTCTCTTGTAATGCTGCACCGTAATGGTCTTTTCAAAATAAGAGGATGGCATATCCAGTGAGTGATCGGCATACCAAGCATGAAACGGGTCCCCGCGACGACAAGCTTTCTTTTATGTTGATTGTGAGGGCGCTACAAAAACGGACCGACCTCCATCCTCCTACGGAGCAAACCGTGTGCTATCGGAGAGCGCGATGACAGAGGGGTGCGAAAAGAACTCTTTCAACAGTTTTGCGCCCCTGTGTGACGACACTTGCCCTTGAGACATCTGATCCATAACCTCTGGTAGTCTGTTACAACATAAGTTTTACAACTTCAGGTAGATAGGCTATGATAACCTATAAAAATATAGGTTAATGGTTTAAATGGTTAATGTTGAAATTGAATATTTTTTCTGTGCGCAGTGCACTGGCCCGTTTGCACGTTCCCACAACATGGACGTTGAGGTGAGCCCATCTGAGGTGAAAGTCTATTGCAAATTTGGGGTCCAAGGCGTGGGCTAACTTAGGGTAGTTTTAGCTCAACCTAATATTTTTTCCAGTAGGTTATCTGTTAAAAATGTGTGGACTTGGATTTCTAAACCTAACTAATCTTAGCTTTTACATCACTCATATTGTTGCACACACACACACACACACACACACACACAAACTCTTCCAATAGTCTACTCTGTTCTTCTTCAGTGTTTTCAAGAATTCAGAGGCATGTAAATAAATACATACATACATACATACATACATACATACATGTATAGTCATCCCTCAACTGAAACAAGCCTGTTTCAGCTGGAAACACACATAATTAGTACAGAATGTCCATTACAGCTGATTTAACATAGTCTCGTAATGCACTGCACAGTTACGCATGAGCGCTATTTAAAGCAAGAAAAATGACGTTGTGGTGTGTTGGCAAACTCTTGAGGTGCACATTAAACAAAGAGGGAACAGGGTCATTTTGGACTGCAGCCTTTCGCCATACTAAAGAACGGTTGAATACATGATCAAAATAAAGACATAATAGTGCGCTCCATTCCATAAAAACCACGAGGTTCAATTCATTCAATCCCTGTTTTCTGGAAAAAATCATATTAAATGCCAAAAGGCCACAAAATTAAGAGCTTACTACTGTTGCTGCTACTAGTAGTATTAGTGTTGTTTTCTATTAAACGATTCTGAATGTTAAGTTAAATTTATATAGCCTATTTGGAATTGCGCTATAGTCAAGACAAACATGACATTTTAATTCTATGAGCTACTAACAACAGTAAGACAAAAAGGAAAGGATAACTTGGACATTGAAAGCTTACTTTTTACATTACAAATCTCAAACCATTTTAGGGCATTTACAAGATTGAGATCTACTTTTAATTTCAGTTGAAAAAAAAGTTTAACAACTGAGGGAGCGAACAAATGGGACAGCACTTGTGTAGATACCTCTCACTTTTCCCCCAAGTAGTGGGAATTACGCCACATTCGTAGAATGGGTCATAATTTTGCGTGCGCATGTAGGCCTACGGATTTATACATTGGCTAAAAAACTCAGTGGATGCCGCACCTGTATGTACTCCTGTAGGATACCTAGAAGGCTAACTCGGAATAATAAGAAGACGAGGAAGAAGAAAAAGAAGAAGAAAGAGAAGGAGAAGGAAAAGAATTTGTTTTGTTTGATTATTGTTTGGTTAGCATTTTGTTCTCATTATGTTTAGTAGCAGATTTAAATAAAATATTCGAGCGCTAGTAAAGTAAAATTGGCTATATATACACATATAGAATATCACTTAATAGAACTATTGGTATTCTTACGAAATTGTGATTATGTAGGCTTACAGTAGGCTACATTTCGGAAAACTGCGCGTATAGGCATAGCGTATCCTTACAAAAGGAGTCAAAGCAGGCCTAATACGAGGAAGTACCCTTAGTCATTTTACTTGTGTTAGGAAAACCAGTTTAGCCTAAAAAGCTCACGCCGTTGACCGATGACACGTTTATACCCAACTACCTACATGTTGTCACTGCAATTCACTGCCATTGTCATTTTGTTCTCTGCTCAAGGACCTGTATCCTACATTCATACTAGGCTAATACACTATCTTACAATGGCACATAGTCATTCTGGCTACTAAATGCCTACAAATATTTTGGAAGAAAAAAGCCAAATAGGAACCTATTCGAAACTCCGTTCACTCACATTAGACCTACACAGTTTTCTAACTCTAATCCACCTGTTCAGAGGAAATGTTAAAATCTTATGGTTTATCAGAAATAAGGATGGCAGCTGCTGGAACTATTTGATGTTGGAAGATTTTAAGTGTGTGTGTGTGTGTGTCTGTCTCTGTGTCGTTTATGACCTTTCTTGTTTTGAATTTTGTCTGTGCGTGCATGTGTGTTTATTTTGTCTTGCTCTCTTTTACACACACACACACACACACACATACAGAGCGAGAGAGCGATAGAGAGAGGTGTACGTTTGACGGACAGACTCAGTGAGCGATATGATAAACTTAAGAAGGACAAGATAGCCCTGCCCTCGGCACTGACCTCCACCGAGATGAGCTGAAGAAATGGAATGTCTGAGCTATTTGCCACTCCGTACGTCTCGCTTTTTCGTCCTTGATGTTGGTGCCCTGCCAAAGAAGTAACACGCGAGCTATCATTTGCCTCTGCTTCACAGACAATACGGTTTCCTCTTTGATCGACTGGAGTCGCTGAATAAGAGAAGTTTGCACCGTACTTTGGGTCAACCTTTACTCGTCTGAGCAAAGAAAGGTAGGAAAAATGACCTCTCCTAACACGTGTTTAAAAAGCGGTGATTATGTCCCAGTGATTTATGGCCGCTCATTGATGTCGAGATGTCGGTTCAGGAAGAGTTCACGTAAGAGCCATTAGCGCGCAGTGCGCGACACGCATGCACGCACAGACGTAACCTTGTACTTTAGTTACAAGGCTGTTGAAGTTTCTCCTTTTTCCTCTTTTCGTTTGTCTTCTGTTGTGGTATCAATAACATGGACCTTCAGGAAAACACCGTCCAGTAGGCTAACAGACAATAGACATATTTGACATTTACAGACCACACCAGGTAATGTATTACCAAAACATACCAAATTTGACATCTTCTGCTGCGAGTAAATATATCTACAACTCACTACGTTTGCTGAGCCATGCATCAGCCGTAGAATTTCTTTGGACAGCAGCCATTATTGTGCGCCGGCGAAATCGTAGTAATCACAGAGACTCGCCGGTTTTTCTGGTTCCTTTGGTCTCTAGCTGCTCCCCTCTATCTCGGAGTATGTGGACAGATAGCATTGTAAATGCTGGTGTCTTAGGGACACGGGCATCTTCACTAAGCAGAGGAAATGCGCATCAGAATGGACTCCATCCAATGATACGCCCCATGATCGACCTCACCCTCGCTAACATTATGTTTAGTTGCCAGTACACTGACCAGCTTATCATATAATATTGTTGAACAACATTCTGGAGTTATCGTGATGCTTAGCCAAAATTATGGACAAATTTGTTGCCTATCACTTGATGGTAACTACTGACTGTACATTTCTTGCATGACCCCTGGCAGTTAGGTCGGCCCCTTGAACCGTGTTTGGGCTCAAGGTTTCTACTTCTTCTACCGCAATGGATTTTTTCCTTGCCCCTGTTGCTCTCGGGTGCTTCATATTACTGACTGTAAAACGCCACGAGACAATTGTATTGAAAAATGGCTGTATAAATACAACTGAATTGAATCTTCATTTAGCAGCAGAATATCATTTAGCCTATGGGACCCAATGGGTAGGTTGGTAGGTAGATAGTATGGTTGACTACAGGGTTATGCAAAGGTAGGCCTCAGGTTTCCAAAAATGCACTCAGTTCATATAATAACAGAAGGCAGGTGGGTTTAGTCTACATCAGAAAGATGTTTATTATGCCACAATTGTCGCGCACGCTGTTTTACGCATAACTAGCCGTTTCCATTGACTCTTTCTGAGGGTAGGCTATGTGTGTGCTTGCCCTGCGGTGACAAGTGAATAATCGGGCAGTGTCGTGCCCTGTAGGTTTATGTATATTCTGTAAGGACACACTTGTACGTACTATGAACAACAACTTTTATTCTTACCTCAGTTGCGTTTTCTCCCTCCACCTTAGACTTCTCCCGAAGAAGGCCTTGCCAAAGAGGTACGACTGGACTACCCGACCAAAGATTGTACAGTTTCCATGGACTTGTGACAGTTCAAAAACTTAATACTGGACCTCACAGACATGCAAAAAGACACACTCTACAACAGCAGTCACTGTGGATATGGCCCCAGATTTGTTGACAGAAGACGGATATACCCACAGGTCGCTGCTTCTTTTCAGTCTCCTTTGGAATACTGCACAACTCCTCATGAACCACGGGAGATTCCTGACGGTTGCCATTGCAGCGTAAATAGGCAGGCTTTCAGCCCACCGTCAGTCCTCGGGGCAGCCTCCACTTGCAGTCTCCCCATTCTCAGGTGTCTGATTCAAGAAATAATTCAGTCTCTAAGGATCTTGGGCAAGGCTTACATACGCCTGCCACGCAAATTTTCGCTTGGATGAAGGAGACCCGTCAGAACACGAAACAGAAAACACACGTTGTCCACTCAGGTGATCAGTACACTTCATAATAACAAACATCACATACAACTACATTTAACAATGTTTCATTTTTATTTAATTATCGACAGATGGTTTGTGATTAAGAATAGCCCAGATTAACGTAAAACCTAAACAACATAAAACATTAGCAACAGTTGTCCATGTAGTTTCCTGGCCTATTTTCAATTTTCAGTGTCTTACGGAATTTGCTTGCAGATTTTCTTCCAAGTTCTCAATTTCTTCTAAGTTGTCTGTCTGTGACATTTGAGTATCTGAGTTATTCTCTTTACGGGAGCAAATTAGTGGGTTCTGGGCGACGTTTTAAGATGTAAAGATATATAGCTTAAAATGCTGAGAGCATTATTTAACCACTATTGAAAGAAGTGAAGAATGTAGGCGTCTTGGCCCATGGCCCATAGAGTTTAGACTACAAGGCCTCAAAATTAAACTTTCTTCATCTTAAAAGATCACATTTCCCCAAATTTTTGACGCATGTTGAAATAAGCTCTATTTCTTAAAAAAATAAGTTGAAGTCACTATAACACTGAACAGTATTGAAACAATATGTCTAAATATTAAAATAATTGAGATAAACAGACTATTCAACAGTTTATTCCAACCTCATGGGCAAGGCTACTTCTTTCTGAAGTTTTACCAACGGTATGAAAGGCTTAAAAGTTAAAGATCTCTTTTGAGAGATTTCTTTTTTCCATGTCATTGACAACGTGAAAATTCTTCTCATCCCGCAGTGGAGAACTGTACAACTGAGAGTCGCGGAGATACCGGCAGTTCAAAGCGCGCTCGGACGGCCTATACCAGCGCGCAGCTCCTCGAGTTAGAGAAGGAATTCCACTTCAGTCACTACCTCTGCCGTTCACGGCGCAAGGAGATGGCGAATCTGCTGAACCTCTCAGAGCGTCAAATAAAGATCTGGTTTCAGAACCGAAGGATGAAACACAAGAAAGACCAACGGGACATGGGCATGTCGCCTTCACCTGCTGAACAATCACCTTGTAGTCCGCAGCCCTTAACCTCGGGGGCGGCCACTGGGGAAAGCGGCTATCAGTACTCTGCTGAACACAACTTGCAGTACGATCCCCCATCTCCTTCTTATACTAAATCCCATCCAAATGTATGCAATTTATTTGCGTCAAATCCGTATGCACAAGGAAACTACGCATCTATCCACGAACACTGCTCAAAAAATGTGACGAAATGTACCGTGGCCAGTAACGAAACGAATGGTCTACTAGACAATAGCAAATGGATTCATGGACGGGGAAGTTGTCAGGGAAACGGCTGCTACCCAGACCAAGAAGCAAGCAGAGGTGCATCAGTTTTCGGACAGACGAATCTCTTTCAACTTCCCTCTGACTCCATGAACTACAATGGGGACACCATTTTAGATAACAGTCATGCCAGAGCGTGTGACTCCAACGCCTGCACATATACAAACCTGACATTGCCCTGCACCCAGGCAATTACTCAAGAAGCACCAAAATTGATGCATCTTTGAATAGTGGAAGAGTCTAATTTCTCCTCCCCGCCCCTACACCTTCAGTTCGACTAATTGCGGTGTAGAGGAGGAGACGCCAATGATTTTGAAATTCTTTTTGCCCTTTGTATCAACTCATGCCATTTTCCGAGGTAGCCATCGAGATAGTAGGGTAAGGTTTACGTACCCAGTTATGTTTTGTTTTTGTTTGTTTTGTTGAAAGCAGAGTTCAAAATATTGTTAAAGTTAATATGTGTTTGTATCGGTTCTTGAGGAGTTTTCTTCGTATTCTAATAGAATACATTGAAATTGAGGGATGCTGAACTAAGCATCCATTCAAATGGAAATTATAATAACAGACCTCTTTGCACAGAGTAAATGGTAGTTAATGATGTTCATAGTATACTTCGTTGTGAAGAAACAGGACACAGGACACCGATTGTCTGTAAATGTCATCTTTGGTCATGCTGCTCCACCGAGGCATTTTACTTAAAAATGACCCTTAGTATAATATTTTATTAAAGCAATTAAATTCGCATTTGTGCAAAACTGTGTTTACAGTGCTGTTATTGTGTTTACAGTGCTGTCGACAATTACTCTATTGGCTTTAAAGAGACTACGAGTAAAACTAAACATTATGCCACAACATGAGCGATGATTGAATGGCCCAGCCCCGAGTTTTACAATTAATCCTTCGCTGGGGAAAATCAAAGGAACTGAGAGGAAAACCAATCTATTGGTTTATTTTGAAACGGTCAAACCTGTAACACAGCGGGCAAAACTATAATACACACACACGATCGCTTGCACACACACACACACACACACACACACACTCTCTCTCTCTCTCTCACACACACACACACACACACACACACACACACACACAAGATCCAAGTTAGTAATAACCCAAATTACAAGACGTACACAGGCTTGATGTTACATGTAGGTGCAAAGGTCCTCTGACTGTCTTCATGAGACGACCCAGTATTTCCCCTATGTCTTCGGCAGGAAGGGAGCTGCAGAACACAAACAAATTAAGTCATATTTTACCTTATCAGTGTTCTATCTCTTGATCATTTCTTAGCGTCCTATTATACAACGTACATAGGGCTAATTGAGTTATTTCGAACAGGACAAAAACACAAGGTTAGCCTATTCACCAGCAACGAAAGACAAAAGAACTTGAAAACATTGAAGGCTTGGTGTATGGGTGTATGCCTGGAGGCTATTACTAACTATCCATATTTAATATTGTGTTAGTAATGTGAGTCAAGGGAGTGTGAGTTTAACGCATTCTATCTCATGAAAAGAATATATGAGTACTCGCCTATATTTTATACCATGTGTAAACTCGATGACTCCATAGTGTCGTATTTTCTGTGTAAGTAGAGCATTATTTAGTTCTTTTTCGTTACGTTTAATGAAGAATGGTTTAAACATGCACATGCATTAAAACATGCACATGCATAAAATGCATTTAAAATTTAATCACTCACCAGGCACCACGGCTATGTCCAATGAATTGATATTTATTAATACATGTTCATTATGGCAATAAGCTCTGTAGTAGGTTCTCGACCTGCCCGTGCTACCCTCGCCGAATTCAGAGTTTATGTTCTGGGGGTGCCGAGCTGTCAGACCTTTGGGAAGATTGATCGCGCACAGCTTTCAAGATCCTATTGTTTGGCATAGCAGAGCTGAAGCGGCAAGAAACCAGCACACTCTTGCCCCTGACCGCCTCAAAAACATACCTTCACATAGCTGAGCAGAATCGTGTAGGTGGAGACAGGCTAAGTAGTACTGATTCGGGTTTGCGTTTTCCCTTAAATGAGTCCTGCCCGTCTATGTCGTAAAAAATATCTCAACTCTTCACCATTACGCAAATAAAGCCTACCGATTCTACAAGCAGCAACTTTTTTGGATAGGGCTCAGGAAAGGAACACACAAGGGCAAGTGTGACCTGCTTAAAGTGACATGTTTTTCTTGTCCAGGCTTGCTTGGCGCGCGCTCGTGCGCGCACACACTATTACAAATTCTAGAGAATCAGTAGAGCGTCTTCAAAACATCTTAGATCCTGCTTGAGCAGCATAAGCAGCAATCACATTTGCAAGCTAAAAGCGAGTTCAACAGAAAGAAAGAAATAAACAAAAAAAGCTATAGAATAATGTTCAAATTCATAGCCAAAAAACTCACCCACTTCAGACGGCTGTTGACGCACAGGTTTCCAAGCCCCATAATGTGCCATCTAGCGGGCAAAATTAGCTACTTTAGACCAGAAGAACACAGACCCATTCCAGTTTTCCTCCTCGGTGCTTGGTTAATAAATATAGTGCTGAATGTAGGCTAATATCTTAAAGTCCAACTGGAAACTGGAAGACGTCATGACTAACCCAGTTGGCGGTGGACCCCCTTTACCAAAATGATTGTGTCCCATGTTTTCAACAGGTAACGGCCGTGCTGAGGCATTCGATTTTGAGTGAGTCGTCGAGATTACAAAAATGAAAGGAAATATCAATTAATCGAAATAAATAAGCGTAGAATTGCAGCAGGCTAAAACTGCTGTAATCTAGAAAAAAAACCAAAAGGTTTAAGTTTATTTTGGACAAAATATGTTAAATATCAATATGTGGTCAACAGTCAGTCAAGAAATTGTTCTCTACGTCTAAGACGCCTGATAGCCTTACAAGACTTTGTTTGAATTAGATACTTAATCTAATGCGTAATAGAAATCAGTCACAACCCTTTGCTCACGCCATTATCTAATATCCTAGTCCCACTAATACCGAATTTATTTTCAAAACCATTTGGTCTATGGTCAAATAAAGGCTGTCATTAGTTTGTACATTGTTTGATCGCTAAAAAGGTGAATTCTCCAGTGGCTAATCTCTCTTATCTTCAGTCGTCCGATTTAAGTAATGGGTTGTGATCTGGATAAAGCTATGTCTAGGGACATCCGTTTTTGACGTAACGAAGTTTAAAACACGGGGTAATATTTGGGGTGATATTTGGCCCCTTCATATTCATAAAAATGTATAGGGTACCATGTTGTCGCTATCCATCTAGCAGATTGAATACGATTCTCAGCCTGTGAATAATCTGTGATTTTATTGGGGCGACGGTTTTGGACTATTGGAAAAACGACAAAAGCAATCACGAAATCGAGTGGAATCATATTTTAGTTGCATTTATTTTAACTTCTCTGTTGTTGATCTATTAGTTTCAGCCTTTTTTGATAGACCGGTCTTCTGGAAGGAGAGAGAAATCTAAGGCGCCAGGTGGCGCCATATCGACATTTACACGGCGTTTACGTCCAGTGTTGGCCTTCAGCAGTGTATAGCCTATACCTCCTCTCAGTATGCATAGCCTAGTAAATCGTTCTAACCACCGTTACTAAAAACATCGATATGAGCCATAATTGTGACACGGGCTTACATGAGTCAACAAGTAGGCTATATGCTGGAAACTGGTGTAAAATCTGTCAAGGTGATTAGAGGCAACATAGACGATAGTATATGTCATAGGCAAAGGATGAAGCTTAAGATGGTCACTGGTTAAGTTGGTGACTTACTCAGTCTACACATCTCTTAACCAGATCACTAGATACACGAGATGCAATGTGATTAGTTTTCTCACACTCATTCTGTCTGCTAGACATGCCACAGGCATGGATAACCTATACAGGCGCCCTCAGACATAAACACAATCTGCCTAAATTCTCATAACAATGAATATCTGGAGTCTTAGATTAAAAACGATTACATTATATATCCTCTACACATCATGTATCGTGTTTTGAAGGTACACACAGCAAGGCCATCGTTATCCACGAGTCTGAAATTGCTCAGCATCATAATCATTGTCAAGTCCATGCGTCAACTGTGAGGACAGAAATATTTCTCGAAAATGTGAAGAAAAATGTATAAAAAGAAAATATGGCGATTAAATTCCTCGCTAAATGATGCGGCTGTCGAGGCTCGGCACTCGAATCACTGCGCTGTCATGAAATCAGTGATGACATGGCAGTGCTGTCATGAAATCAGTCACAACATGGAATCATATAACATAAAAATTACGTACCCGAAGGATCCATTGCTGTGTTATATTTTGCCCCTGTAGACTTTCCTCAGCTGTCTCACTATTTGGATCACCCTGCGTCCACCATATTCTCGCCTAGTATGCGATCAGTTTGCCATTTGCTCTACCAACATTGTCGAGGCAATACACGTGATTGATGAACGGACAGAATTTAAATACCGTGTTAATGACATTCTGTCACCCACGGTCCAGTCAAGGGGAGCACCGGCGCCGGCCACTCACTGGTTGACCTGACTCACGTGACTGTCACATTTTATTCATATCATCCCTCTGAGGTCTCTTTCCAACATTATCTGATTAACGAGGGCGGACGTTGACTTAGTATACGACCTCGCGCAAATGTGCAGACATTAATTAGTGTTGGGCTCGTTCGACGGTCAGTGTGTCATTCATGCAATGCCACGATGAGCACGTTCTTAGATTATTCTGTAATGAGTGGAGGAGATGGTGGTGGCGCGTGCTCGGTGAGAACATTCCACGCCGATCATGGAATTACAACTTTCCAATCCTGTGCTGTTACGGTGAGTAACTGTGTCGGGGAAGATCGCTTCCTTGCAGGTAGAACATCTCCGGATACAGGGCCTGTGTCTCATGCCCAACAGCCTGGGTCCTATCAGTCTCCCAGTGGCTCGTTGAGCATTGCGTATGGGACGCACGCTGGCTATGGCGCGCAGGGTTTTTGCTCAAGTTACAACCATTATGCGCTGAACCAGGAAGTAGACACAGCAGTTGGTCTTGCACAGTGCGCGCCCATTGTTTACTCCGGGAACATATCCTCGTCAGTGGTGCAGCATCACTCCCACCTAACGCATCGGCAAGGTTACAGCGGTGGCGGCGCACATCTGCACGGACCTCTCCAGTTCGCTACGCATACGTCGTGTGGCCATGGCCAGGAACAATCGAGCCTTGCCCTCCTGACGGCAGGTTGCCCAAACGCCTTGTCGCCTTTGAACACAAGTCACCACGATGCTTGTTGCACCTCGCTGGCGGAGAGCGCTTTCAACGCACAAACTTTTGACTGGATGAGGGTGAAACGGAATCCACCGAAGACAGGTGAGCGCTGTTAACGCGACATTTCGTGTCGATCTGCCCAAAGAAATTGCTTTTAGACAATGGTATATAACCATTAACCGCTCTCTCTCTGTCATTGTATCCTCAGGCAAAGCTGGAGAATTCGGCTTCAGTGGCCAGCCCAATACTGTCCGTACCAATTTCACCACCAAACAGCTGACAGAGCTCGAGAAGGAGTTCCACTTCAACAAGTATCTTACACGTGCGAGGCGAGTAGAAATCGCAGCTGCGCTCCAGTTGAACGAGACCCAGGTGAAGATCTGGTTCCAAAACCGGCGCATGAAGCAAAAGAAGCGCGAGAAAGAGGGTATGCTCCCCAAATCCCCTTGCAACCGCGGGAACAGTCCAGGAAAGGGCGACGACGGGTCGGAAAAGTCTCTTTCTAGCCCATCTACACCATCACCAGTATCCTCCAGTTGAAGTTCATGTGCATTTGTCCGTTCTCAGACGCTCTTCGCATGATAATCAGCACGTGGAGGTAGAGCGCATCCTACCCGATGTGACAAAATATCGTAGAAAAGAACAATCATGGAAAACACGTATCATGGGATTAGATTCTTATGCATTTATATCAATGCTGGCTGAACGTGCAGTTGCTGTTTTGTTTGTCTATCACTGTGTACTGTTCGGGTCCGTCTCTTGACTTTTCTGTGGTAGGCTGGTATTGCCTGTCGTGTAAGGCTTCTATGTGACACAACACTGAGTTTTATCAGTCGCCTTTGTTGAATCCTATGAACTGCTTTACCAAAGATTACGGGTCAGTGTCTAAATTAAAAGTCTGTTTGTTGCTATTGAATAGACGAGTGTTTTCTGTTTTTGATAAGATCTTCCAGGGGCCTCTGACATTTTCGGAGTAATTCGCGCTCGTTTAGTTGGTCTCTGATGGTGCTTCGAGGCCTTCCAATGGCACTGTCTTATCCTGTTTATCATTGGTATAATGTAGCTAATTTATCAATTTAGTTCAAACATATAAGTCTAGCAAAGTGCTCAAAGTAATCTATTAACAATCACCTAAGTGTAACCCAAGTGTTATGCTGCGCTCGTCATACATGAACAGCTGAATTGATTAGGTAATGAGCGCATAAATATGACTTGACACGCACATTCTGCAACGATTTATCAGTCATTAAGATCGCCTATTGCCTATGTGGAAATGGAAGTTCCTGGGGGAGATCATTTTTCTTTTACTCAGCGACTGCACGCGAACGTGAGTGATATTGACAGATTATAGGCATATTTATGAGCGCGAGGGACTAGGGGAGAGACAACGGTGTCACTACGCCTCTGGATGACAAACATATCGAGCTGCTACCTTATCGAAGGGAAGGGACAAAAAAGCGTGTGAAAAAGCGACATCGATTCCCTGTTCGCTGAGCACATTGACAGTGACATGTCTGACTGAGACAGCCTAGCGCAAACGTTTTATTAGGAGTAGGGTAGCCTGTAGAGAATATTCCCTGCTTTAAGAATTCAAAAGTGGTATACAGTAACAATTTAAATTGTTAAATTATTTTCAAATATTTGTAAAAACCCTATTCTTTGTCCGAGCGTCAGAGTGAACATCATAGGCTCCGCCGGTGCGGAATGTTGTTTGAATGTTGTGGTGTTTTGTGTAGATCTGTCTACCGATGAAATAGCCTATGCCTGCTCAGTTAATTTTTTGAAAGCAGTGCAGTTGACTGCATATTAAAATTGTCTTGCACATGAACACATGAAACGTGGGACAGCCGATACGTGCCAAACTCACCGGAATCAATGTTCTCTCCAACTTTTTGTTATTCGATATAGGCTAAATTACGTGCATGCCGATAATGTTAATTAATGTGTTAACGTTTGCGGACCATGTTACGGTGCATGGGCATTTGGATACTGGACGCCTATCATAAGATCATAAGGACGCCTGTTTCCGTTGGCCTTGTTTCACACAGCGCAGACTTCAAAAATAAGGAAATCGCGTTTAATAGACGCATTTTACAGTAATTCATTTACAATAACATGCACCTGGACTACAGAACGCATACAGTAGTTAGGCGAATAAATAAATTAGGCAATTGGGAACAATTAAAAAAAGATCTTTGCTGAAGACGCACCGGATTTTTAACTTCGTCTACACATAACACACACGCAACACATGGGCCTACAGAGCGAATAATTAAGCAAGAAAGAACAATTAATAAGGTCTTGACTGAAGACATTCTTGATTTTGAGAGCAGTAGGCCTAAAAATGCTTATTTACTCATTCTTAGGCCGATGGGTATTTATGCATAAGCCTGGTAATTTCGCATTATTTAGCCTATAATTTATGATTATATTTCGATGACAGTGATCGAAATCAGCGACGACAGATTGCACTGATAATATGAAAAGATGTCCTTGGCTACAAAAATTAAATAACAGAACCAAGATAATGTATGATGTATAAGTAGGGCTATCTATCTATCTATAATAATAATAACAATAACAATACTAACAATGATAATAATAACAAAAACAATATATTATTATTATTTTCGTTATTAATAATAATAATAACAATAATGGGCCTATTATTGATGATTGACTAAATTTCGATTTGTTTCTTTTAACACTTCTGCCAAGATGTGATGTAAATTGTCGCCTCTGTATTTTCTGATTCAATTGTCTTGGCAAAGTACCTAGGCTTTTCCTTTATGTGGTAAATTTTGAGAGTGAGGTCACTGTCTGGTCAGATTGTTGTTAGTTGTCAAAGCCCCTATCAAAACAAAGGTGCTTCCCTTATGCAGGGTAAACACGGCAGGTGACTTTGAATCCAGTGAATAACAAGCTCAAATTTTGAAGTGCTAGATTCCATACCTCACAGGCCCACTTCATGAGAAACAGTCCGCGGAAAGTATGTTCCATTTCTTTTATGTCAGGGATTGCAACAATGCACTTCGTATTTAGCAAAAAGTTAACATATTTGTCAAGTTGTTTGTAGGCTATTTAGGAACTCAGATTTAGTGTCGAGGTAATATGCAAATAGTAGCCTAATTAAACATGAAACAACAATTACATCAAATAAGAGAGAAGGTCATTCCTTGCCTTATCGTGATCTTAGAGCTTCCTGATAAAGAAAAAAAAATCGGAAAAAAGGTTGTTATTATTTAGGGCAATCTAAAAAAATATTATTATTATTCAGTTGTTATTATAGGCTATATAAATGCTTCTAATATTGCTTATCTATTTGTTTAGTATTAAGACATGTAATGCAATTAGATTATTCTTTTATAGACAAAAATCTATAAATAAAAATAACAAATAACAAAAAGAATTGGAAACACAAGAACTTTTAAAAAATCGAATCACTGTTAATGTCAAGGTCATGAACAAACAGAGAGGCTTGACAAAGGCAGTATTCCAAACTGGATCAACCTCTCTGTTTCTTGTCTTCTCCCCTCTTTCATTCTCTTTTATACACACACACACACACACGGAGAGAGAGAGAGAGAGATGGGAACAGTGCATCCATCACTATTCAGACTTCATGGTGACCCTGGTCTTGCAAGCAGTTAAGTCTGGATGTGCTATGGAGGAGATCATTTAACCTCAGGCTTGCAGCATCAGAAGCCCCTCCTTTTTTGCTGTCTATCAACAAGTCCCACAATGACCTACACTGGTGTGACTAATGTGACTTCCTGGCACACGTGAACACACATAAAAACATATACACACACACACACACACACACACACCTTAGCCTCTATTTCAATCAGTCAGAAATGAGCGTGTATCCATGTATGTAAATAGTTAACACAGAGAAAGAGTTATTCCACCTTTTCTTTAATCTCCTCTTCAGCCAAACATGCCTTATGTATGTTACATTAAGCAGACTGAATCAGAGTTTATCCATTCAGCCAAACATGCTCTATGTATGTTACATTAAGCAGACTGAATCAGAGTTGTCAAACACACTCTAGAGTCGGAACCAAAGGAGAGGGATGACTGGTGTACGGAAAGATGGGTTGGACTTGTTCCACTGGAATAGTTGGATAATGCACAGACAGAGAGAGCAAGAAAGCCATTTGCTGAATGTGTGTTTTATTACAAGTTATTTCACTTTCATATATATATATATATATATATATATATATATATATATGTGTGTGTGTGTGGTGTGTGTGTGGTGTGTGTGTGCGCATCTTCAAGTTTATTTATGCAGAAAATGTTTTCATAATGAATTGCACTATTTGCACTATTTTTGTACCACAAGCTCAGTTCTTCCTAACAGCATCTTTTATACCTCAAACAGATATGCACAGAGTCCTGGATGGCATTTTAAGTATGTTTCTGTGGCAAATCTGAATAAGTTAACTCATAGTAACTGGTAAACCTCTTCAAATAAAAGTCTTCTGGCTTTGTTATGCTAGATGAATGAAGCCACAGAGCTCTATTGGTATGTTCACCATTTCCTTTGGGTTAATCTAACATACCTGTTGATTATTCAAAAGCGGCAGCTACATGTCAGCTTTTTTGCACTTTCACCGCTTGGCCACTGGAATCATGACACCGCTGACTGAACCCAAACCTGTGGCTAGCCGTGATGTGCTCACATGCTTTTCTGTTAATATTCTGTCATATTTTTATTTACATGGCCATTTTTACGACTTCATTGTATTATACAGTCCTAAATGCTGCTATAAAACTCTTTCATATTGTTATTAGTCCTGAAAATTGTTATTATTTCATTCATTTATTTAGTAGACACTGACACAATATAATCGACACAATATATTTCAATACATTCTTTCAGTTTCAAATAATATAAAGATATATAGAAGCTCTTAGTTGTCAAAACATATACACCTCTGAATGATAATGGTAGATGTTTTTCAAAGAGGTAACACATCTTGGAGCAGAGGCTGTTTCTCACTTTCTCAATATTAGGCATTCATTTATAAACTTATATTGCATATCCCCTATTAAAATAATCCCTACATAGCATAGCGACTGTGAGTTTGTAGCGCTTTCATGTGCATGCTAACAGATTAGAGCAGAGCAGAGCAGACACTGACTGCGTGTGGCTCAAACTGTGCAATGGAAGAGGGATCCTGAATAGGGGCCTGTGTAATGTGTTTAACTCTCCCAAGAGATGATAAATGTCTTTGAACAAATATTTAGCTATGATACTAAGCAATATGGTGTAAAAAAACAAACCAAAATAGTAAAACAAATATGTCAGGGGTACTGCAATAGAAAGATTTTAATGTTTTTTTTTCATTTTTTTTTTCTTTTTACGTTACAGTTGTTATTTACAGGGTTTTGGTCGCTTTTCCTTTGAGTGAAGACATTGATTGAAGACGGATCATCAAAATCATTATTTGTCGGTGATATTTTCCTGACAGGTCTGTTGCGCATGTGCGGTTACACTACCTAACATCACACTGCTGACGTGGTATGGGTGCAACCAAGGTATTTTCATGGTCTGACTATATTCAGGAATTCACTGACTGTGTTGATAGAAACAGTATTCAGACACACTGCAGAACAACCTACAAACCTAGCTCTCACTCACTAACTCTCATGCTCTCACATACACACCACAGCCAAGCACCAGTGCTTTCATCAAGTGCATCAATTTCTCTTTTTTTAATAATGGCCAGTGTGTGTGTGTGTGTCCATGCATGCACAGGTATACACTGTCATACATGTAATCAGAGGTGTAGTACGCACTGGACGCGGGGGTACACTGTCCCTCCAATTCTTGGAGTAGATAACTCTGTTTCTACTATGTTAATATTAGGCGTTCATGTATAGCATTGCATTAACAAAGCATATTACCTATAAGTGCACACGTCAAGCAAATCCCTCCAGTGAGCCTCATATGCATGACATATCTTGCAACGACACTAATAGTGTTTGATAACTACTGCGTTACAGCTTCATGTAGGCCATAATCCACCAAAGAGTTTAGGCTATGTAGGGTTTGGAGGCAATAATCCACCAAAGAGTTTAGGCTATGTAGGGTTTGGAGGCATAATCCACCAAAGAGTTTAGGCTATGTAGGGTTTGGAGGCCATAATCCACCAAAGAGTTTAGGCTATGTAGGGTTTGGAGGCCATAATCCACCAAAGAATTTAGGCTATGTAGGGTTTGGAGGCCATAATCCACCAAAGAGTTTAGGCTATGTAGGGTTTGGAGGCCATAATCCACCAAAGAGTTTAGGCTATGTAGGGTTTGGAGGCCATAATCCACCAAAGAGTTTAGGCTATGTAGGGTTTGGAGGCCATAATCCACCAAAGAGTTTAGGCTATGTAGGGTTTGGAGGTGATCCATCATTACAATTGTGTACCAATTAAAAATTCCCCACTATACCTCTGCATGTAACATGCACAACATTTTAACATTCAAAAATAGAGATGCAAAGAATATAAGAATAAAAGTAAGTAGTAAATGGTAAGTAAGTAAAAGTAAATGGTTTCAGTGCATAAAGATGTACTTTTTATGACAATAGTAGTTAGCTTAAGCATTAAAACCTGTTAAGCCTGTTAATGTCAAAATGCATTTGCAGATCTTTGTTCAACTGTGTGCTATGAACTCTCTGTCAAGTAAACCATCTTGATGGCACGTGGGTTGAATGACATAACACTACATGACGTCTGACATACTGTCAGAGACTCAGTGTATTTCTTCTGTCAGTCTGACAGTCATGCTGTTAAAGACTCAGAGGCCAGTGGACAGATGCTTGACTTCCACTAGAGGCCTCCCCATCCTGCGCTCCTGTTCCACTGGCATCTTCTGTTTGGTTCTGGTGGTTTGAGCATCATCCAGTCCTAATAATTCTAAGTAAAACTGGAGAACAAAAGAGAGATTGCAGCAGTTGTCAGGATAAGAAATTGTCGTTAGTGCCCTGAGTGTTGTGGGGCTCTGTGTGGACACAGAGGGGGAGTGCTCTGACAGACAAGCGCTGAAAACACAATCAATGAGGATTAAAAGCAATTTGTCATTGAGCCACTTGTGGCTGTCACACTGAAGCCTACTGGTGAAAGTAGCAGAAATGTGACTTTATGCACCCAAGCATAACAAGGTTGTCTTGAACTGTCTCTCTCTCTCTCACACACACACACACACACACAGACAGAGGAGGAGAAGGGGGAACTCAGAGGTGTTGCTGCTTTCATGGCATGTCTGTACTAGACTAATTCTCATACCATAATGTAGGCTACCCCTCTCACTCTCTCTGCCTCCTCCAGCACTGCCCTATTCTGTGCACACACACACACACACACACACACACACACAGGCACACACTTAAATATACATAAATGTGCATACACACACCTGTAACTAGTGTCTGTCCCCTGAGTTCATTCCAATATGTGCAGCAGGGGCTGAGGCCAGTCTATGGGGACCAAGTGTGACAGGGCCATCTGTAAGGAGCACTGCCAGAGATCGGTCCTCTCTCTGGGCCTTGAGTGTGCGGTGCGCCTCGTGTCACCTGTGTGTCCGTGTGCTGATGACGTGATCTATAGACTGGCATTTGGCTCCCGGAGCCTCCGCGCCCTCGTGTGAATGTTAAATTTCCTGCCAGCCAATAATCCTGACGGGAAGTTAACGCCGCCGCACGCAATATTCACGGAGACGACAGGGAGGGCCTGTTAGACAAGCAGCAGTCGATAGAGGGGTGGCAGCTTGCAGCGTGTGCTGCCGTTCCCACGGGAGGAAGAATAAAATAGGATTCAATTAAATTGGGGCCGATTTAATGAGGAAATCATAGTCTTTCATCTGGGAGAGGAATCCTGGGCTCAGGCACGCGTCCCTGCCTCAGCGTCGGACGCTGCACTCTCAGGACCTCTCACATGACAGCACAAGTGAACTTAAGTAAACCCAGTGCCTCAGTAATCACAAACATGGTTAAAATGAGACAGCTACTCACGGTTTCAAAGTATTTCTCAGATGTGGCACAACAATGTAAATATGTATTTAATAATGTAGAAATTATGTAAACAAGTTATCTTTTTACTTTTTTTTACTTAAAAATACGTTTAAGAGGGATGGAAGCAATAGCCGAAAACTATCTATTTCAGTGTCTCAGGAAAAAAAATCACCCAAATTGAATCAGTGAGACATGCCTGGATACTCATTCAGACACCCACACACCACAAATATATGCATGTTTGCCAGGTTTCACAAGACAGAGTGGAAATAAGAAATTGTTCGCTTTTATATGTATACTGTGATACATTGTAGTGTGCTGTGTGTGTGTGTGTGTGTGTGTGTGTGTGTGTGTGTGTGTGTGTGTGTGTGTGTGTGTGTGTGTGTGTGCATGTGCATGTGTGAGAAAGTGTGCGTGCGTGAGTGTGCATGTTTATCACTATGTGTCTCTGTGTATGCTCTGGGTCAATTCTCCTCATCTAGGATTCCACAGCTCACGTCCTTTCTTAAACAGCTGCTCCTGGGGATTAGCTGCACACTGGACTGTTAGCTTTACTGATCAAATATGGGCTTAGGAACCATCTCTCTTCCTGTGTGTGTGTGTGTGTGTGTGTGTGTGTGTGTGCGCGTGTGAGTGTGTGTACACTTTCGGTAACACCAACCAAACACCCTAATCCCAACCCTGCCCCTGAGGATCCTCTAGATGGTTGAACATTCTGTTTCTGTGAGAAACAATTCAAATCAGTGTTTTTTATAGGGAAAAACATGGTATTCATCATATTCTCCACCAGCAATTAATTTTCTTAATTAATTAACTAATTAACTTTACTTGGGAAAAGGCTTGTGAAAGACAAATAATGTTCATTGATTCTGGCCTCAATGTAGTCCTCAGGCCTCCAGAGGTGTCTATGTCTTTATATACTAATATAGCAAATAGCCTCTCCAAAGTCAAACTTCGGAATGATCAGAGAACTCGCTGCCAGCTGTTGGCTGGGGCCTCTTTCCCAGAATTGTTTTTTCAAAAGGCAATAGAAGAATTCTGCTCCAATATGGGAGTTGTTACCCGCTGTTTTGCTTAAAATTATGATGTCACTTTATCACAATAAACTCTACTGTTGCACTCATAGTAAAACTGTCTTTCTATCAAGATGTTCTTGTCCACCTGTGAGCTGTAAGATTGACCCTATTGTTTTGGTTTGTTTGTTTGTTTTTTGCTTTAATGAGCATATACAATTAACAACTACTAAGTAGACTGCTATAGCATCTAAAATAGTTTGAGCTGTGGTGAGAGTAATACTTGTAATAGTAACATCATACTGGCATGTCACTGGATATTGATTGTGATGATGTCAAGTGACAGGATGAAGCATCTGCTGACATTAGTTTGGTAACCAACTATTACCCAGTTCTGTCTGCACTCAAATGTTGACAGAAGGCTTCAGGTGACTGCTGATGCAACAGGGTTATGTTGTCCAGTGTAAATTTGAATGGCCACCTTTAAAGCATGATTAGGCTAACCTATTGATCCCAGCAGCAGCAGCAGCAGCAGCCAGTGGCTCCATATTGATCTTGCCTGCTAGAGACAAAGGGCGTGATGGTCATGACCTAAAATGGCGTCCTTTTAACACACTGTGGGGCAAGTACAGGACTTCTAAGAGAATATGCATCTGCCATGTAGTGCTTCAGTCCTATCTGTCTTCATAGAGCACATTCATATTTAAAGGAACACCAGGCAGGTCTGTGATTTCTTAACTACAGAGCTCCGCCTATGGTTGCAGTTTGTAAACAAAAGAATAGGAACTCCCGGTGATTTCTTTCAAAGTTATTTTGACAAGGTAATAAATGTGATTGGCTTTTTGCAAGCGCTGTAAATTTGCAGGGAGATGCCATTCACCCCATAATGAGTTATTTAATCATCTAAATGACTATGAAGCTGGTAAATGAACCTAAAAACAGCCTAAAACCTAACCTAAACCTAAAATTTGGCCTAGTGTTCCTGTAAAGTCGTGAACACATCTCACCCAGCACACAGACCCAGAGCAGTGGAGAAGATGACTTAGTTACCTCTGCTAAGGAGGTAATGTTTTCACCTGTGTTTGTTTAACTTGAAAGTACTGCATGGATGTGGATGAAATTTTTGGACAACATGGGTATTAGGTATAAGGTATAAGGAACAGATGATTACATTTTATGTAATACCGTCTGGAATTTGCATTGGGTTAGTGACCCTATATTGCCTTGGCGGAGGTCTGCGCTCACCGAGTGCTTTTCTAGTTAAATATGTGCTCCTCTTTGGCTTTTCATGGAAGGATAGTCTCAGGAGAGAGAGAGACAGTCTGGAATACGTGTGTATATCCTAAGCATGTGGGCAAGTCAAATGGATGAGAATGTAAGTTGAACTGGATGGGAATGGCATACAACATGATTTATGACTAAAACAAGTCTATTCATTCTGGAATAATCAGATACATAATGTAGGATTTACACATACAGCCATTAACCACCCTCTGTCTGGCAAAGGAGATTTCAAAACCTGTCAACTATGGAAGACAGGGACAACTGGACTTACAGAAGACGTCAGATCAAAGACCAACTAGTGGTGGCAGGGTGGATGAGGGACATTCGGCATTGTGATAACTGCACAGAGATCAGTTAGAGGCGTCATTTTAAGACAAGCATAAACCAGCTATTGATTGGTAGTAATGAATGAAGAAGTCTTTCAGATTTTTCCCCTAAGCTGCCATTTTCATTGATTGTGCAGGAATCTATGGAGCAGCAGAGAAAACATATTTTTTGAAAAGGCTGAAGACTCCTGCCTTGGGGACATGAGTCCATAATGTGTCAATGGCAATAGGCCAACAATAAAATACTTTTCACTAAGAATTAACTAGTGATGATATAAACACTTTCTGCTCGTTTGGTTGATGTCAGGCACAAAGTGCACACTTTTAAGCATCATTTATCACTGACTGGACAAAGTACCAAAAACTGCAGCTCTCCATCATGGGAGAATGATTGATGTTTGAGGTACTCAGAAACTGCTGAGATGTGCTGAGATATGCTGCACAGACAGCTTTTGATGTGCAATTTTTTTAAATTTTAAACCACCCTGAAATTGATCACAACTTCATATCACAGTGTATTTGGTTTCTGGTTGCAATATTGATTCTTTAGAGCTGCTGTTGACCATAGTGAAGCATCTGCTGGTTCTACTAGTCATCTTATGGTGTTATCTTTAGAGACCAATACACTGCAAAATTGATAGGACAAAGCTAAGTTACAAACTGCAGTCCACCAGGAAAGCCATAAGGACATATTGGAAACCACAGCAAGTAACAGGGTTTTCCTACCCTTCTAGATGAACATTTTATACAAACTGCTTTGGTTAGATCGTAGCCAAGGGGGGCTCCCTGTTTAGTAATCACTATGGGGAAATCCCTTCCAGAAGGCATATCTAGTATGTGTAGTCCAGCTACTGACCTGGGTCGGACTTCCCAGAGGTAGTTCCTAAGTAGTTTGTAAAGTCAGTGTTGTTTAAGAACATCGTAAAAATGTTCGTAGATTTACGGGTGACCCATAGTAGAGTAGAGTAGAGTAGAGTAGAGTAGAGTTACTTTATTGATCCCGAAGGAAATTAAGGTGTCCAGCAGCATACACATAATACACAATGCAAAAACAGATCAACCATATTGCACACATCTGCATTCATACAACATTCACTGAACGAAAAAAAAAAAATAATAATGATAATAAGAAATCCACGAGGTAGAGAAGTGTCGTGATAAGGTGCCTTGTGGTAATCCAGATAGATAGATTACAATGACCCAGTAAGATTGTCCAATGTTGTAAAAGAGTCATTTAGTGCAGTAGTTATCAGGGTAGTGCAGTATATTGTTGTCCATAGTAGTATAGTCACCACCAGGGACAGCATATGACTGTGAGTGTGTGTGTGGGCTCAAGCAGTCCAGTCCATTATGCTCAGCTCCTTCTGTGTGCTGTTATACAACTGTATGGCCCTGGGGACAAAGGACCTCCGCAGCCTGTCTGTCCTGCAGGAGAGGGACCGGAGTCTGTTGCTGATCAAGCTCTTCTGATTGATGAAGATGGTGTGTAGGAGGTGGCGGTCATTGTCCAGTATAGAGTGTAGCCTGCTCAGGGTCCTCCTCTGGGCTAATGTGGTTAGAGACTCCAGCTCCATGCCCACCACAGACCCTGTTTTCCTCATCAGTCTGTCCAGACGTCCAATGTCTCTCTTCCTAGTGCTACCACCCCAACATACCACAGCATAGAAGAGCACACCGACCATAACAGACTGGTAGAACATCAGCAGGAGTCTGTTGCAGACACTGAAAGACCTCAGCCTCCTGAGGAAGTAGAGCCTGCTCTGTCCTTTCCTGTAGAGTGCGTCTGAATTAGTAGACCAGTCCAGTTTATTGTCGAGGTGGACCCCCAAGTACTTGTAAGTGCAGACTGTCTCGACATTCTCCCCATCAATCGTGACAGGCACCAGCGGCGGGGCGGTTCTCCTGAAGTCCACCACCATTTCCTTGGTTTTGATGGTGTTCAGCTGCAGCTGATTAGCCCGGCGCCACCCAACGAAGTCCTCCACAAGGCACCTGTACTCCCCTCCTGTCCATGCCTGATACACCCCACGATTGCAGTGTCGTCAGAGAACTTCTGCATGTGACAAGTCTCTGAGTTGTAGCTGAAATCGGTGGTGTACAGGGTAAACAGTACAGGGGAGAGTACTGTTCCCTGTGGCGCACCTGTGCTGCTGACCACAACCTCTGATGTAAGGTCCCCAAGTCTGACACACTGGGGCCATTCCGTGAGGTAGTCCATGATCCAAGTCACCAGGCCAGGCTCCACTCCCATCCTCAGCAGTTTGTCTCTCAACAGGAGTGGCTGGATGGTATTAAAAGCACTGGAGAAATCAAAAAACATGATTCTCACAGCACTGCCTCCTTTGTCCAGGTGAGAGTACACCCTGTGTAGAAGATACAGGATAGCATCCTCGCATCCTCTACTCCCACATTCTCTTGGTAGGCAAACTGCAGGGGGTCCAGTTTATGGCGAACCTGGGGTTTGAGTAGATTAAGCAGCAGTACACGTTCAAAGGTCTTCATTAGGTGTGAGGTGAGGGCAACCAGTCTGTAGTCATTGAAGTCATAGATTAACACTACACGACCATGTTTGAGATACATGCAGGAAGTCCAAACGAACATTGCTAAGATCAATTGGGAAGAACATGCGTACGTGCATAATCCATTATCATTGAGAAACCAGGCCCTGGTCTTTCTCATCACATCCACATTAACCTGATCAGAGATGCTGAGGAGACAGTCCTATTCTCAGAGTTATAAAGATTATGGGAGACAAACGTTTGGCTGAGGTGATGACAGTGCAACTTCAACATATTTAGTCACGCCACAGTTGGCCACTTGTATGCAACACTATGTGTCAGATAAAACTTTATTGAAACTTGAACACCTCACATCTGCACAAGTTATGGCCACCAGAGACTTAACTTGGGATGACAGGACTTTACAGAAAGGAAATGAAGAGGTGATTGATAAAAGGCAGCTTCTTTCTGACTGTGTCAGGTATAAACTGTTGTTTAAGTCAATAAAGAGAATTGTCAGGAATCCCAGCAGTCTCACATAGTCATTTCTCAATAGATTACATTGCTCACATGAACAAAATGTATTCTATAAGACACAGAATAGATTGCATGATCCCTCACCATAAATGTTCAGTATCCCTCTACACACTTTTACACCCCTGTAGCCTCTTCATGGCGATTATGTCATATCATATCCCTTGGGTCAAAAATGTCATAATTTGAGCTGAATAATTTACTTATTTATCCATGCATATACTTAACAAAACTGTCCATAAAGCATATGAAAGTATTTGAAGAGTGCTCTGGGGTGAAACGATGAACTTTGAAGCAACCCAGCATGTAGAAACATAAATGCACTCCCTCCCCAGTCTCAGTGGGAGCACCCAAACACCCAGAGATGCATTAATGAGCCGATGGAGCCCCAGCAGCTCGAAGAGGGCTGAAGTGAAGAGCAAGAGAGTGCTATCACCAGGGGACAGCTTTACTAAATAAGCCAATTTGTGTGTCCGACTGGCCTGTATTAGCAGATAATGCCTGTGTGTGCATGTGTGTGTGCGTGTAGGCGCTAGTGGATAATGACTCAATTAGTTGTTCTCTCCTCTCGCCCAGCCCAACACGTCGCATAAATTAGCCATGTCGCTCATTGGCAAAGTGTCACCAGCGAAGGACAGTTTACAAATACAGCGACCGCCAGCTGTCACCACGGCGACATCGAGATATAGACATCTGTGCCGACTTTGTGTTGGAGGGGAACAGACTGGTGCCAGTCAGCAGGGGCCGGCGGAGCCCCGGGAGCCCAGGGGACCCTGCACCACGCCTGGGCTGAAAAGGTCAACTTGACACGGGCACAACCCCCATCGACCTCCCCCTCTCCAACGTGTTAAAAATCAGATAAACTTAAGACCACTCATCGATTATGGCTCACCCTAGCACAGCCAGCCCCTCCCCATGCATATCATTTCGAACCGAGAGAGAGAGGGGCATAATTATCACCTTCAAGGAAAGGTCACATACAGCTTGTGAAGGAATTTAAAGAAATGTATTATTATACATGGCCTTATAACACCTCCCCCACCCCCCATATCTAGACATGGACGTATAGACAGGGGGCAGTAGACCACAAACCTACTCACGGTGTATCTGCCTCAATGTCTGTGAGAATGCAGTCCTCTTCATGTTGCTCTTGCTGCCTCTCTCTCGCTCCTGAGTGTACAGAGAATTGCTGTGTTACATAAAAGTTTGGTCAACCGTGATGATAATCATTTCTTTTTTTAATCTGCTGGGCTTTTAAAGCAGCTATTGCATTTCAATATATTCTATACTTTGTGGAAAGACATTTCAGTTGTGAAATAAGCAACCAGTGCCAGCATGACTTCAACATTTTGAGCGATTTTTGAGTATTGGTTCTCAGGAATCGATGCTGAGTGCTATATATCTATGCAGGACTCAACTTTGGCGTGGTTACAAGCAGCCTACCTGTTATAGCCACCCCAACTGTTTTTACATTGATATGTACCATTTACTACATGTTCAGCATTTTGTTTATTTATGGAAATATATGAATTGTTATGGTCCATGATGCAGGGGTACTTTGTAGGAGAGTGTCACAGGGTGTCACACAACAGTTCAAAGTTTGGGAACCACTGTGTTAAGCCATAGACAGCAATAGAGTGTGTAGCCATTCTGCTATTTAATATTGACCAACTTTAACAAAGTCACCATTAATAAAGCTATGGATCAGCAAACTGAAATGTCTAAATGCAATCAAAGCCATCCATGAAGAGCAGTCCTGCAGTCTGGTTCATCTGGCACACCTTTTAGAGTATCCAATCATGTGAACTTGCACCTAACTGAAGGAGCAGCCCATTATGTGCAACGACACTACATCCTAAATCACCATCTCTGATCTGTCTAGTCATGTGCTGTCTCATGTTCTCTATCCCCTCACCCAGACTAATAACTCAGAAAAAGAGGTATCAACATCTGCAGTCCTTCCCAACCTGCTTCAGTCCTCTCTGAGATGTTCTCCATTAGCTTCAACATATTCCAACACAGTGTGAGGCCAAAACATGATGAAGTGGTGTATGCACTCTCAGATGGTGTCTCATGATCTATGCTCACCTGGGTGGAACTCCAGCCTCATGACTGTGTCACACATTCTTGGTGAACCATCTGGTCTCCAAGGACTGACAACCATAAACTTTTCAGACAACAGATTTGTTGACACCTCACATCTCTTCTCTGAAACAACAAAAACAAAAACATTTCTGACTCATTAGCGTACTGCTCCCTTTGTACCCTGCTCATCTGCCTCTGAGATCATTTGGTTGATGTTTGACAACATGGTTAAACTCAGGTGATGCGGTTTAAATCAATAGTGAAGAAGTCTGCACAATTTTCTGAAAGACTTTCTGTCAGGCTATTTTTCTGCATGACCTGTATACCTCATAAGTAACACAAGTAGGCTAAAAATCAAGACACTGTGCAAACACAACAGATAGATAAAGTAGATGGGAAGTAACTAAAAGCAGAATAGCAGTGTGACACTACACCATGTACATACCATTCCTTCACTGGGTCTTCTGTTCAGTTTAACGTCGCTGCAGGGATGTCTAAAGGGTCAAGAGATTATTTTGGCATAGTGGGTGAACTACTCAAGCATTTCAGTAACGAGTGAAAATAATTTTTTTTCATCATAAACCTCAACCCAAATGCAGTGTTGTCATTGACTCCACCTTGTGGTGACATGTTATAGTCACATTTTAGCAATAATATACTGTATTTTATAGGGTGAAAATGTTACATCCAGGCATGGTGGATCATGAAATATGCGTACAATTATGACAATAAGAAAGACCATTTGAAGGGGACTGATAAAAGCAACCCAACAATTAGCTAAGAATTTTTATGGAACATTTCTTCAGGTGATAACCTACACACAGCAATGATTGTTACTGGCCACACTCTACAATCAGCATGAGACCTCTGGGCAAAGACTGGACCATGGAGTGCATGTATTGATCACCATGGTAATGGTGTCCAGCAGCAGCTGGTGTTAGACAGTGACACAAACACCAGTACCCACAGTACCCAATCACCTTCTCCCACATCTAAAGGACTCTGGTAACATTTTGCCAAAACTAATAGACTTCTTTCTGCATTTCTCCTCTCCTCCCATCCTCTATCCAACCATTTTGGGGACCGTCTCTGAACAGTAAATGTATAGCCATGGCCCAGCTGTCCCAGTGTTGTCTGAGGTTACCGAGTGCTGTCCATAAGGGGAAAAAAAAAAGATACAACAAATATCGAATTGTAAACCGACAGCAAACGCTAACTGAATGGGGCATAAGAAAACTAAAACTGAAAATAACAGGGCTATGGCAAGTTTCACTCTGGAAGCTTATTCGTTGATTTTGGGCTGAACCTCCATACTTCCTGTCCCCCCTTATCATCAGAGCTAAGTCTTTAACTTTCTTAAGTATATATTAGAGAGAAACAAAGCAAACAAAGTTTTTTTCCTAAATCCGTTTTTATTTATACAATGCAATTTTAGGTCTCCATAAAAATATTTTTCAAAAATTAAATTAAGTAAAAAGTTTTTTTTTTTTTTTTTTTTCTCTATCACCAGAAACTCCTCCTTAAAACATTGATTAATAAACACATTAAGACAGATTCTGTTAACAATATTTAGCGACTGCAAAAATAAAAAGGTTTCTAAGAGTTGGAGCTTCAAGTGCCCTCTACTGGATCTTCAGACAAATAGATGACAATAGTCTTAAAAAAACAAACCAAAAAACAAACAAACAAACTAGCAAACAAACAGTGAAACATATTTGACAAAACTGTTGCAAAACTGTTGACACACAGACAGCTTCATCTACCTGCAGTAAATAATTCTTCACATTAAGAATTAGGATAAATTAAGGCTATGCAAGAGCACAGGACTGTGTGTCTTGAAAGTGTGTAGCTGTACAAGGTCACCCCTGAGACCGTGGGGTTCACGCTTGGAGTGCACTTTGGTCCAGGCCGTGCTTACAGCCAGCTGGCAGACTCCTCGGAGTTGGCCATGGACCAGCAGTGGTCTTCACTGACAGAAGTGCCTTCACACAGGGACACTGTTGGCTCCATGCTGTGGCCCAAACCAGAAGAGGTGGTGCTGCAAATACAATCCACACCAATAACATGCCTAGTCAATAAATCAACACTATTACAATAGTGAAGGTAACTTGTGCAAGTCATGGTTGCAGTACTTTAAACACTCAATGGACACACATTATTACATTACCGTACCTTTCACAATGGACACACATTATTACATTACCATACCTTTCACAATGGACACACATTATTACATTACCGTACCTTTCAATGGACACACATTATTACATTACCGTACTTTTCACAATGGACACACATTATTACATTACCGTACCTTTCAATGGACACACATTATTACATTAACGTACTTTTCACAATGGACACACATTATTATATTACCGTACTTTTCACAATGGACACACATTATTACATTACCGTACCTTTCACAGTCTGAGTCACAGGCAGCTTTGCCTTCTTCGTCTTCAAGTGGGAACCTTGTCAGATCACACGTGCAGCCCTGGATGGCCTGTGCTACAGAGTAGCGTGTGTGCCCACGAGCACATGCCTCCATCTTCGCTATGGTCAGCTGGGATTGTAGAAACAGGTGCAGGCAACTGTCTGACAGGAGCACTGGGGTCTGCAGCACACTGAGGGACACATATGGGAATGGATGCAGTATTCTCTCAAAGCTGCAAGGTGGCGTTTTTATTGAATCCTTTTGATTTTGAGTTGTGAACATGGCTTTGCATTCACCATTAGCAGTCACTGCATGCTGACTTCAGTGGATATCTGGACAATGCAATGCTTAGGTGTTTTTCTTCACATTCTGTTGCAGATTAATTATAAATATTTTTAATATAAAACACTAATTGAGTAATGTTGCTAAAATTTAGGACACATTTTTTGACGCTGAACAACAGATTTGAATCCAGTCTTTTATCATCAGTGGGCAACTTGGTAATTCATGCCTCACATGCTGCAGGTGCTCCAAATCATGATGGCGGAACAAAGATCATTTAGAAAAAGCCACTGAACATAAGACATCCACAATGTTTACAATATTTGGCTCTATAATACAAGACCTAAATAGCCAGGATATGGAATCACACATCAAAGGCATGGCATTACATATATAATTTTTTACAAACCAAGGGACAGGAACAAGCAATGAGATTGAGATTGAAGAGATTGAAATTTTTGAGGTCATGATGACTGACAAGGTAATAAACACAATTTCAAACAAAGGCTATTGTGTAATAGTGTAGTTGCCAATGTTGTTTTTGGCGAGGCAGGTAGGGGTGCAAGTAGGTCACTATTCTGCTAACACAAAATGACTTTGAAGGCATTATATGAAAACATAAAATAGCTTGCATGTGTGGTCTTAATGTCTACTACTACTAAAAGAACATCTGTTTATTGATAATATTACTGTAACAGCTCCTTATATTGATTACCCACAAATACACGAGATACATCATACATCAAGAAAGGTCATGTCAATATTGATCAGCATTACAAGGCTCCAAAAACTGAAGGTCCAATGTGCTTCATTGTTCAGAGTTCGCAAAAACCATTACATAACAGAGGCTTACACCATCATGTTAATCTCCATTCAAGTGCAACCTCAGCAGAGTTCATGCTGAAAAAAATGAGCCCTACCCTAAGACTGGATACAACTGACACTCATTTATAAAGATGACCACTTGCGGCTCGCCATGACCACATACAGAACTCCCTTCATCATTTAGTTTAACTGGCCATTCCTAAAATCCCCCGTTATAAACAGTGGCCCTTTTTGCAATAGGAGAGAAAAGCCAAAGGATCATTCTATTAGAGTTTACACAGACTGGCACCATTTTCATGTACTTGGAAATTCGAAGTTTCCAAAAATACCCTCTAAAAGGAGTACTTGGATGAGGTCTCTAGACTCGTTCTTTTTCGCGGCATCCTGTGTCATCAAGCAAACCAACTTCAAACACAACATTACCCTTTGAAATGTGCAGCTGAAGGCTACAGTCACACTTATTTTCAGTTACACGGAAAAACTGTTACTGTTTAGACTTCCCACAGTGAGCAAAAAACATGGCCCTTCAACAACAACTTGGTGAGCATTTCACTAACCATGGAAGAAAAAAAAACTGACAAACTGACATTCCTTTTCAAAACTAACTTTAAAAAAATAAAAAGCCTTGCCACCATAGCTGCTTGAGTTCATCAGTGGCCCTCTTCGTTAGATGAGCACCCTTGAATTGACCACTCAACAGGCTTTGACTTCACTGCTTGATCAGGCATGCTTTATGCACGCCTAGATCAACAATACGCTGGGCAGGGGGCTCGAGGAACACGGCCACCTGATCCTGTCCACCTCAAGATGAATTTTCTACCTCAGACCAGTTAGAGGGGGATGGAAGTAAATGTAAAAAATAGGCCACTAGCCAGATAAAATTGCGCATTGCCATGCCCCTTCAGGAGGGCCATTTGCCTGTAATAGCACTAGTTGGCCACTGAGGGGCAGAGCGAGCAGCCACACACAGAGGAGATGAAACCACACATTTAATATGGAGACAGAAGGCATGCAGCAACTATGAGATATGAACAGAACTTACTCTTCTAAAAACCTCTGGAGCCCCTTCATCCTTTCAGCTACCTGGTGGCTTTTCTCCAGACTGAGGAATGGGTTCCAAGGAGGAAGTTTGGGAACATCTCTGAGAAACACATGGGGGAGGGGGGGGGTGGTCATGCACCTTTACAGGTATAGAAATGACAACGATTTTAGGCAATGATTCTTAGAGGGAAATTTTAGAGTCAGTGAGAGATACTTGTCTTTCTGAAGTAAAGTCAACCCTTAATATTTGTCATTGATCTAGCAGCTAAAAAGTCCTGACTCCCTCATCAAGGTGGAGCCTCACATGAGTAGTGCGTTGTCCTGCAGTCGCTGACGCAGCCATACAAACTCACTGTACCGCCTCCGTACACAAGATGTTTTCTTCCTAAAGCACATGCTGTTCGTCTGGACACAGAAAGAAGTGTTCTTAGATCATTACTCATTCATTCATACTACAAAGATTCAGTGCCACTGCAATACTTATCGCACATCAAACCAACTACAAGGATTTCAATAATCATCTCTATAGTGAAAACTGTAATAACGCACTACAGAATAGCTGGACCTACACATGCATACTTCTGCATACATTAGCACTCGCCAGAATCGCTCCCATGTCCAGTAGCTGCACTTACATGGAGGTAGATCTCATAGTCTATGTGAGTGTGCCAGAAATCTTTTTTGTAAGAGTGGGGATTCCGAACACAGATACTGAAGAACTCCTAGAACACCAGCCAAGATGTACAATGGGTCAGTCACAAAATGTCAAAAATTGACAACTCTCTCTCTCTAACAGCACACATAACACACACGTGTTGAGACACATGACAGACACTGGAGGAGAATTGTGAGCCTACAACTATGAATAAGTCTACCGGTCAGGGACCCCTAACATCAAACTACAGCATAATGAGCCAGTGTTATTAGACTACTACATAAGCAAACTTTACTCAACCTATATAGCATAATGTTGCCCTTGGAGTTTATAGGATGCAGAAAACAAATGCCTACCTTCTTTTTCAAGCTGTCGATCGTGTCGTCCATTATTGAGTCACTGCATAGAGAACAAGGTGAGGAGGAAAGAATGAAAAATGAATACGACTGGAAAGTACGCAAGCAAGTCCTTGGGAAAATAGGATACATTTCTTACTCCTACTACCTCCACACGTCATAGGGTGCATAAAATCAAAATGTTTAGATTACGGCAAATAATCTAAAAGGTGTGTTGGGGCCTGTGGTATGTTTTCAGAAAGAATCTGCGGTTCCTTTTGCCAAATTCATATTACATCATACGACAGCTGTTTTTTTTCTTATTTAGTTTTAACCGTTGCACCACATTCAAGACCACTGCAGGTTCACCAAATTGCTGCAAGTTAGAAGTCGTTCACCTTTTAAAATTTACGCCATGCTCAGGGAAGATGACATTGTTTATCCATACTGAGATTGAGGCTGTGCAAACACCGATGCTATCTCACATGGCCATTGTCAAGGCTGACCAAAACAATTTACTTGTACGTCTCCTGCACACCACAGAAATACACACATGACGATTACGCTACATTAACAAATGAAATTGAAAATACTTCAGACCATCCGAATGAAGCATTTGGAGATCCACTGCGATAACGTAACTGCATTGACACTTTTTACCTTTAAGCGAACAAAATGATTACAGATGCAAAGTGAGCATGCTGTTAGCAACAGTCTGAATGACTATGACGTTACTTGGGCGACTTCACAACATAATTGCACAGATCGAGACAGAGAATTGTTCAAAATGGTCCTTCTAAACCCAGGATTTCCCAAACAAAAGAGGGGAGTGCAAAGGACCAAATGTGTAAAATTCTAAGAACACAAACATACATATTGTTGCTGTAAAAAAGACAAAGCTAAAAAACTCAGTTTCCCCTACCTTAATTTTCTCAGTGGCCCAGCCGCAGGTGGACCTACAGCCTGTGAGAGTTGAATTAGCTAAAACTTGATCATAGAGTAGTCCAGCCCACCAGAGGCTTGGAGACCACTCTGCCTAGTTCTTAAACTACTGGCAGTTACGCTGCTGCTTTGCCTTTTATCAACCAATCATAAATGATTAAAACATCCAGTTGCAGGCTTTCAGAGACCTTCGGTGAATAGGTAAATTCAAGATCAAGCAGCCCTGTGCTGCTCTCTATATGATACGCTTCAGCGTTATGACGTAGATGCTCTAGCCAGGTATGCTTTAGAGATCAGTGCTATTGCGCAGTGCTGGCAGCGCTGCGTGATATAGAATTCACTCAGGTCCACTTGACGGTTTTATCCCTAGCCTATCAAGTCTCTGGGCCGATCTTGTCACAGCTGGACAGGTGAGCTGCAGAGTGACTATATTGATGCGTGTGTGTGACTGAAGATGAAGTGTCGGATCTGACTAGGTACACAACAGTGCCTGCCTCATCCAGAGGAACACCTGACCGCCTTTTGGCCTCACAGCACACCATTTTTTTCAATTCAGTGATTGCTACTGCTTTTTTCTTTCTCGATGAAACACCTTACCACTATGTGTTAAATATCTCCTCGATAAATATCAAAGGGCCACCAGTCTTCAAGAGTCAAACAAGTTTAAACATATAAAGTCAATTAGCAGCAAACCATCATGGCCCAGAGTCAGTGTATTGCATAATGTTTTTTGGTCATGCGGCCCAAGTTAACCTATGGACTCCTTTCTCTCTTCTCTACCTGATTAGTTGCTGTTGAACGACCAAACATCAGAGAAACGCTTTTTGTTCAGTCAGTCTCCGTCAGCTCCTCAGTCATACAAGAATTCTGTTACTTAAATACTGTGACACATTTTGACAACAGAATACATATAGAAGTGTAATCGTGTATATAATACCTCTGAAATTAAAGTACATTCTTGTAAAAGGGAAACATACCTACCTCTGCTCTTAGCCGATACTGTTGATCAGGCTTTTCCGAGATGCCTGGATGTCTGGGCCCAGTCTATAAAATAATGGAGCATGTATGTAATGGGAACATGTGCTGATCATGAAGCAACATACTTCTTTGAAAAATGAAATACCCAACAGAGGGTGACTTGTGTCTTCCCTGCATATGCAGACCTATGACTAACCACATTAGACACATCCCAAACATTTTCTTCAGGCATGCAGTGCAAATATTCATGAATGGAATCACATCATCAACAAAAACAAACACACAGATACTTGAACATTTGCTTTCTGTTACCAATCAATGTTATGTCTGGGTATGACATACTGGGATAGAATAAGCTAAGGACAGAAATAGTCAAACTGCCAAATCTGTCCCCAAAATGGCTTAAGAGTAATATGAAAACCTGAGCCACAGGAATAGTGTTGTGTGGAGATTAGTCAACACCCCTAAATATCTAAACACATTAGTGAACAAAGTACAAATCCTAATCCTCATCATGAGACCAATTGTTCTATGATGGGACAAGCCCCTGATTAACCAAAGCCTGGACAGTGATAGGGTTTGTTGATTTGTTAACACATTCCCGGTGGCTTGAAACATCTGGACTCCGCTCCACAGTTCAAATTTGAATGAACTCCATAGCAGGGTTACACAGGCTCGAGATGCAAGTAGAACTGGACTCCTAGTTTCATCTGAACCCAGCGTAGAACATCTTTCCCTCCTGCCCACATTTACATAGGGCATTAAACCTTGTTGGCCAACTCTATGACTGCTCCGGCAATGGCAACTCTACTTACACTCACCCACAGGCTCGACAGATCCTTGCAGTGGGTTGATTTTGTTTGATTACTTACTGACTTGCTAGCATTGTGTAAATATATTTTTTTATATATATCTGAAAATACTGATTGCCCGCAAGCTAGGACTAATCTGATCTGTGAAATGTATACCACTACTACCCATTTAGACACACACACACACACGGAAATTCTAGCCTGTTCTAGCTTGGGGAGAAAAATACGTAAATAATGGAGAGCTGAAATACGAAATACGAGTCATATAAACCTTTATTGCAATGTTTTGAAAAACAAATATTTACAAAGACATTATACAGCAAACACAGAGGTTACTTAAGCTTCAAGTATGCAAGAACTAAAACAAGAAAATAAAACTAGAGTGAGTGAGTGTGTGTGTCTGTGTGTGTGTGTATTACTGCTGCTCATCTTCAGGGCAGGAGTGCCAGGTTAGGCGCTCCTCATAAAATGAGATGACAACCTGAGGACAGCGTGTATTTGCCTCTCGTGCCGGGACCAGATCTGCTTCATCAGAATCTTTCCTGCAGATGCAAGCAAAACGGTGTCAGTGACAATTCTGCCAAGAACTGGGCTCCTAGAGCCAGGAGGTATTTCTTTCAAGAGATCTACAGTAGTGAAAGCATCCCTCACCATTTCATCAAGAACATGAGTTCACCGCTGCTGTCTGTAGCGCCGATGATCCTCTCAGGCTCCAGGTTCCGGGCGAAGCCCCGTGGCTTTTCACTCTGCTCTCACACAAGCAAACACATCTCATCAGTTTCATGGGCCCTCACCACGCAGCACAACCACAGAGTACTCACACACTGGTCATTTACAGACAGCACGCTGCTATGAGAAGGGGTCAGCACACTGATGCCACCATGTGGCCATGGAAAGAAACTGTAGACGATGTACATTTTTGAAAACGGGGACCAACATGTGGAGGCGCTTCACGTTCATTATTCATTTTAAATCAGTAATGTTATTGTATTGAGAAAACAAATTCTCAAGTTATTCTGAACACAAGAGGAAAAGTTGTATATCCTAGACTGTTTCGACCAACCTTTGAATAAACTTTTGATGCAACAGCCAGAGATTTTTATTTTTTAACAGATTTTTTTTTATCTGTTTGGGCCCGAAATGGATGTTTTTTTTTAAAACCCTCCAAAGTGAAGATTTTTCAGAACACTGCATTCTGTGGATTCTTCTGGATTAGTGTTAAAAAAGTCCTTTTATAAAAATATCTAAATATGTGTAAACAAACACACATCACACAGTCATTTCTCACTCCGCTTAGTTTCTCTCACCAGATTGGCTTGTTAGCATTAAGTGAGACTTTAAGATCTACAAGCAACTTGCCAAATCAACCATCCAAAGGGTCACTATAGTTTTTCAGTGTTTAGACAGTCTTGTATGAACTGGTTCTTTGCAGAATCTTGCTGTGGTTGACATACCCCTTCTTTCTTCTTCTTGGCTTTGCTCTCCTCTGTTTCTGGCTCGTCGGTGGAGGGCTTCCTCTTGTTCGAGTCAGGCTTCTCCACCACTCCCTTCTGGGCTGTGTGGAAGGCTGCAATCAGCTCAGGACAGTCCAGATTCTCCTCGGGCTCCCACGTGTTGTCCGCACTGCACACATCAACTCACAACGTTAAGCACCCAGAAGGTGAGGTGTCCTAATGAACAAAGTGTGTGGATTTACCATGACGCTCACTCACTCTGTGAATCCCTTCCATTTGAGGAAGTACTCCACTTTCCCATTGACTACACGCTGGTCTATGACCTTCTCCACGACAAACTCCTCTGGTTCGGACACTTCCTTCTTGCTCTTTCCCGCCTGCTTCTTACCCATGGCTCCCTACAAAACAGCAGGACTATTATGAAATATGGGGGCACAAGGTCAACCTAAAAATGATCTACTGCCCTTATAGAGGCTAGCGTAGACAGCAACAAATTACTGCACCCCATTCTGACATGACAAGGATTGCAGCAGTGCAGGCTCAACCAAGTTTTCTGAATGAAGACACTCAGCATCAGACTAGGTGGGGGGTGGGCTTTAGCATCCCATAACTATGTGTGTATGTGTGTGTGCGTGTGTATAAATGAGGTGAAGTTCTAATGCAGTACACACAGTTTCACGTTTCGGACGGACGTCCATCAGCTTCTTCAGCTAGTACAGCTTCAGATCAAAGCTGTATCACACAAATGACAATTTTCATGAAGTGAACCATAAGGCTTTAAGGAAACTCCTACACAGCAATTTACAAGACAGATACCTGAATATGTGGAAAAATTGTCAATTGTTTTCAACTGCATGCATCTTAGTTGACGTCACAAATAGGGACTTTCATTCAGGATGACGCTAACAAAACATATACAGATCAGCAAAGTAAACCCATTCAACATTTAAAAAACAAAACAAAAAACAAAACAAAACCACATATAACTCCTGCTACCGACTTTGAGATCTGAACTTACACTGACTGCACTGAGCATGACTTTCTGCCTTCGCCACTGAGCCTGGTCGTGCATGCCCATGTAAATTATGTAGCCTAGAAATTACTTGCTTTAGGATTCATGTTTAAAAACAGCATGCCTAACAAAAAAAGTATTCAGCATATATGGGGAAGATCACGAGGCAACGGAGTTACACTGCCACTACATTTTTTAATGCCATTCAGCAAGTTCTGAACCGACATTTGAAAGCAATTTCTCATTTTTTATGTGCCTACATGTACTTAATGGATAACAGAAAAAGTTCTAACTAAATTAAGTCTTTCTATGACGTTTAAACCTGGTAACAGTTACAGAAAATTGTGAATTATGCAAAGCTGGTAGTTAAAAAAAAGGAATTAAAGAAATAAAAGAATTAGCCTAGCCTAGCAGCAGTTAGGCTAGTTTGGTTTTATTCAGACAAGTTAGTGACCGAAGGAGTGAGAGAGACATGGGGTTGGAATGGGAATGGAACCTGACCCTATATGATATGGGCACCATAGCCATTAAGTAAGGGTAACGCATAATCAAATTAGCATTATTTCCTGTAAGTGGGTTAGCCTCCCTCTTTTTTGCATATTGTCCTAAAATATTGGCACTAAATGTTGTAAATTGTTAAGGTTTCAATAGGAGGTGGTGAACAACACTGGTACAAAAGGTAATTTTTCACTTGTAACATAATTAGTATATGATAGAATTTTGTGACTTAACTGTAATTCCATTATTGGTTTTGGTAACGAGTTACAGATTTTATCCTGACATTATTTTCTTTTGTTTGCGTGAAAATTTTCAAATGGAATACGCTATATTAAGTGTCCCATCAACATGGGTTCTTTTGAAAATCCTTTTCATCTTCTGCTGTTATCCCTTGGAGGGGGGAAAACTATTTTATGGTAACAGAGTTAAAGTAATGTCATGATAGAAAAGCATAATTTTAAAGTTCTTTAGATATATTTTCTCTTTTGTTTTTGTCAGAAATGTGAAAAGGAACACTTCAATTTTATAAATCAACAATGAAATAAGAACAAAGTTGGTTATATCTCCCACAGCAATCTGAAGATAAAAGTGCATTTTAAGAGAGCAAAGGGCTTATGTCTGACACTCAACTTCTCATTGTCTTCAAAGTGCTTTTGATCTAGGGCACCTAGAAATAAAATCTAAACTGTTTCATAAACTTTACCTCTGTGTTATCCATATCCATAGATGGGGTTGCAAAGATGTATGGTTTGATTTTTTTTAAAAATCTAGTTGTTAACATGCGTGTGATCTTCCTCATATCCATCTAGCCCTTGCAAATTTGAATTGTACCGAAATGCAGTGGCTCAGAGCTGATAACTATTGTAAACGAGATTGTCAAGGTCTGCCGATATTAGCTACACACAACACTCAAATTTGAGCCAGTCACTCATTGACAGGCCCAACACTACCCAACGTCTGACAGTCAATATAAAGACACCTAAGGCTACCCATGTTGTCCTAGGCGTAGGCCTAATCCTGTGATGCATTGTGCACTGATGTGACTACAAAACACGCTGTTGGGCTTTTATAACAATGACAGATTGTATGGTCTTTTTTCACACACAATTTATAATTCAAGCACTGATGACCCTTGTCTATTTTCAAAATAGGTCCTGATTTCTATTTCACAAACTCAAAAACAGTGGGAAACCTTCACAAGGTAGACTTCTATATGCCTTCAGAGTGTGATGCTGTAGACATTAGTTTAACAAAACATGCCACAGGCAATATGAAGTCAGTAAGGTAGAGAAGCTTACTAGATTGATAATCTTCCATAGTCAGTACCAAGCAGGCTCAAGAGAAAACTTGGCTGGCTAAAAAATAGCATCAAATATGAACCACTCTTGATGTCATGGCACAACATCCATAAATGCACACTGATCAGACAAAGAAATGTGTTGTACTGAAATAATTAAACAAAATGTACTAACAGTGGTTCAAACCACAATTACTCGGCCTACTGCCTTAAGCAGGGGCTTGTTCAATGACTATTAATGCAGATATAATGTTATGATCAGTTATATTGTTTTGGACTGAATCTCTCTTTCCTGACCTTGCCTTTTGCCTTGACAACCTCAAACAGCTCTAAGCACAGGTTGGCCAAAGGGTCAAAGTGAAACCACACTCAAAAACAATAGCCATATATAGAGAAAGATTGGGATGCAGTTATTCATCCTGTCTTCTCAGCCTGCCTTCTCCAGCTTTGGCCCAATAGTCAGAATGTGTCTATCAAGTCCCTTTTGCTTTGAGGAGCTGCTGTACTCCAGTTAACAGATTGTTGTGATTTATGCAAATGACCCAAGTTTTGCGGTTTTCTGAGAAGGCCCAGAAAGCACATCATATGAAAGAGTCATGTTCACTAGCTGAACACTCAACACAAAGGCAAACATCCCTGCTGTTGTCGACACACTTCGTCACAAATACACATAAGTGGCGCGTTATTTTGGACCATTTAAGGTACAATTCGGTCAACATGTGTTACAGGTTGGGCAACTTTAATAATTTGCACAATCTCCTGCAGATAACGTTTCCCCTCTTGCCCACACATTCAACTCTGCAACCCTAGTGAGTTAACATTCAAGGTCAGGCCATCATCACCTCAACAGATAGATTATTTATCCCCCAGGAACAAATAATCCTGATAATGAATGTTTCATACTACTATGAGTGAGGGCAGTCCCTGTCTGAAATCCACTAATCTATTAGCTTGTCATTCACAACAGGAAAAGTGGGTAAGGTGGGTGGTGGTGGCTTAGTGGTTGAGGAACTTGGCTAGGATGCAAGTAGCTGGGAAAATTGTGGGTTCGAATCCTGGCTGCCACAGTTGTGCCCTTGAGCAAGGGACTTAGCTCCAAGTTGCTCTAAGGGAGACTGGCCCTGATATAATTGATAGCTGACAAATATGTAAGTCGCTTTGGATAAAGGCGTCTGCTAAATGCATAAAAGTAAATGTAGGTTTGCACAAGGTCACTGTCAGATTGCCGATTCATGTCTGGGGATCAAAGAATTCATATATCGTATGAAAATCCTATGGATTTTCACATTGTAAAAGTGGATTTCATTGTGTGGCGATAGGTGAAGTATCGTATTACGGTATATAACTATAGTACAGTATAGCGGAATTAGCAGGCATGAGGTTGACCACACATAGCGTGCATACAGCCATGTATTCGGCTACATCCCAAAGACTTTTGTGACAGAACCAATTAGCGTTGATCTCCGGCATACAAGTAGATTCGTTAAAATTACTGGAACGTAGCCTACCACAACTAAAGTAGAGATTGTAAACTACACGTTAGCGTTAGCAAGGAGGTCTCAATTTCTAGCCTACTTCTTGGGGGTTAATGAGTACTACAGCAAGACAACAATCAAAAAACAGCCATGCATTCTTCCACAAACTTAGACGGTAAGACTTTTTCTTTTTAAAGAAAGCAATTTTGAATGGATTTCCATCCCAAGATATGCCAGCATGAGGTCAGGGGTCAACCATAAAACCTCACATTCCCAAATCTCGGCCATATTTTTATATTTTGCCATAGGGCTATCGACTGCGAACAGCAAGAACAATTTTGGTACGAACATATCATACTAGTGTGAGCAGTACTATAAGGTCATAGATAGTTAGACATTCTGGAAAAAAGGCCTAGTGGCTGCGTGGTATGTCCATTATGCTAACGACTCTTAGCAAGCTAACGTTAAGTGCGCTCTTAACTCCAAGCCACTGCAGAATCGAGCAACGTAGCAAGCGATTTCTTCCCAGAGCGTGTTACACGGGGAATAAAGGGACATTTACTATTAAAAACCACTAGTAAAAAGAAACTGAGCACGACGCTACGGTGTACTGGAAATCTGCGTTGCTAATTTCTAGCTACTCGCTCGCTACAGATGGCAAAACGGCACGATTTACGCTAACTAAAGTAGCGTAACGTGCAGGCTGACTAAATTTCACCTTTGACAACCATTTTGAGAATTTACGCGTAGCTCGGTAGCATAACATTTCTGTTAAACACAACGACCTTGACGTTATAAGATTTGATAAGACCCAATTGTTAACAAACATTCATAGCATGCCTTCACCACCATGAATACCATGCTGGAATTGATGCGTTTGCTAGCTTGCTAACCAAGCTCCTGCGCGCGAAAAAACGGAATTTAGCTGTGCTACAATGCAAGAATAACTTGGCCTAATTCGTTCGCGTAAACGAGTGTTAGTGCATTGCAGTTGATTACTAAAGATGCATGTTGCCCAGAAAGTCATATATTGTTAAAATGTAGAAACATACCTCCTTTGTTTTGTATTGTGTTGCAGCTCAGTCAAAGAATGATGCCGCTGATTTCTTATGTGTACGGTGTGAACACAAGCAGACAGCAGCTCACCCAGAACGTACTTCTTACGCCCACAATCGACGTACAGCCGTAACAACAAACGCCACGCCCTCATCACTATGTTTTGCAGTTATATAACCAATGCCCCCTTTTTTAATGTCAGAATGTTTTCTTTCGATCAGTATTTACATGGCCTAAACGTTTGCTACTTTTTCATTTTAATTATTAATTGTAAAACTCTAAAACTCCAAATCAAGAAGATCACACTTTGTCTCACACAGTAGGCTACTCAACAAGTTATTGTAGGCTACAGGCTGTGGTCCTTTTGAAAATGTATTATGCACTTAAGGCTGGGCTCCCTGCATGTGATGTGAATAGGCTTGGCTACTCTCCATAGATAAAACTAAATTTAAAGCAGAAGGATGCACCATGGACTTTTTTCCAAATGGACCAAGTCCAAATGGACTTTTTTTATTTTTTACAGTGAAGTAAGCGTTACTGTTTTTTACAGTGTTGCAGGCCTAGTTCTAGATAGAAAACAATAATCTTGTTTTTTCCACATGCCCAGGATAGAATAGTATGTGTATGTGTGTACTTTATTGGGTCCTACATTGTCAACATTTTTTAATTATGGCGACCCTCATGCAACAAATGCATCACATTATTGCAAAGAACTGATCTTCCATGCATGTATAAACAACATAACCAGAAATCACAACTGAAATTTGGCTTACTAAATATTTGTACCTTCTCCTCAAAGATAATATAAATGAGCTACAAAAATAAATGAACTTATTAATGATAATCAAATTTACATACTTTGTCTTACAGAAACCTGGCTAAAACCTGATGAATACCTCCCACTAAATGAAGCTACCCCCCAGGTCATTTAACTACCACATACCACGTCATTATGACCGTGGTGGTGGAGTAGCCACAATTCACAATTCAAACCTTGTACCAATTCAAACTCAAGCTTGATTATAATTTTAAATCTTTTGAGGTTTTTGTTCTTAACCTGATTCAACCAGACAGGAATTGTGCTAAACCCTTAACAGTTGTAACAACATATAGACCTCCAGGCCCACACACTGAACTCTTATCAGAATTCTCTTCAGACTTTGTATCCTCTCTAGTTATTAAAACAGAAAAGATAATTATATTAGGTTATTTTAATATCCACATGGATGTTGCAAATAATAGCCTGGCAATTGCGTTCTAATCTTTATTCGATCACATCAGCTTGTGCCACATTGTAAATACACCTGCACATTAAGGTAACCACACCATTGACCTTGTACTAACATAGGGAGTACAAATAGAACAACTTCCAATCTTACCTCAACATCCTACACTAACTGACCACTACTTAATAACTTTAAAAATCACATTAGACTATTTAGCACCTCACTCGACTTATTTCTACTCTCGAAACATAACTCCCAAAATTACAGATGACTTCATGGCAAAAATTGCCTCTCTCCTCGACCCTTTACTGACCCAATATAGGCCTACATCTACTCCAAGCAAAACCCAAGTTGATCAAATAACCGATAATGTTGTAAATGTTATGCACTCCACCTTCAACTCCATTGCACCAATTAAAAGGAAAACTAGAAAACAAGAAAAAATTGCCCCATGGTATATCACACAGACTTGCTCACTGGAACAAGCTGCACATAGACTTGAAAGGAAATGGTATGTTCCGCCTTGCTTGGAAAAATAGCTTGAAAGAGTACAAGGCAGCACTTAATGCCAAAACAGCAAATTATTCCTCACTTATACACAATAATAAATTAATCACAAATTCCCTTTTATCACTATATCCCATATGACTCTAAGTAGCAATGACTTTATGAACTTTTTTAATGACAAAATTGAATCTATAAGACTTAAAATAGACAACTCCCTTGTAAGCTCAAATCCAGTTGGACCACATATAATGGTTACAGCTTGATCTAGTCAACCTGTAGCATACCTTGATTCATTCACACCTATCAATATATCAGAAATTACTTTGATCTCCTCAACCAAAGCCTCAACATGCTTACTGGATCCTATCCCAACAGATCTTCCTGAGGCTGCTCTTCCTCTACTGGCTGAAACGATTCTTAAAATTATAAATCACTCACTAATAGCTGGGCATGTCCCAAAATCTTTCAAGACATCTGTTATTAAATCATCTGTAAAAAAAATATATCTAACCTCCCATTTGTATTAAAATACTTGAAAAAAATAGTGTCTAAGCAAATCTGTAACTTTTTAAAAAAAAAAAAAAAAAACAGGAAACCTTCCAGTTTGGTGTACCCCAAGGCTCAATGCTAGGGCTCCTGTTATTCTCCCTGTACATGTTACCTTTGGGATCTGTTATAAGGAAACATGGCATTACTTTCCACTCTTATGCTGACGATACCAAGCTTTACCTTTCCATGAAGCCTAATGACTATATGCTAATAACTGAACTTACCTGCCTCTGAGACATTAAAATCTGGATGACTAATAATTTCCAATGTTTAAACTCTGATAAAACTGAAGTTATGATGATTGGCCGTAAACACCTGAACAACATTCTACCTCACCACCAAAACTTACTTAGTGGCCGTTTACTGTCACACAAAAGTTAAAGGCCTCGGGGTAATTACTGACCAGGACCTCTCTCTAAATAGTCAACATCACACAACATCTTTTTTTTACGAAATATCGCTAAGGTTAGAAAGTTCCTATCCTTGAAAAAATAATACATGCATTTATTACCTTCAATTATTGTAATGCTTTGTTCTCTGGGTGTGGTAATACCTGTATCAAAAACCTACAGCTAATACAAAATGCTGCAGCCCGAACACTCACTAGGACTGAAAAATATGAACATATCTCTCCTATCCTCACTTCTTTACATTGGCTCCCCACTAAAAGTTGAATCGATTTTAAAATACTCCTGGTAACCTATAAAGCCCTCAATGGCCATGCTCCAACATATATTAAAGACTTACTTGTTCCTTACCACCCTCCTTGAACCCTAACATCCCAGAATGCTGGGCTTTTTGTAATCCTGACAATATCAAAATCTATGATAGGAGGAGGAGCCTTTTGCTACCATGCGCCCCTCTTGCGGAATAATCTCCCCCATATATCCGACAAGTGGACACTCTCAGTAACTTTATGTCTAGATTTAAAACCTTCCTCTTTACTGCTTCCCATAGTTAGGGATGGTGCATGATCAGTTATCATTCCTCATGAGTCTTTTGGGAGGACTGCCTCTGATGTTGCCCCTAGCTGTGAGACATGGCGGCCACTGACTATCCCTGTAGTAGTGCTGGGTTGCCATGCACCATACCTTAGTCATGCTGCTATAGTCTAGTGCAGTCACAAACATTTCATGTGTCATGTCGTACAACTCTCTCTCTCTCTCACCCTTTCTCTCTTTACTTATATATATATATAATGGAAGATTTGCTGATGCTCTGAAAGTGTAGTTTATGGGAAGGCTGCCACACTACATAGCCAAAAAATAACTAAACTAAGGAAAAGCTATCAGATTCATAATAGCTTCGCTACAATTGCTACTCAGAAATATACAGTAGTTAAACTAGTAGTGAAACTACTGCCCAGCACTGGCCACATTATGCCTTTCTACTCTTGGATATGCCTTTCTACTTTTGGGCCAAAGGTTGCATAAAGATTGTGTGTGTTTGTGTGTGTGGGGGGGGGTTGATGTAAAGGTGATGATCTATATGGCTTACTCCCACACATTACCAGGAGCACCCAAGAGCAACAGGGACAAGGAAAAACCCCTTTGTGGTAGTTTTTCAAGGAAGAAACCTTGGGAAGATCCATGATTCAAGGGGCCAATCCAACTGCCAGGGGTCATGCAGGAGGTGGGAGTCTGTGTGCAAGTGTGTGTGGTGGTGGTGGTGGTGGGGGAGGGGGGTTGCAGTGTGTGTATTTCGGGAAGGGGGGGTTATGGTGAAGGCAGGGATGGAGTGCAGTGTGCTGTGTGCTGTGTGTATGTAGGGGTGTGGGGTGTGGGTTAGTGGAAGAGGGCTTACTGGTGGTTGTAGTGGTTGTGGGCAGTGTCCTGTGTATATGTGTGTGTGTGTGGGGGGGGGGGGTTACTGGTGATAGCAGTGATCTGTGGGAGGGTGGGGATAAGCTGTATGCATGCAGGAGTGGGGGGACAGGCAGGGCACACATGATCTTTGGGTAGTCAGGTCTTTGGGTTGATGGGTGGTGAAGAGGAATGTTCTGTGTGGAGAGATGTAAGACAGGTCCATGGAGTAGTGGGATGTTTAAAGTGTTGTCAGGTGTGTGTATGTGCGTGTGTGTGTGTGTGAGAGAGAGAGAGAGAGAGAGAGAGAGAGTGTATGTGCAATGTGTTAGGATGTGTTTGTGAATGTTGAGGAGTGAATGTGTGCAAAGTCATGGCCTAGGATAGCAATTTCTAAAGTCTCTCAGGTCGAGCCTTGTGACTAGGCTTTGTAGGCATTTTCCTGATCTCAGTGGTTTGAACAGTCCATTACTAGGATGAGAAGAGTCCCTCAGAATCTTTTAGGCCCTTAGAAGTACTGTTCTTGAATAGTCTGGCAGGGCAGGAACTTGAGTTCTGATGATTACCACAGTCTCTAACTGTGGAGTTTCCATACCAGGTGATGATGCTACCTGTTAGAACACTCTCAACAGCTGAAGCGTAGAAGGCCAAAGATGGATGTAGCTAGCGACAGAAGAAGAGTGGTTGTCTTGACTTCTTCAGAATATGTGTTAACAGTCAATGTTAAGTATTTAGAAATGTGGACACCAAGGTAATTAAAACTTGTTTATCTAACCCTCTCCATTTTAATTGAATTAAATTACATTGAAACAGCCATTCATGGGGTTGAAACAAGTAGTGCATCACAAAATGTCCAGTGATAATATTCAAATTGACATTCAGTATGGCCAGTGCTTTCAAAAATGTTAGTTTTGTTTTTTGTTGAGAGGTGGAGGGGTACACTATGACCCTATGTGGCCCCCAGCCTCTCATTTAGTGTTTCTAAAATTATCCTTCTATTTGGTACAAGGTAAATGTCTATGGGAAATGTAATAGTAATATATATGATATAGTGTTTTTTGTGTTGTATGTTGCTTTGGATAAAAGTGTGGTTCTCCACGTGTCCAACGTGGCACTTGAAAAATGTTGTTCATTTCCATCATGTAGACCCTCAACAAGTGAAGCCAGATCAGATAATGAAAGAGAATGCGGGAACATAAATCGACCAATACCTTCTGGTAGCCTTGACAGACTAAATGATTGATCAACAGTCATTGGTCAATATAGTTGGGTTCTAAGTGGCAACTGCAGGGATAATACCTTGAAGCCATGTTTCCGGAGTTGTCTTTGAATGAGCACACAAAACCACTCATTCATGCTTTGCATGTATGCTATTATCCTGTGGTGACAATGACTCAGAGCTCTCTAATAGAATGAACAGAATTCCTACTTGCTAATTACCCCTCTTTCATAGAAAACGGAGAGGTTTCCATGGAGAGTTATTTGCTGCAAATGTCTCATAGAAAAAACCTTTTCACATAACAGGCTCTAATTTGAGGGCTGTATTATGTGCAGTTACTAATGCTAGACTGTATGTTGGTGATGTATCTAAATATTCTTCAAGTGAAGTTGGACCTAAGCAAAGTAATTCACTTGGATGTGTGGTTAATTAAATACATATAGTTGAAAAAGAAAGAAAGAAAGAAAGAGAAAAAAAAAATCATTGAGGTTTTGAAGTTCATTAAAAGGGAGTGGTGATGAGTATCACCTGAACCTGCTGCACTCTGGTGACACTGTGCCTTATTACCATGACTTCGAAAATGACCTAATTAGTGAGCTATGTGTGTGGTAGGGCAAGTGTACATGTCTGGGAGAACGAGTCTCTTAGTTTGTATATCCATACTATGATTGTTTACCCACATATGGGCATATAGTCTATACATCTGAAATGAAAGGTGAATGAGTGAATTTGTACAATTAAAAAAGTGTGTAAATCAATAAGAAAAATGCAAAAATTATTTGATAAATCAAACATATTTTCTTAAGGTAATGGAAATGCAGTTCTGTGGGAGTGGGGACAAATCAATTAGTGAATGTTTTGGAAGTGTGATTTGGTAGTGTGGGCGTGCGAGTGGGCGTGCATACCTTTGTGTATGTGTGTGTGTGTGTGTTTGTGTGTGTGTGTGCGCATGAGTTAATGCATATGAACTTGTGTGACTGTGCAACCCTGAGTATAAAAAGCCTGCATCACGCATTAGTGTACAGCTGATAAGTAGTTGAAGGAAAATGCAGTCGTCTCACCTTTTTCCTTTATTTCTTTCATCTCTTGCTCTCTCTGTCCAGACTTCCTCTGCATTACTGCCAACCAGTACAAGTGAAGAAAGTCATCACACCAGCCACAAGAGGCATTTCATTCAGGTAAACAAAAACGACTCTCTTAGGTTGTACAGTTATGTTTTTTGGATGCAGAATAAAATCTCAGGATCATTCATATTTGACAAAATTGTCTCAATTTGTGATATGTGAAATGACGTGACATTTTAGAGCCTATATTTTACCATTTTACAACACATTCAAATAAGCTTAACAGTATAAACATCAGATTTAATTGTGCATGTCACAAAACACAACAGTTGGCTAACAGGCAAGAAATTTGCTTTTGAAAAATCATATTTGTAATCTAAAGATCTTGGTAAAAACATCTAATTATAATAAAGATCTAGCAGTCACAAATCCTAGTGAAAGATCTAGCAGTCACAAATCCTAGTGAAAGGTCTAAAGTCTTATATTTAATTCCATATTTCATTTCTGACAGTTGGGCTGTATTGAAATGGAAATTTTTCCCAATTTTTTCTGCAATTGAGACTGTGTTTACAAAACTCTATGAGAAATTAATTGATTATAGGCCTGTTGAGTAACTCATTTTTTTTTTATAAAGTTTAGGCATACACAAAATTAGACTAATTGTTCTTGGCTTGGCTATGATGTTTTTTTTTACCTGCAGCCCTATCATGAAAACGCCCGCAGCCTAAACATTGAGGACTTCCCGCTCACAGTCATGCCTACAAGTTCACGTGCCAATTCACCGATTGTCATGAAGCTTTACCCTGCTGGGAAACCATCCCACTTACATGCCAATCTGCCGCTACGCTTTGGGCGTACAAGTGAAGTGTTGCAACCGAGGGAACCACAAACATCACCCAAATCCTCCCTCAACCTTCCACAGCGGTTCGGCCGGTCTGAGGTGTGCAGCAAGTGCAAACGCTCTGGAACTCCGCCGTCTGCCACGCTGCCTCAGCGATTTGGGAGAAGAAATATGCAAGAGAATGTTGGAAGACTTCCTGTCCATACTCTGTTCTCCATCCTTGCAACAGCATCCAAGTCACTGGAAGAAAAATTAAGGTAAGAGAAATGGGCATCTAAGCAAATGAAAAAGTGTTGTTTAAATTAATAGATGGGCAAAGAAGCTATCTAAATGAAATATTCTGCATTTGAATTGTAGCAGGTTGTTGATAATACAGTATTTTAAAGCTCAATCCAAACTAATCTCAGTTCTTACTGGGCCTTTATGTGAAATGTAGGAGCCTCTGAATTGTATGCCTGATTTCTAATGTATATTTTGTTACAGGACTTCTTCTAATGATGACAGTTCTGAATGGACAGAGGATGGTGCAGAGAAACGGGACAGAACATTTACAGATTTTTGACAGAAAGGAATCATATCTGAGAGACACTGAATATTTTAGAGTTGAGAGCAAAGAGAAAGTTTGTGATATGCTTGCCATTTAGGGGATGTTCTGCAAAGTCATTAATTCCTGTAACTTTGAAATAAAAGGCTTTGTTCATTATGGAACTGAACTTCTGTCTTTTGTGTCTTGAAATAATTGCAAGGATGTGTGATAAAATGTTCAGTGTTTTCACAAGAGACTGCAGGATGTGGATAAACAAGAGGCTTTGAGAAATTTTAATCAACTTATCACAGCAAACCCAACAAAAACTTATCGTATCACTAGACATTGATAGGCTTTTGACAAAGTAAACTGTTTCTTTTATTCAGTTCTCTTCATACATTTGGGTTTGGAGAGTCGTTCATTCACTGGATTAAGATACTGTACACATATCTCCTAGGGTCAGTATTACCACTAATAGGATCACTTCACCAAGCTTTACACTGCACTACAGGATATGGTGACACCACCTCCAAACAGACAAAATGTGGGACAAGTAGCAAGTTTAAGTGGAACAATGTGGGATAGATGTAATAACTTTAAGCTTAAGACAATGATTATCTAATTTACCTTTACCAAGAAGCATTTTATTTTGCCTTTCAACCCCACAGGCCAAGATGCCGCCTAACCCAAAAAATAGCCCAAAGGCTGCTACTAGACGTAAGTAAATAAATAAATAAAAAGTTGTTTTATTCTTTGGGCTTTTTGTATTTAATTGGACAGGACAGACTGACAGGAAATATGTGGAGGAATAAGTTGAGTCAGAACCTGGGTTTGGAGGCTGAATTACATCCATAATGTGTGTGTGTTTGTGTTTGTGTTTGTGTGTGTGTGTGTGTGTGTGTGTGTGTGTGTGTGTGTGGTTGTGGGGGAGGATTTCCATCCATATTTCAGTCAGAGGAGGATTTCCATCCATATTTAAGCTGAGCATATAGGGCTGTCTCAACCTCTAACTGATCTCATGATACACGCATGTATTGGGAATTCTATCCGTTAGCTGGAATAATGTGCAATAAGGCAGTGCAATAGTGCAATAAGGCAGTCACAGGATCCATACAAAAGCATGTGGAGGATCAAATCAAAGCAGCAAACACGACTACAGCCATACAGTAAGACTGAGGAATGACTGAGGGATATTGACAAGCAAAGTAGGTGGCAGTCACACACGTACACATACACCTTTGGCACTGAATTATCTAGCACTACTACTACTACTACTACTACTACTACTACCGATATTAATAGTATTATTTATTATTTTAATATTTTGGAAATTTTTCTGCCAAACCCCAAGAGTATAAGGAAATGTAACAAAGAAATCATGAATATTGAATCCCATGGTGTCCTAAGCAACAGAGAGGCCTTATTGAGTTTCCTCTGAACAGTAGAGGGCATCAGAGGACTGTTTCTCACTGATAATAACATGCCAATGTGGGCCTGATTATTAAGGTCATTGCAGGGGTGAGATTCAGTAAGTACAATTCTCATCTCTGTACCTTTGCTTGTGTAGTCAGGGCTTCGTTTTGTATTAAATGATATCCAGTCATGTAAGTCATTAGAATTCTATCCTGAAAGAGTTTCTCTTTGACATTATTATTCGCACAACACAAGGAGCATAATGATGATTGTAGATGCTTTATAATATGGCATTTTTAAAAGAGCAAAAAAGTGGTTCCCCCTGCAACCCTTACCAAAAATAACTGCTGCTTTCCGAGTGTTAAAATACAGTCTGTGAAAAGATGAGGAAGTGTGCAGAATTTGTACACCTGCGGTGCAATGGCAGGGCATACAAAATCATGTGGCAGGTCACCGCTTGACACCCCTGTCATAGACAACCTGTGGCACAGTTCTTTCTTCACAGAAAAATAAAAGAGAATTCTGGAACTTTAAATGTGTGATTAACTGTGATTAATCGTGATTAACTTTAACTTGTGAATCACCTAGTCTGGCCTAACTCATTTGCTTTCTCTGTCCACATATAACACTATCATCTCTGCTGCGTCTCATCCCTGCGTCCCACTGGATAGCTCTCTTGTCACCAACTCCCCTGAGTGGACTGCGACCAACTTCTTGGGAGGCCCATGCCAGGACCAACACTCCCTCATAGAAGCCCTGTGACCAACCCCTTCTCACAGTGGCACTTTCAAAATGGACCCACCCAATGTTACCCCCATCCATCTCACTCCATGACTTTAACATTATGTCTGGCTGCTACTACACTGTCCAGCCAGAACTTTAGACAACCACATATGGTCTAACTTCCAAATAATGTTGTGGGAAAATATTTTGGAATTATTATGATGCTCAGCCAAAACCATGGACAAACTGTAGTCTATCATGGTAACAGCACTTTTCCTGCATGACCCCTGGCAGTTGGGTTGCCCCTTGAGCTGTGGATCTGCCCAAGGTTTCTTCCTAGAGTAACTACCACAAGGGAGCATTTCCTTACCCCTGTTGCTCTTGGGTGCTCCTTATTAATGTCTGTAAAGCACCACAAGAAAATTCTGTTGTAAACTGTATAAATAGAATTGAATTTAATTAAATTCATATATTTTTTTAAATGTAAACATCACACTTTAGGCCAACTTTAAGAGCTTATAGCTTTTGAATAAGACAAAATGTCATCTCATATACCTTTCCTCGTGGACTACAGGTACTACAAAGTTTTGAAATGAAGTACCAAGCAATCAAAATCATTTCACATCAAACGTAGTCATCCAATTGTTGTAAAAGCATTGTCTGCATTTCTGTCAGTCAATAGAGCATCACTGGTGGGTCAAATAGCAATTACAAGGCTCATGTCAGGTATCTACATGATACTACACTAATGTGTGCAAATATTTAGCAAAACATGTTTTGTTGAGAGGAGAGGAATATTTTAAAAGGTGGTACACATAAAATACTAGCATGTGTTGGAATTTTCAAGGCTGTCCATAATTGAAAAGGTGTATTTCTGCAAGGCAATTAGACATCAGGCTGAATTTTCATCAAAATATGCTAAGCTCATGAACTATGCGCGACGTAAAATGTCCCAAGCAAAAATGGATACTACATAAAAAGCTCTAGAATAATTTAAAAAACTTTGGCAGTGACCTTCATTGCAAAGTTGGCCATTTTGCCCTGTCTAAAAGAGCTGGCCTTTGCTTCAGAAGGCTACTGTATTCACATGAGGTGAAAATGTAATATTTTTTGTAAGTACATAGGCCTACATGGTAATACATTTCAGCTACTGACCAGAGACCAGGGACTACTGCATAGTGTAAGAACCACAATATGATTTTGAAAAATGTAATCATTAATCACAAACACTAATTCCTCACAACCTTTCAATTCTATAAAAGAGTCACATCCTAAATCAATGCAAAGATGTTTATTAGAATATCAATCAAATGCCTGCTGGCTGCTTATGAGATAAACCGGAAATGATTTTGGAAAAAAAATCCCTTGCCAAGTTTCTTCTCTGTGGTTTTATCACTCAAGGCAACTGGTGCATGAAAAGGTAAGCAGCCTGCACATAAGACAGCTGTGGAGCAATAACAACACCATAAGACATTTTGCCACAGTCATCATTTTTGTACATCAGTGTTGCTATCAACATTGACCACTGTCTTACTTGGATCTACATGAGTGTATCAAACTTCATGTCCCATGTAAATCTCAACAAAATAGTAGATCAATTATAGTGTAGCAATGAAAGATATGCTACTTTAATATTAATAGTAAGAAAGGCCTTCATTTTTGAAAATTTTACCATGAATCTAAGTGCTCACTTCTTTTCTTCCTTTGTTTTGGTGTAATTGAGATCTGTATGATTTCACGTGGTAGGGATGTGACCAGGGTCCTCTCAACCCAAGGATCCTCAAACATCATTGACCTGAGGAGAATCTCCTTTGCTGCCAAAGTTGAAAGGATGGTTTTGTCAATGCAGTCTTCACCATGTCTCTGACTGGATCACTCGGCTGTAGTCAAATAAGCTTTGAGATGCTATGTTACATCTTGGTCAAGAGTTGAGAGAAGGTGCAATTACTGCTTACTGGTGAACCCCTCCAGTGCCTTTCTTGAGTCTTGGCCTGATATCTGAAGCATTTCCTCCCCACAGAAATCAAACCTCTCCAAGGTAATCAGCAGCAAGAGCAGGAACGTCCTCTAAAGAAACACTTTGGCAAGCCAGACTTTTAATAGCCTTTTTCAGAGTTAGTAGTTTTTGACAAGATTGTTCTTTTCATTCCCAGCCAAACATGCTTCTATTTCACACATGACTGTAGCCATTGCCTCTGCATTAGCTGAATACAACTTTTCTTTCTCCTCAATAAGAGAAGAATCCTTGGTTTTTTTCGCATGCGTTGCTGTTCCATGTTTTTAACTTCACATATATATTTTTAGTTTGCAGTTAGGTTCTGGACCTTCAGAGGATTACAATAGTTGAGAGTTAGCCTACAACATTGCACATTAGCTCAAAGGTTTTACTCTACAAAATCCAAACAGTCCAAAATTCACAAGTGTTACACCCCTTCCTACAATACAAAAACAATGTCCATGACATAACAACACAACAAAATTCTAGGCTGAAAGGCAGCAAGAAAGCCAGCAGTCCCCACACTAAAAGCTTCCCCAGCAGCAGGAACTTGGCGCTTTTAACAGGGGCTTGATTACTTGGACAGGTGCTCCTAATTAACCCAATCACATGCAGGGCACCTAAGCAGAGGTAGAGAGCATGGGGAACATAAAACACACAAAACACATACAGCCATAGCACAAGCAAGCATGCATATTTTCACAAACATACCTATGATCATCTTTGTCTACCTGCCAGGCCATCGGCCCTCTTTCAAGATGAACTATGTGAGCCCATGGGTTGCTCATCACAGGATCTTATTGATGACATTGATACTACCTGCTTTTGGGGCAACCTTGGTTAATCCGATCAAATCCAGATTATCTTCAGTGTAAATGACTGATGGTTCTTTTGGACTGGTGCTGGTGCTGCTGCTGCTTCCAGTATTGTCATCTGACACCATGAACAAACTCAGGGTCTTCCCCAAACCTTTGGACAAGGCTTGGTATGATGATTTGTAGTGCACTCACTGTAACAAGTTTAGCTATGGTCAAGCACACTCTTTAAAACTGTGCCTATCACTTGTTTTGAATGGGGAGAACACTATCACAAGATTTTAGAATGAGAAAAAATAGCCAAATTAAGTCGAGTTATACTTTTAGGGTTGCTCACTGTAGCAGCAAATTATTCCCATTCCCTTCAGAATGTGAACATCGAAATTATTAAAAATAATTATTAATAAATGTGCGGCTGAAAAGCAAGATCTTGGGAATGATATACTGCATGTACTACACTCTAAGTCAGTACATCTTTGAAATAATTGATTAACTAATAGGCAGTTGTCACAGAATAATATGCCTATCTAAAATGGTATGGTTTAAATCATAATGTACTCTTTACTGAGATCCATAGTGTAGTTGTGCAAGGGTAATTTCTCTTTTATCTCTATATCTCTATCTGGGAGGTGGAGACGATGATCTGATGTTGGACTCCCATGTTGGCGTCTGTTGGTATAGGTTTTGTGGAGGCAGGCTGAACTGCAGGGGGAGAAGCTGAATAGCAGATTATTAACAAATGTAACAGGTGAATTGCTATATTATGATCATAAACGGATTTGAAAATCTCGCCACCAGCAGTGTTACTTCTTTCAGCGGCAGCTGAATCCTCACTAGAATCCATTCTTTTCTGGAAAACAATAGTTTCCGTATTTTAACATATGGCCATTTATGGCAACTGTTTTTAATGCAGTCATATGTCTGATATCATAGACTATAGCAAGGGTCTCCAGCATTTTTTCCTCCAAAAGCTTCTTTGGCAAAACCAACGCAGCCGAGAGCTACTCTACTACTAGTTTACATTGGTATTATTGATAGCCCTGGAGATAAATGTTGCATCCTATGCCATCTTACACACTTAAAGAGCAGCGCAAACACCCATCTAAAGTGTTGTGTGGAAAAAAAACCTTTGACCTGGGAAAGAATTGTTTTGTACCAGACAGGGCAGGATGTTTGAATTTGATTTCAGAGATTTTAGAGGTTTAATACCTTTCGTGACTATGTTATGAGATTTATTTACATTATCTTTGACCCTTTGGAAAGCTACTCATAAGCAAGTGACGAGCTACTGCTTCTGAGCTACCTGTTGGAGACCACTGCTGTGTGTTATACAGCTGTGTAGTATTGTTTTTACAGTATGCAGTGTAGCTATGTTGTTCATCGTCACAACAATGCCTAAGACTTACCTGTGAGAACCTTCCCATGTCTGCTAGGAGTAAAGTCATCACTCTCCAAGTTACAATGAACTTTGGGCTGCTGCTCCTGCTCTCTGTCCACTGGCCTAATTCTTTAGTTTGCAAACAAATCTGCATGCATTGGTGAGAATTTAGAATGATGTAAGTCACATATAAAACTGTAGAGGGAGTTTTTTAGTTAAACTGCAGACTTGTATGCCTTTAAGTCAAACAAACTGACCAATGGAGATGCGTTGATCTCTCTACACCTGCTCCTGTTGCTGTCCCCTCTCTCTCCATCACCTGACCTGACTTTTCATTTGGTTATCCTGCTTTATCTTGACATATTCATTGTTATTTCACTTTTTATGCTAGATAAACTATTTTTAGACATAAAAACTTTATTGTCCTACAAAGGCAAGTTATGTTAAACACAAACATCACTACACGACAAAGCAAACACCTGTACAAGACAAACATAATTTTATCACACAACAGCTGAATAATTGCACACATATCAAGCTATCCAACTTTTGGTTCAGTTAACAGTGAACACGCCTCTATTTTCTTTGCACCACCAGATGGCGACATTATCAGCAGTTACGAGGACCATTTTGCTTGACATGCAACTAAACAGATGGATGGGCTGCATTGGATGGGGCATGCATGATACATTTTTGTTTCCTTCTTCTTAAAGGTTGAGCTTCTCTAAAATACATTAATGAAGGCTATGGCTTGATAAAAAAAATGGAATTGCAAACTGGCAAAGTAGGCCATCTTGTCTAATGCTATGGCCTCAAAACGGCAGGTTTACGTGACTTGACTAACCTCTATAAGTATAAATATACATCAGCTATCTAACAGAAATCTTGTGCCCTGAACAGCTAAAGCTATAACAGCAAGTAGACCGATCCTCTACGGCCAAAAAAGCAAACCCTGGTCTTCACCTTGTCGTGGCATGTGCTGCCCGTTTACCTTGCTCCCTGTAAGGGCCATACTAACGTTGCAAAGCGAGAAGGGCTGTTACAGCCAACGCGACGGCTAAATTATTCAGCCGTGGTGCTTTTAAAATAGTGTCAAGGACAAATCTGTTCACATTAAACATATTTGGGCCCAGAAAGAGTATCAGACTCCAGTGGTAACTTCCTGAAAACTACCGTCAAGTGTATTGCGGAAATAGCTGACTTGTTGATGTAAGCTATTTTTTCTTTAACCTACTCTTACCTGCATTACGTAAAAGCGACACGTCTGCGCGGTGTGTTTTGTAGGGTTTTTCAATCTGCCGCTGTAATTGGGTAGTGTGAATATGTAACCGAATGTAATTGGATGACCAAACTGCCAATAATCTCAAGTTCCGTTTCTCCCGCCCCTCCCCTGAAGCAACCTGTAGAGTCATACAACAAACTTTTGTACATATTGCCAGAGAGTGATGTAGCCCCGCTGTGAAAGAAAAATCTGTTGTTAAGTAGTGTAGCTCCAGGTCGTTACTAGATTTGTACAACACTGAAGACCAGCATCAGGCTACACGGATAACTGAAGCAGTCTGTTGACAGTAGTCTACGTGCAACGGGAGCTCAATTGATCTCGTTAACAGCTTGACTTTCACCCGAGCCTGTCCCCGGGACGATAAAAGATCCCGCGGGTAACGTGTCGCTAACGTTGGCGACGGCACGGAAGATCTCCCAAACCGGATTCGAGTGGAAAGAGTGCTGGTATGACACTTGATTATTCTTTTCTTTAACGCAATAAACTCCCGCCTCATCTAAAGTTAACTCGGCAGGAAGTTCGGCAGAATGGAAGTGAAAATGTTATGTTGAAGGCTATACAAGATAGAAGATGTATTCTAGTGACTGAATGACTAGATGAACAGTCTCTCCTGATAGGAATGTCAGGTGTGCCGATTCAAGGACCCCCCCCCCTCTTTTATAACGAGTATTAAGTTAGGCCCTGTGATTGGTGAAGGTAACGTCAACGGAGTAAGTAAATAGTGAAGAACTTGTGTGTTGACTGAAGGTTTTGACTTTTGTTTGAAATGCCGCAGGCGCCTTCCTGTATCATTTCAACACTGCAGACGTCACACTGACAAACTGGTGTGGTTTAAAACAGCTGCACCTTAGTGCATTGTTGATGTGCATGTCTTCATATTAAATCACGTGTTTTGTGTTATACGTATAAAGTGGGCCATAACACTAGAAAAAAAGCCCATCTTGTTTTTTGTGTGCATGCGCTATGTGCATGACAAGTCATTCATAAGCTGTAAAACACAAGTGACACCTCAGAGTCCAACTATAATGAGTGTTTCTGCAACTGCTGACCTGGACTCATAATGCCAGATTCCTGTCTTTTATTGGTAGCAAAGAGTACAGGGCTTCTATACTCTTCATTAGTAGTAGTCCAACTATATTCAGAGGTGTTTGTGTGAAGGTGTGCTAGAGAAATGTATGCATTGTGGGTATGTATAATGTAAAATGTTCTCACCTTAAGGTTAGTGACATAGCCTAATGGACAGAATCGGCTTCAGGAATTGACTGAATTTGCCTTTGTAAACAGATAAACAACTTGTAGATAAAGTTGTTAGCCTGGACTGTTAGCATAAGTGAGCTGTAAGCTTTGGTGTTTGATGGAAAAAGTGAGCGTGATCTTATGTTATTTTGCCTCCTGTTTGTCCGTGTTGGTTGTTAGGCTGTGGTTAGTTCATGGTGGTTTCACTCCCTCTATGCCTGTGCTTGTATAATGCCCTCTGCTATGCTGGGCTAGGCATGTTTAGACTAAACGCACAGAGAGGCCCTCCTCTCTCTCTCTCTCTAAGCACCACTCCCACCCAGTATCTCCCCCTCTTTTGCAGACTAGAGTACATTCTTCCCATGTGATGACTCATGCCCTGGTCATGTCCCTCTAAACATAGCCTCTGGAAAATGGGTGGCACACACTAGTTGCTCAGTGATATGCCAGGCAAAATTGAGCAGAAAACTACAGTCATTTTAAGTTTTGAACCTGTACCCATGGAGCAGTCCCTTTTCTGTGCTGATGACAGCCATTGCCATAGTGAGTTTATATTCTGGGAAATTTTATACTAGTCAGCCTAAGGCAGAAGTCATTCAGTCAGAATGTTCACAGGCCTATCAGCATTTCCATGAAGCATATTGAGCTTTTGGAATGCCAGAAAACAAGAGCTGACACGACTTAAAAAATGTGTTTCCAGTAAATTAATTCTAACATTGGAAGCCATTTGAGGCTGTGATTTTTTTCTGGCTTCTGTTCAGCAATTGATGACTAGAAAAACACTTTGTGGATTTATGTTAGGCTATCTGTTGGGTCTTCTTAATCAACTGTTACCACTCTGTTCAACCCATGCCATTTGCACACAGTTCAAGCAATTGGACGCTAGGTTAAAGCTAAGCTAGTGGTTGTGAGTAGAACCAGCAGAGGTGAAGATGTGTCAGGAAGAGAGCTTGGAGGTTTGTAGTCTGTGATGTCTTCCAATTCAATGTGTGCCTTTCTTGTTTTCTCCTGATGCCCTTTTCTCAAGTGATGCCAGTGTCAGGCTATTGGCAACATCTTACTTTCCACTGACGCCACTTTGGGTTTGAGGGAATGTTTGATTCATATTATGTTGTGTTTTGCTGAAATTTGACTTCCTCCTTAATGGAAGTGGTCCCATTGTTTCAAAACAATGTTGAGCGGAAGTACTGTAGGCCTACATTGGTCTAAAAGGCATCTCACTGTCTCTTCTACCAACAAGAGAAGCCTGCATGACTGGTCTGAGCATACTTATTCTTATGAAAATAATAATTTTCTTTCATTTAGTTTAACTCATTTTCCTCCTAGTTTCAGGATTTTCCATTATTTCTTAACAGTTTGCAAGAGTCAAATGACAGTAAAGGTTCAACTTGGGTGTAGTTTAGATTAGTTGCTCACCCACATCATTCCTGCTTTGTGGTTGTTGAGGCCTGACACAACTGTATTGCGCCATGGAAAAACTTGTTATGAATCATGTTTAAACGTCAAAGATAAGTTGACTTCCGTTTGCACTATAAGAATACTTTTGCCAAAAGTTTGCCAAGGCTGTCTCCACTGTAGTCAAGCAGACATCATACTGGTCCTCTTGCACTCCTCAGTCCAGACCTTGTGGTAATTCGTCACAATAGAACACCTCAGCTGAGCTCACACAGCCAACCCTAGTGGAAAAAAGGTGCACTTTAATATGTTTGTAGCACATTTAAAGTATCCCATGTGTAAGGAAAATATATTTTGTCCTATAATTAACTGTTCTTACATGTACTTGAAGTGTTCTTTGTGAGTAATATAGTTTTCTATTCACTGACAGTAGACTGAGTGCTTAGGTGCCCTGTGACACAAAACACCCTTTTTACCTTCTTCTTTTCACCTGTTGCTTGGGAAATATGATAGGACTTGAGTTTGAGTTATATGTGGGCTATATGTTATTGCACATATAACTCAAACTATATGAGTTTGAGTTCTCTGTGCATTAAGTTGTTCCAAAATAGTACTCTCAGTACATACAAAAGCACTTAAAAAGCGCATTTCTTAACCCTAAGCACACTTTTGTAAAGTGCACTTTTCACCTGGGAAATCTAGTTGTCTTTGGGCACCAACCAGAAACACACCATGGAGCCACGGCTTCTCACTTGTCACAATTCACCCAAACCAAGTGCTGTTATATCTGATGTGCAGTGTGATGTATATGTTAATAGGCATTAGACTATCAAAGCTTTATCAGTTAACTTTTAACGTTCTGCTAGCTGTCTCCCCCATAGCTCAAACACTGACACACAGCCCTTCTTGTTCTCTTTGTGGTTGTCAGTCATGGTGGTGTTATCTTAGCCATGCTCTGTGAGGTGGCTATCACTGGAAGAGACGGCTGCTGGTATTGCTGCATTGACAGTGTCACAGAATGAGCTCCTCAGAACACAGTGCGTCCCTCTCCGCTAGGAATATGGCTCAGACAGGACACTCATCACACAGTGATGACACTGACTCATCTCGACCCAACAGCAGACAGGTAGGACTCACCATTTCACCTCTATATTTATAGATCTGCGTTAAAAGTGGCACAAGTAGGAATGATATTTAAAGTTTGCCCAAATATAATGTATTTTAACAGTGCACAACTGAGACAAGGATCATTAAACAGTACTGTCCTTGATAAATGTCCCCAGTTGTGTGTGTGTGTGTGTATGTGTGTTTGTTTGTTTGTTTGTTTGTGTGTGTCCGTATTGCTGTTTTTTACATCTCTCACTCTTCGAATGTAGGATAGCTGGGAGGTAGTTGAGGGTCTGCGTGGAATCCTGGGGAGCACCCAGGTACCAGAGCGTCAGGAGGGCTTCTTGCTGAAGAAGCGGAAGTGGCCAATGAAAGGCTGGCACAAGGTGAGTGTGACTCTTGGAGAGTGGAGTCCCATCAAATAGTAATGCACAGAGCAAGTCACAAGTTCAAGTGGTATTCAGTGGCATTTGACAGGTGGAAATGGAGCTCAGGTAATTTATAAACATTGAGCGTGTCAGTTCTGTTTGTGGTTTGTAGTCTGTTGAGGGTAGAGAACAAACTGTCAACACACAGAACAAAATGTAAATGTACTGTCCCCTGGTTTCTTTCAGAGGTTCTTCCTGCTGGATAAGGGTATTCTGAAATATGCCAAGACTGGAGCTGATGTGAGTTTTCTGCATTGTAAAAAACAATAAGTAACACTTAAAAATGAAAAAAATTGGTGTAAAACGTTTCTTCAAATGAGTTAAGTAAACATGACTAGTCTCTTTCAAGTACAGCTTACTTTAAAAATTGGTGCAAACTCATTGCTTCAATTGAGTTAAGTAAATGTAAATAGTCTCAAGTTTTCTCCCAAGTTATGTTTACTTAAGTTGTGTGAGGCAACAAGTTTCCACCAATTTGCTAAGGAAGCTTTACTTTTTCTTTTTTTACAATGTAATAGAGAGTTGCACTCACAAACACACCACTTGAGTCACTTCAACCTGGGTATTGATCGGTATGCTGAGGTCATGTATATGTGCGTTTGTGTTTGGTTGTTGACAGATGCAAAAGGGCAAATATAGGGGATGTATTGACGTTGGACTCTCTGTGATGTCGATCAAGAAGAAGACCATGTGCATAGACCTGGACACGGAAGACAGCATTTATCATTTGAAGGTAACACTGCACACCTTTTGTCCCTGGGCTGTCTGGCACTATGAGGAAAGCTCATGCAGAAATCTTCACAGTGCTGTTTTCGTTGGCGTCCCTCTCCAGGTGAAGTCTCGGGACGTGTTTGATGAGTGGGTGTCTAAACTGCGGCACCATCGTGTGTATCGTCAGAATGAGATTGCAATGGATCCCAGTGAGAGACATCTGCAGACTGACCCTGGCAGCAGCATGAGGGTATAGAGATTACACACTCTTGCACTCTTACACACTCTTGGATTGTCAGTCTGCCTTATGGAGCTATAGCATTCCCCCATATATGGATATTATTATCATTATTATTCTTATTATTATTACATGGGCACACACACCTGCCACACTAGAGACCCTGGAAAATTAATCATTACACAACACCGCTGTTGTCATGACTGCTAAAAGCGTAATAGACCAATGAGGACGACAAAGGACACCTAAGAATAGAAGAATGAATGGGGATAAGGATTAGATTTTTAACTCACAAGGTCACTGTACCAACTGATATTATCACACTTTGACCATTTGTTAAAATGAGTAGTGTGACCTTATTACAAACCACTTTCTGCCTTCAGACTAGGATTCTTACATCTATTTTGCCTTGACATTTATACGATTGCTTGTTTTCTAATGATACTCTTACCTGTTTCTCTGTCTAGAATGCCATTCTGACTAAGCAGGCCTCCATCCAGGTGATGTCAGGCTTGCTTCAGAGCAATGATGACCTTGAGCGCTGTAGCCAAGGTGACACATATCTACATTCAAAGCCTTACATCTTACATAAGCCCTCAGAGATAACACCCCATACCCAACCTGTTGGCCTTGGACTTACTCATGAAATATGTTTGAGATATCAGCTTATTTCATTACATCTCTGTCTTTCTCTAATCCTCCTCTCTTTCTGTCATTCCCTCACAGAGCTCACAGAGTGTGAATCATGCCTGTTGGAGTTGAATTTATTGTTAAAAAACATGGAAGTCCTGCAACACGCTTATTCCGCACCTGCCATCAACACACTTCCAGTATGTGTCTTCGTGTTTGTGTGTGTGTGTGTGTGTGTGTGTGAGAGAGAGAGAGAGAGAGAGAGAGTACACCTGTTTTGCCCTGTGTTTGTGTGCGTGCGTGTGTGTGTGTGCGTGCGTGTGTGTTTGTGCTTGCTCAGTTAGTCTCTCTATTTCAGGGTGACGGCTCAAAGAAAGAGAAGAGAGGCCCTAAAAAGTGGCGCTCAAAGACCTCCACTAAGGAGAGCACCAGCTCCCTACAAGTAAGCACACAGGAATCATTAACCTTGGCTTGTTTGACGAGGTGCTTATCAGCATGTAGATGTTAAAGTGGAGGGATGATGTGCTCATGCTTTGAGAGGCTTGCTCAACACCCCTGCTAATGCTGGCTGAAATGCAGAGTTGTAAACATCTGGCCTCAGAGATAAAAAGTCTCACAACATCTTCTATATATTAGCCAGATCAAGATCAACATGTCATACGTGGTTTTACATCTGGAGAGTCACTGCCCATTTGAGTGTTGTGTGTTTCTGTTGTCGGTTTCAAACACTCACTAAACCAACTGGTTCTTATTCACACAGCTCCTCAAGTGTAGGTGGACCAGCTAATGAGTGAAATCACCTGCAAAGCTAAAAGAACTACGCATTAGGACTTTGACTTTGTGACGCTGAGCTCTGCTGAGTTGGATGACTGCATCCACCACTCATTATTTGCCCATACAAATGACTCTAAGCTGGAAGAGCCACTTAATCAATGGAATGTCAACAAGCAGTGTGTGTGTTGAACTGATTGAACTTGGTTTACATAGCCTGAAAAAAAACTTTGCTACATTTCTAAGGAATATCAAGGTCCTTTGGCCTCAAAGTGAATTATGCTAGTTCACCTTGGTTGCCTGATTGGACTCTTGATGTGCATATACATCATTATGTACTTGTAATGCTCTTTGAGCAGCTGAAAGCATATATACATAGAGCCATCAAAACCCAGTGGCAGGTTTTTGAACTACTTCCCTTTTATCTGCCCTGATCTCAGACCTGTGTTTTGGTCTTCATCTTTCTCAGGTTCCGAGTCCCACCCGTCTCCATGTGTCCAATCCAAACCTGTCATCCAGTGAGCCGTGTTATGGGGAGACCTTCCTCCAGACTCCTGACTCCCCCACCAATGCAGCCCGACTGCAGGAGGACTTCTGTAGACTGGCCAGTACAAGTGAGGGACTTGTCATTTGAATCTTATTACCAGTTTGTTGGTCCTGTTGGAAGTGCATGTTACTACATCTCTCTCTCTCTCTCTTCTCTTTCTCTCACTCCTTTAATTTCCTCTATAGTCCATTCCACGCTCCTGTCAGCCCACAAAACATTAACTACTGAAAAAAATCAAATCAAACTGGTTCTGGAACAGCAGAACACTGAGGTTTGTGTTTGTGCTCCTCATTTGCTTTTGTAGCCTACTTTGCATCCGTGTGTGCATGCCTGCTCTGAGGCTTACCCCATTCTAGACTGTATGCAGGATATGGTGTTTACATGAACACATGGAAACCTGGCTAAAAATGTCCCCCTATATAGTTATACATACAGTAATAACCAATGAATGTGTTGTATTCAGATAAAATATAAAACATTCTGGGGTCCATGTTTGTGAAATTGGGATGTGTTTACATACACAACGCAAAAATGTGATAAAATCAGTATCTAATTTGCATACTCAAATCCATGGAAGTTCATTCAGTGACTGTTCTTCCCGATCTTAATTGATTCCTTGCCTCAGGATGCTCGAGTTGGGATATCCAGTCCCCCGAAGCACCAGCGATCTACAGAAAGTCGCGGCTCTCTCTCGGATTCTCTGTCGGAGTTCTTTGATGCTCGGGAATACCTGCTGTCTTCCAGCTCCACTGACAATGAGGTGAAGGACCAACTGGCCAGAATACTTTATCAACAGTAGCTTCATCAACAGTTTGCATGCACATGATCACATAATTACTTAACCAAAGTTCCATGTAATTACTCATTTATTTACATGACTTGAGGCAAAAGTCTGATATAAATGATCTAACAGAATAGTGTTTGGGTGTATGTGTGTGACTCACATGTATGTATGAACACAATAACCCCTGGTCTACATAACTGATATCCTCTTGTATTGCTATCTTTTGTGTGTGTGCATGGGTGTGTGCGCGTGTGCATGTGTGTGTGATTGCATGTAGGTGTCTGATGATGAGTCATTCCTCAGTGACGCCAGCGACAGTGTCTCGGTGGACTTCTACAACAGTGAGATAAGCAGCGAGAGGGATGAGACAGGTAGCCCACCCTCAACCCAACTAGCGCACCCCAGAGGTTACACCCGGGCCCCTTACGAATCATCTCTTCTGTCTTCTGCCACTCTCCACTTTACCTTCACCTTGTTGGAAAACATCATGGGAAAGATATAAAGATAAATTCATAAGAACTTAAGAAAAGACATCAGCAATTTTTTAGAGAATCCAAATCCACTTACACGTAGGGGAAGGAGGATGTTATTGATCTGTGCCAAGTTGATTGGTTGTTGTTTCATAGCTCAAGGAATTGTCGGGTGTTTGTTGACTCCTTTTGCTTAGGGACATCAAAGACTTGATTGGCATGAGTCACCTTCTTGATTGGCTGATTCCTGCCTGTTAAGTGTTTGAGGGCTTAGGAATTAGGGGGGATGTTGGAATGCAGGCATAGTGTTACTCCATAGATGCATACGATCTGTGGACTGAATTCACACACTATTTTGATTGGTCGTTGGCAGCGTCAGTATGTGTCATGCGGCGCTCCCGTCTGCCGTGCCGCAGCTCGGACAGCAACGTGAGTCTCTGGAACATTCTACGCAACAACATTGGGAAGGACCTGAGCAAAGTGTCCATGCCGGTGCACCTGAATGAACCCATCAACACGCTGCAGCGACTGTGTGAGGAGATGGAGTACACCCAGTTACTGGACACGGCTGCACACACCAATGACCCTCAGCTGCGTGTGGTGAGCACATACACACACACACACGCGCGCACACACATTTGTACGACTACCATTTAATCTTGGCTGCAGACACTCAAGAACGTGACTCACTGATAACTGACTCTGGAACAGATCTCTAACGTGATCTGCGGACTGATTAAATTTTAATGAAGGCAACAATGTCAGCTCCTCCATGTTTGCGTGCATGTGTGTGTGTGTGTGTGCATATACTCACGTGTGTGGATATGTGTGCATGCCTCTGTGTGTGTGTGTGTGTGTGTGTGTGTGTGTGTGTGTGTGTGTGTTTAACAGGTTTATGTAGCTGCTTTTGCCATATCAGCCTATGCCTCCACATTCTACCGTGCAGGAGGGAAGCCCTTCAACCCTGTGCTGGGAGAGACGTATGAGTGTGATCGACCTGATAAGGGCTTCAGATTCATATCAGAACAGGTAGCACTTAACACTCATGTACACACACACACACACACACACACACAAGGACAACAGCAGCCCTGTTATAAGGTGACATTGTGTTTCTGTTTTACATCTTGTGTGTCTTTCTTGTGCATTCACTCCTGCAGGTTAGCCATCATCCTCCAGTTTCTGCGTGTCACTGTGAATCTAAAAACTTCATGGTGTGGCAGGGTGAGCTGTTTTCTCTCTCTCTCTCTCACACACACACCACACACACCCACACACACACACACACCACACACACACACACACATCCACACAGAGATACCCACTTGCAGTTATACACTTGTACTTACACACATGTTGCAGCACCCTGTTCTTCTCTTATAGAGTGTTTCAGTGCTAAAAACAAAATCATTGCTTCCACTATGTTTAGATAACATGGAATGTTAAAATGGAAACCTTATGGGAACTGCTATGACTACTATTCAAACTTCTGAAATAGTTTATAGTCCTTTATGCATAATTTGTTGTTATTTATTGATATACATAGACCATTTATTACACCTTTATATTGACAAATTGACTTGCATATCTTTATATTTATAGATATCCATGTTTTTATTTTTTTTCCAGATGTTCGCTGGAAGAATAAATTCTGGGGGAAGTCCATGGAGATTGTTCCCATGGGAACCACTCATGTAGTGTTGCCAGGGTGACTAGATACTTTTTAATCAAAGATTTTAGAGCAGAGCACCTTTAAAATCTTTGCTTCTTATGGAACCCCCTCTATATTTTACCCCTGTTAGATCTTTAGATCCTCCAGTCCTTTAGTCAAAGTGTTCCTTTTCTCTGTTTACAAGACCTCCTTGTTTCTCTCTCTCTCTCTCCTCTCGCTCTCTAGGTTTGGCGATCACTATGAGTGGAACAAGGTCACGTCCTGCATCCATAACATCCTGAGTGGGCAGCGGTGGATTGAGCACTATGGGGAGATGTCCATTAAAAACACTGTTACCAGCAGCAACTCCAGCACATGCAAGGTCACCTTCATCAAGGTGAGCAAAGGGCGGATGTTAGTGAGTGTGTGTGTGAGTGAGTGTGTGTGTGTAAGTGAGTGTGTATGTGTGTGTGTGTGTGAGTGAGCAAGTGAGTAGGTGTGTGCAGAGGGGAGTCAAAAACATGCTCAGACCGCCAAGTAAACATGGCAGTGAAAAAGAATCCATTATAACAAGGGTCTGGAAGAGCACGGTAACCAGACGTCACAGAAATGAACAAGGATCCTAAGAATGTCGGAAGTGAGCAAGATAAGGAGAGAAGGCTGCTAATGAAGGTGTGATGGAGGGAGTGAGGCTATGGTGAAAAACAAAAGCTTGTGCTTGATGAAGTGAGTGAGGCTGGCATGGAGGACTGAGGAAGGACAGAATTAGCAGTGAGGAAGAGGAGGAAGTGAATGTGAAGTGCCTATGGCCCACCTTCCCCATACTTCATCAAGAAGAAATCACACTTGAATTGAGTTGTTATTTTAGCTGATTATGCTGTCATTAAGGGAGCAGTGGAGAATGAAATGATGAATGATGGTGAGCTGCTGATAGCTGATAGCAGTACAGAGAAGTGATGGATGTAGAACTGAGTTGGGCTGTGACCTGGACAATGAATGAAAGTGCAGGGCTCTGGGAATGTAATGAATGACGTGTTAATGGGAGATACTGAATGCATTCTAGAAAGCCAGGAAGGATGATTAAACAACGGAGTAAGGAGGTGATTAGGTTGCAATGTTCAAATGCACTACGTTTTTGTTATCCAAGCAGCGGAAATTCCAGTCAGTGGAAATGCTGTCTGCTAGTTGGAATACTTGACTCAGGGCTGCCAACAGGCTCGGGAGCTGGCTGTGGTCCAGAGATGTTTACAGTGAAGGTGAACTGTGAATGTGCATCCTCTGTGGGGAGACCGATTCTTAAATCTCCCCAGGGGATAATTATTTTCACACATCAACAGCATGTTCCTGTGCAGAAGAAGGCAGGCAGGTACAGCACAGCACATTAGATAGGAAGGAAAGTCAGCACACCACTAGGCACCCAAAACATGTGATATGCAGTACGTTACATACCTCACCCAGTACATTGAACACACAGTACGTTACATACCTCACCCAGTATGTGGGACACGCAGTACGTTACCTACCTCGTTAGTACATGGAACACACAGAACGTTACCTACCCTGCCCAGTACATGGGACACACAGTTCGTTACCTCACGCAGTCCGTTACTCACCTTATCCAGTAAATGGAACACGCAGTCTGTTGCCTACTTCACCCACTACAAGCTCATCACATTAGAAGCTCCAGTACAAGTAGGCAAATCACTTGTAACCCAGATAACATGGCAGAGCGGTAATACTGGACGCTTACAGGTTTGCTTAGTGTGGAGGGGACAAAAATGGCTGAGGGGAAAAAAAACTACTCTTTAAATGGGCTTTTTTCTCACCCAGTTTTGATCTGTTTGACACTGCAGTATGACCCACAGAATCAGAGAGTGCTGTGTGTCATCTGCTAATGTAAGTAGTGTGTAAGTGCTAATGTGATTATGTGATGATTAGATGGCATTCATGTCTGACAGGCTAAGAGGGTGGAGACTGATTGTTCTGTAAGCAGTGTGTGTGATTTTAATGACTAATCATGAAGGTGATAACGAGTCTTTTGAGCGTAGAGCTCCTAGTGGAATGGAGGAAAGTGGAGATGGCGGGGGATGACTTGCGTGACCGGAGGGTTTGATATATTAAACAGGTAGGGAGGGTTTAGATCTCCTTGAAAGTGTAAGAGGAGATTTTTGTCCCACTGAGTGAGGTTAAGAGACTTTGTTAGGCCAGATTGAGTCATAGTGCATCCTCCTCGAAACCAACTGGATCTGGACATATTCAGCATGATCGTGGCGGGGTGGGTTGACCCTGTCTGGTCTGCAGCCTGTGTCCTTTTTAGTGACAGAGGCGCTTGCTTACTATGGCTAAAAAAGGAAAATGGATCTCTTTGATTGTTAATGTTTGATATAAATGATTTTGAAGAACAGTTTTTAAGTGGATGGTCAGAGAGTGTCCATGTGCAGGGTGAAAATGAAATCAATGGGCTGAGTCTCTCTGATTGCTGACGTTTTGTGTTCAGAGAGAATTTGGAGGTTGATGGTCAGAGGTTGTCCATGAAGACCAAGTCTGCCAAAAACTGTGGTTACCTTCAAGCCTCTCTGACTGTGCTCTAGTGACCTCTTGTGGCCAAAAAGTGATGTGCACGTGAATACAGTACTCATTAGCATTCTAGACATCATCACTCACAGTTGACTTTTACCCTTGATTTTCATTTTAAATTTGCATTTTAGAATCTAAAGTATAATTTTACAATTTATTGTTATCCAGCTAAGTCATGCCTTGTTTGACACAACTGGTTGAAAATCACCTTAAGCTTAGAAGCTTCCAGTGTAGAATGTCTTGCTTACATGCTTGTGCAGCGCTTGTTTTGAGTAAACATTTTGCTGTTATTTTAGGGCAAAGGTGGAACCTCTAATGTCAATAATGTGGAAGGCGTGGTCACAGATGAAGATGGACATGTCATTCACTCCTTTTTTGGCAAATGGAATGAAGCCATTTACTTGGGAGACCCACCCTCAGCCACTTGTATTTGGAGAGCAAGTAAGTGACAGGGCCAAATGTGGGTGGTGGGTGGTTTAGAGGTCATGCTTTTGCATGCTGCTGTATTTCTTCACCAAACAGCAGTAGAGATGCACTTATTCACCAGGATTCCCTTGATATCAACCTGTTTGCACTATAATATATATTATGCTGTTAACAATTTGCTTTACCAGTTGCTTTCCTAGGAAAACATGCTCAGTCAGGATTTTTAATGTCTTTGTGTCTGTGTGTGTGTGTGTGTATAGACCCGATGCCTGATGACTTTGAGCAGTACTATGGCCTGACTCAGTTTGCAATAGAGCTCAATGAGCTAGAAGAGAAGGAGAGGCTGCTACTTCCCCCAACTGACACGCGCTTCAGGCCAGATCAGAGGTAGATGTACACACGTACACACGTACACACGCACACACACACACACACACACACACACATACACACACACACACACACACACACACACACCTATTATATATGTAGTTAATGTTCCGTGGCTGTGTTGTGTCAGGCACCTGGAGGAGGGGGATGTGTCTGGAGCAGAGGAGCAGAAGGAGAGGATCGAGGGGCTGCAGAGAGAGAGGAGAAGGGTGCTGCAGGAGAACAACATCAGCCATCAGCCCAAATTCTTTAAGTGCGCTACTCTAACTGTGTGTGTGTGTGTGTGTGTGTGTGTGTGTGTGTGTGTGTGTGTGTGTGTGTGTGTGTGTGGTGAGAAAAAGTATGTAGAATAGTCTTTAGCCAGACTGAGGCCAGTTGCTTTGAGAGTGAATGCTGGAAGTGGAGACATTCGAAGGGCTCTGCATTCTTATCCTTCCCAGTCTTTGAAGTTTTAAGAGGATTGAACTGAACTTAACACAGAGACAATCTGCAGACAACATCCACTGAACTTCAATTTGAATCTCAGTTCTTGAACTGTTATTGCTTTAAATAATAATTCAAAAACAACTGATCGTGTTCCTCAGTGAGCTGATCTGTGTGTGTGGGAGAACGACCACAACTATTCTGATACTGGTCAAGTGCTACTGTTTAAGTAATCTTATCTCACCTGTTCTGAATATAGAGTGGAAGTCAATGGTGTAATCTACAGTAAAGGTCTTTTTTTAGAAGGCTATGTAACAGATTCTGCTGTAGTTTGTTTTTGGGTGTGTATTTGTGGGTAATGTCACACGTTTTGACATTTCATATATTTTGCAGGCGTTCTGAAGATGACTTGTGGGTGAGTAATGGGACCTACTGGGACTTGAGAAAAGAGCCAGGATTCAAACAGCTGGAGTTCCCATTGCTCTGGTGAGCTTGAGACACTGTTGTGGAGCAGGAGCTCTCAATCCAGCCCCATCCTCCTTGAAGGGGTCAGACAGTAAAGTCTGTACTGTCCCTGTCCTGCCCATTCTTATAAGACATTTGACTTCCAAAGAAGCGAAACTTTTACCAAAGCCTGTTGGGACCATTTGACTGTTTAAAGATGTGTGTGTGTGTGTTTGAGAGAGAGAGAGAGATTCTTCACTGAGGTTAACATTCTTATACCCTTATCGATGGGAATGTAGTGCTTTGTGGTCCCTGCATACTACCACACTTTGTGCCAAACGAAATATGAGTCTACCACTGGTGCTCTCTCTCTTTCTCTCTCTCCTTTGTCTCTCTCTCTCTGTTACTCACTCACTCACTCACTCACTCACTCACTCACTCACTCACTCACTCACTCACTCACACACACACACACACACACACACACACACACACACACACACACACACAGCCCGCCATCCCACCACCTGCTGCCTTAACTTTCTTCATGTCTCAGAGCAAAGGGAATAACCTTATGAAAAATATGGCAATTGTATCCAAAATAACTGTAACAATAAATAAGTTTAAAGGGATTTGTCAAAGAAATATTTGTACAGTTTGTGATTTTTTTAGTTTCCAGACCACACTGTCTTGTTAAAAAGTAGCACAATGTTGTGAAGAAGTGAAAGTCTGATGACCATACTGTGTAAGATTGTACTTTTGATTGGGTGGACATGAAGGAAATCCCCAACAAGTCTCCAGTCACAGGCTACTGTGAAATCCATTAATGATTAGGAACAAAAAATATCCAATTAGGTAAGACTGCATTGAATTTATTCATCTTATAAGGAACTGTGATAAAAATGACACAACTGGGTCTCCTCTGAGCAATCCTCAAAACTGCAAGAAATAATTCAAGCAATGTAGGACATTTGCCAGACACTGTGACCTCTATCCCCAAAATTAATCTTCTTGATAAAAGTGATGAGATGGTGATGTAATGGATGTAGAAATATAGTAGCCTATCTTGCAAAACAGAGCTATTTGAATTAGATTTCACTATCTGCGCCCTTGTTTTTGTCATGGTGCGTCAGTGTCACCATGATCTCCATCCAGTACAACTTGGGCACAAGTTACTCTAGTATTAGCTACATTGATGGGTTCTTTGGAAAGACGATTTAAGTTCCTCTTCCACACAAACCATATTTCCAGGCATATTCTAAGTAAAGGCTGTTGGTTCTCGGCCAGTAGAAGGACTAGCCTGTTCATGCCTGTGTCCAGGCGGTCGCTCACTCATATGATTCCTATTATGTCGAAGGCGGGTCTGCCGCCGTCACTTTTCAAACAAGCGTACTTCTGATGGCCAACCTTGCATTGAGCGCATAAAAGAGTTTGAGCAACGTGGATTTACATCAGCCTAAAATGTGAACTAAAAAAGAGTATGGACCTGCCAGTGAATTAAGAAGGTGTGTCTTGGTTCATGACATTTTCAGAAACGTCTCTCGTTTCACGGATTTCCCAAAACGCCTATTGAATTTAACTATCGTATAAATTAGCGGATGTCATTCGTTTCATTTAGAGGATAGGATTGGTCTGATTTCACCGATGGTTTGCGGTGAAACTACTGTACCGCTAAGAACAGTGATCCAGAGTCAGCTTCCCTCCTCGGTCTCTACATTGCATAGGTAAGTGGTGACCTGTGACGCAGTAGTTTGTCTCGGATGACCCGAAATCTCTGCTACGGTGGAGTGGCTGCCATGTTCTGTTATGCGTTGTAGTCAATTTATAGACTGTATGTTATCCGCTGTGTAACCTACCGTACTTATTGGCGTGATGACTGACGGCTACACCAGTGCCATATAGCCTACATCAGCCTGCCTCTTATTCGAATTTAGTTATAATCTCGTAGTCTACTGATGGTTCTTCATCTTCATTTTAACTTTAAAACCTAATTAAAACCTAGCCTACTGCGAAGTAGTCCACTGTCAGCAATATTACCAGGTCTATTTATCTGTTCAGTATTTTTATATTGAGAGCATAATTCATGAGATTTTTTCATAATGTGAATATGACATACATATTGCATCAGGTAGTCTGTTTTTCCATTGTGAATAAACCACTTTGTAATAGGGCTCCCTTTTGAGGGCCCCTTTCAATGTCTGCTGCCCTCCTGTGATTACATTCCGAATATGTGCGTCATTACTTGGAGTGCTCCAGCAGATTTTACGTCAATAAATTACATGAAAAATGTTTTCAACTTTTACTTTGTTCTGATCATCATCTAATTTACTGTAGTTATTTGGACTGTAGCCTACCTTCTTATGTTACACGTGTATTTGTGGTGAGTTATCAAAATCAGTTTTAGCAGAAAAATGAGACAATGACCATTAAATGTTTTATGTTGGGATTCAAGAGTTTAGAGAATTCACTTAGTTTAGAGCAGCTCAGGTATGGACATAATTGTTTAAAGCTTTCTTGTGACTTTCTTTGGAGATGTTTGCCAAGGTAACACGTCACCTGGTCAGTGAGACTGACCCAGATGGCTCTCTGCTGCCGGTCACTCGTCTCACTGACTCGACAAGTTCCAGCCCCTGGGTGTGGTTTTGAAAAGCCAGAGGAGATGGCCGTGGCAAAGACCAAAATACAGAGCCACTGACTTCACCCTCACACAAATCACACAAGGGAGACATACTCTCCGGCCAGGTACAGAGAGTTAATGCACACATTCTTATGGTTAATTTAAAGACCAAATTGCATCACATGGACAGATGTAAAACTCTGTTACAGACCTGACTTTCCATCCATCCCAGCATACATCCCCCCCATCTGTATTTGGAATGGTGAAAGACTGGCATCAATGTATGACATCAGTCTTTGGCATCAGAATATCCCATGAATGTCAAGTTCTGCTATTTTGATCAGCAGATTTGCACATTATTGTTTAAACTAATGAAACCAACAACAGTTACTAATTGTGAACCAAAACTCTCTCTCTCTCTCTCTCTCTCTGTCGTCTCTCACGCGCACGCACACACACACATACTCATATGACCCACATGCATTCTTTTGTGTTCTGATGGATCATTTTGACTGGTGTATTTTGCTGCACTTATTTGTGTCTTGCCAGTGCTGTTAAAGTCTGACTTCTTGAACTATGAGGGCACCTATGCTGGCACCGTGGGTGGCACCCTGAGCGCTGAGGTGGGGAGACTTAATGTTAAAGCAGAGGGACATGGCTCCTCTAAGCTGCACTCCTCCCTCGGCACACTCCACAAAGAGGCAGTGGATATCAACAGACTAATGAAAGACTCCAAAGACAGGTGAGCAAACTATAATCTTTCTCCCCTTTCTCTCTCTCTCTCTCTCTCTCTCTCACACACACACACACACACACACACAAACGCATAACGTTCTTTGATGTTTGCAGACATATGCCATACTGGATTGGTGTGTGTGTGTTTGTCTGTGTGTGGGTGTTACTTTGGTCTTTGTAGGGTGGTGGACGTGCTGCATCCTCTTGTGCAGCAGACACTGTGTAAGAAGAAGGTGATAACTGTTGTTAAGGAGCGCATCTTCACCTCCAAGTCCTGTTCTGTCAGGTACACAAACATTTACACATCATTTCAAAATGATCAGCCATATTTGCTTTAGCTGTGCCTCTCTCTAAATATCTGCTCCTTTAGGTACCATGGACTTGGGTCTGGTAGTTGTGGAGCCTTGTTGGCTATAGTGAAGAAAGTCCCCCTGAAGGTGTGTACCTACATGTCTTTATGAAGACACATCTGTATATATACATGTCTATATACATGTCTGAAAAAGTAACATCTTGTAATTTGTGTGTGTGTGTGTGTGTGTGTGTGTGTGGGTCTGAAGGTGAGAGTGAGTGAGGATTGCACCCTGGAGATGGACAGTGAGGTTTCAATGGAGATCCCTGCAAACACAGTGCTGGCTTATAGCGTCATTGAGCTCAAAATCAAAAAGAATGGCCAGTATGGTATGTACCGTGTGTGTGTGTGTGTGTGAGAGAGAGATAGAGAGAGAGAGAGAAAGAAAGAAACAAAGAAAGAAAGAGAGAGAGAGAGAGTACAGAGTGTACTCAGTGCTGATGTTAACAAACATAAAATCTAAAAGGCTAAAATGGCAAAACCAAAGCTAGCCAAACTAGCTCCTGTGTGAACACATTTCCTCTGTGTTGTCCTTAGGGCTTTGTTTACAGGCTGATGTGGAAGGTGGGTTTGACTGGGATGTTTTGAAGATTGAAGATGACAGTGGTGAATGTGTGGTCGATGGCCACATGGAGGAGACAAACACAGGAGAGTCTCCCAGCATACAGAACACATGTATGCATATGAGTATGACTATCTTAGTGTGTGTGTGTGTGTTTGTGTGTGTGCGTGCAAGCGTGTGTGTTAGTTGGCTGTTTTTCTGCATCATTTTATACACAGTACATGTGTATACTTTATGTATGTGTGTGTATGTATGTTTATGTATGCATGCTTGTGTGATGTGTGTTTCAGATGTAGAGCTGGCATGTCTAAAGGAGGACCTGGGCATGCTGTCTGAGCTGGACACTGGGACTCGCTCCACTCTCATCTCTCTGCTGGTTGCCTCTTTCTCTGACAAAGACCTCCTTAGCTTACTGGAGGAGTGGGTGAGCAGCTTAAGTCAGGCAGGCATACAGGGCATATATGTTCAAATGTATGCCCGGATACTCAGTACTCTCCAACTCTCTCTCTCTCTCTCTTTCTCTCTCTCTCTCTCTTTTTCATGCTCCTTAGTTAGATGAATGGTGTTCAGGGGAAGTTGCTGACATGGCAGAGTGCCAGGACGAGAGAGTTCAGGCCATCCTGAGTTTGCTCTGCTCTGTAGCCAGTCAGGACTCCACTCACCCTGGGCTGTCAAGTCCCAATGGCAACCAGGCCACTCTGCCAGACAAGGAGACCAGAGCCAGTCGGCTATCGGCACTGCACTTGCTGGTCAGCGCTTTCCTGGGTGAGACCATTATTATCATAACTGCTGCATCACGCATATGTGTATTATCATTAATACCTTAATGCACTTTGCAAGGGTCTTGCTAGTGTCACTGTTCCATCTGTTAGAAGGGACAAAGCCAGTTAGATGGGGATCAGCCGCTCCAAGATGACAAGCACTTTACTGTCTGAGTTTCCATAGACATATTTTCATGTTATTAGGCCCTGTAGGGCCTGTATGATTTATCACAGAGATGCATGGAGATTTGTAACGTCACTCACAGAAATGCTGCAAGTGACTGGAGGAATTACACTGGCCTAAATACAAGTGTGTGTGTGTGTGTGTGTGTGGGTGGTGTGTCAATGTCCCCTTTAGAGTTGACGAGTGACTGCTTGGATCTGATTAAGTCTTGTAGCTCTGCGGGTTTGCTTCCATCTCTCAACCAACTGGTGAGTTCAATTTACACACACGTGTGCATGGCAAGGCAGTGCCTCAGTTCACTCACAGAAGCCAAAAGGCTAAATTACAAGCAACCCAATATCTGCATTGTGGGCTATTTACACTTAATAAAACCTGTGGATAGTCTTTGCTGATTGCCACTGAGGTGGACCATGTGAACAACAACATATGAAAAGGTTGATGTGGTTGCCTCAGAAGCATACATTGATACTGTGTCTGTCTGTACTCTCAGATGGATCATCTGATGAAGTCTCAGCACCTCCCTCTGGATGCTGTGCCTCCACTCCTGCAGGATGAGGAGGTCTTCCATGTGGTGGACTCCCTTTTTCACTCCGCCGGTCTTCAGCTGGTCAGACAGGCAGGCGAGCTGCTGGTGGAGGCTAAGGAAACAGCTGGCTTCAAACCACTAACCCTGGGCATCGCCCTACAAGGCCTAGCCTGTCTGCTCTCTGACTAGAGCAAGCACTTTTTCTACATGTCTGAAAAGAACCACTCCACATAAGGCCATTAAGAGTTGGATCCTGATCCTCCTTTATATGGATTTTGTTCTTGATTATGTTATCAGATCATTTATAATGTAACCAAATGCAACAACAGGCTTGCATGTATTGCTGCTTATACCTGGCATGTGCCTTTCACTATAATATGACCATGTATTCAGTGTTTACAGTAAGCTCAAAAGAAGCTCAACCATGTTGTATCATTTAAAGGTAGGGCAAGTGAGGCTGGAAGTTGTGTTTTATGTTTGTATTCATGTTATTGTTTCTCAGCAGATGCTTTTGTCCAAAGCAACTTACATTAAACAGTATTACAACCACAGGCTAAACAAACCACACAAAGAGGGAGCTCACAGTTAGGCACAGACCGCCCACTTTGTTTCCAGGTCACAGATCCAGGGCTGTATTTTGAGTGTGACTCAGAGTTTCAGAGAGTAATGTGATGTTAAAAAAAGTGTGAGATGTTAGGAAACAGCTTAGCAATGCTTAACTCATGTGCTGGTTTGTTATTGTACATATTTGCATGGTTCATTTCATTTCAATTCATAAACTGAACATCTTCATTGTAATGTGTATTTTATCCATTCACTTATAACAGTATTTATGCTTACATCATGCTTGTCAAAACCAAAGCAATATGAAGGACAGTAGAATATACGTTTATATTATAAAATGCAAATACATTTATATTGCAAAATGCAATGTTTATATACATATATAAAATATAAAGAGTTAATATATCAATAAAGGAACATATTCCATTCCATTTGTGGCTTCTAATGCATCTCATTGCTGCTTGTTGAACACAGGACTAAACATTAATAAATGTGTGTGTGTGTGTGTGTTTGACTGAGTATTCTGACTGTTAGCTTTTTTAAAATACAGTGCACTAACTGAAGTACACATCCTCTGTTAATCTGTTAAACACCCTCTGTATTCAAAAATGAATCCATCTTGAAATTGTATTTCTGTTAATTACAGCATAGTATATTCCATTCTTGTCTGATCAGGTAAATATTTTAAATATTTTATTCATATATAGAATCACTTCAGCTGAAGAGGGTAAAATGTTACTTTATTGCGTTGTATACAGAGGTATACATCATATCATTATAGTACCAGTGAGGGTAGTGAGACAGAGAAACTCAACCAGTTATTTCACGAACACATCCATGGACAAGTTGGCTTTGGCAAACAGGTGATGACACAAAGGATTGTGGAACAGACACATTTTCACCAGTGACAGAATCTACAGAACATCACTTATGCTAAACACATAGACAAAGACAACATGAGTGAGTCCTACACACACTTTGGTTCCATAAAAAAGACAATGAGCATAATGATAAAGAGATGACTAGACCTCCCAACTAAAGTGATCTTGGTGGGAAAAGTTTTTTTTTTTGAACACGTAATAAAAATATTACAAGAAATGAGACAAAAGCTACAAAACACAGCAGTCGTTATGACACACAGACATGCACAGAGGAGATCGGACACAAGCGCACAGGTGACGTCTTAACAACCATCACAGTTGTCTGAGGGTCTCGGCAATGTGCTTCACGACCATGGCAACCGACAGCACACACTTGTAAACAATTCTGAAGGATTTTTCTTGTTTGGGTTCTGGAACATTCTCTCCCTCCTTTCTGCCCCTCTTTTTTTTGCCCTCATTCTTGTTTACCGCCTCAGTTCCAGTAAAGCCCTTTCTCAATTAAGCTACAAGATTCAGTTCTCTTTTGTGATCATTTTAGTAACAAAAAAATCTCAGCACTGGGTTCAGGAAGCTATAAAATAAAAAGCAAAAACAGCACACAGGACACACTGATGCAGCGGTGAATTAGGACATTATGACCGCTCCTACGGCTCCTCTCTCAATTTTTTCCTTTTGAATTCCTTGTTGTCGTGATTAGAAATATTTTTTCTCGTAAAAACTTGTAAATATTAAAATAAATAAAAGATTCTTCAGATTCAGTAGAAAATAACACTTCATCGGAATATGCAAAAGGGGCGGGGTTTTGTTTCACACAGGAGTGGCTGATATGGTTCTGGTGCAGCCAATGGGTAAACTGCCTCACAAACCACACCACTCACCAGAGGTATTTACACACACAAACACACACACACACGCACACCCACGTGTGTGTGTGTATGTGTGTGTGTGTGAGAGACTGTGCATGTGTATATACTCTTTCAGTAAACCCAGTTGACTGGAACCCACTGTGGCTCGGAGCAAAGTTTGTCAACGGCTGTCTGTAGCTTCTCAAAGGCTTGGTCCAAATTATCATTGACAATGGTCAAATCAAAATAGTGTCTGTATGCCCTCTGAATGCGTGCACTCTCCTCCACTGTCTTCTTCAAGTCCACATCCTGAGAGAGAGAAAAGGAGAGATTCGTCTAACAGGTTTGAATGAGCTAATTTTATTTCATTTCAGAGGTGCTCAAAATGGTTAGATTACATAGTGCTGTTGTTGCAAACATAATTTGAATTGTTTACATGCTAGCAAATTAACTCTGCAGGAGCCGCTGGAATCAAGCCCACTGCAACCCTTTTTCAAATCACCAGAAACAAAGGAACCAATCAAAACCACTTATCCAGCAAGGGGTGGGCTTTAAATAGTGCACATCCAATGATGGCATCAACACTAAAACCAAACAGACCTGTATTTTCCTCTGAACTGAATTAATAACTGCAACATGTGTCTCACTAACTCACGACTGGGATAAATGCAGAATGCACATGCAAAAGAGTGCATATGCTATTTAATAGGGTCATTTACAGGAAAGATGTGTTTTCTGCATTTAGTTTAGTGGACCAATTTAACTGAAACAGTTCCCCAGAGATGGGAAAGTGAGGCTAATGGCAAAGTGTAAGGAGACCACACTACAAGTTTATGATCTAGCCTCACATAAACAATCTGCTGCTTGACACCACTCATGATTAGTCACGTGAGAAACCCAAAGTCAAGTGCTTAGAAAGCAGAGAGGACTCATGATGAGGCTGGCAGTGATAGGAGGACTTACTGTGAGTTGCTTGGTAGTGATTCCGGCGTCGACCACGGCTTTGTGCATAGCTTTCAGGGTGTCAAACTCAGGCGCGCCAATGAAGACAACGTATGGCATGAACTCTGATGTCTTCAGGACTTTCAGAGCCTGGGACAGAGAGACAAACAGAGAGTGAGAGAGGGGAAAATCACACACACACACACACACACACAGACACACAGACACACACACACACACACACACAGCATGTGGGTTTCACCTGTGGGTTAACGTCCAGGATGCAGGTTCGGCCGGTATCCACCACCTGGTGGATGGACTCGATCTTAGTGCCGTACAGGTTGCCATCATACTCGCCGTGTTCCAGGTAGCGGCCGGCTCGGATGTCGATCTCCATTTCTGACCGCGTCACAAAGCGATAGCTGTGGCCGTCACGCTCCTCTTCACGTGCTCGCCGTGATGTGTCTGACAGAGGGACAGAGAGACAGTAAGCATATCTGAGTTACAGTCATGTCTATACACAGCACATGAGGTAATGTGTCTGACAGAGGGACAGAGAGACAGTAAGCATATCTGAGTTACAGTCATGTCTATACACAGCACATGAGGTAATGGTTGGTAGGGCTGGAGGTGGTGCTTTGCAGACACTTTTACCCACAGTGGGAACGTGTACACAGTATGGAAACATTGTATTTTCAAAATACTTCATTGACAAGAAGTTATATGACTGTGTGTGTATGTGTGTGTGTGTGTGTGTGTGTGTGTGTGTGTGTGTGTGTGTGTGTGTGTGTGTGTGTATGTCTATATCTGTACTCACATGGTACTGTGGTTCCAAAGCGTTCGGGTTGCAGCACCACCAATCGGTTCTTGAGGCTGCGCCGGCCCACTCCCTGAGCACCAATCAGAACCAGGGTCTTCCTCTGGAATGGTGGCATCTTTGCAACTTCCTCATAGATCTGCAACTCGTGCCTGTCAAACTCTGCCAGAGAGAACACAGAGGGCCACATGAGTGGACAGAGGACTAGAACTCACTTTACTGTGTGTGCGTTTTTCAATGTATACTTTATGTTGTGCTATACATATCACATATGTGACACAAGTGATGTGAACCTACTACTACAAAAGTATGTTAAAAAAAAAAACAACAAAAAAAAAACAAAAAAAAACAATGTAATAAACAAGCCGGCGCTGTTAGCTTAGGAGGGCCGCCGTTAATGCTCTACTACTTTGAGAACAGATTAGATGAATTGATGCCAAGATTCCATATAAAGCAGAAGAGACTAATGTGTACACTAGCCTGTCAACAGACGGCTTGGGTCAAATGAATCTTTCATGAATAATTAAATGCTGGCGACCATTAGCTTTGATGCCATATTGACAAGACCATTAGCTGAATATCACTGGCCATGTCTGAATCTGGCACACTGGCTCTGCTGAGCTCTGTAGTCGTGAGGTGTGTGAGGAAGAGATTAACATTTTAAAAGAAAATGACCTCACCTGCATTTCTGGCTGTAAGATACATCATCTTCTTCTTCTTCTTCCCAGTCATGGTACCACACAGGATGCCTGGCGTGGGAGGCAACGGGTTCAAATGAACCTCTTAGTCACAGTACAACCACAGTACAGGCCATTGTGTGACCTGAGTATGCGTGTGTGTGTGTGTGTGGGTGTGTGTGGATGCACAATTGTAAGTACCTGCCCCATCAAAGTCTCTGGGCACAAATGCTTTTCTCTTCTCCTCCAGGAACTGACTGGGGATCAGCCCTGTGGCTCCACCCACAACATGGCAAGCCTAGGAAGAGAGACAACGTGCAGCCAAATCAACCAATTACATGTCTGAAATCACAAATCCACCAAAACACTCCTATGTACCAACGCAGGTCCACTATTAAAACAGCTGCAACTCTGCTCCCACCCAGTGAAGGTGTGCGCTATTTGTGGACTGGTTACTGGCAGTGGCCTGTCAGTCAGCAGTTCCAGTTGTACACGTTTAGTGTTTGAAAGAGCAGTGATGGGACTCACCTGCCACCAGTTGGGGTCCTCCCTGTTGACAATCTGCAAGACGTCCCCTCGCTGGAAGGCTAGCCCCGCCTCTTTGCACGGAATAAGATTGTCATTGGCTGGATTGTAGTCAAAGTGTGGCTGCACATAGACCTGGGGGCGGAGCCAAGCAATCATCACTTGATATTACCAACAAACATAAATACAAATACAACACTTTTTTCAAAAATACATGGGCTTTTTAAGGCAAATAATACACTAAAAATCATGAGAAATGCTTCTGCTGAGCTGGTGGCAGGAGACCTAGATGGCGACCTTTACCTACATCCCGTATGTTTAGTGTAACAACAGGGTGCTTGGCGTCAGTGCCCGCATATGCATATGTTTAGTATAACAACAGGGTGCTTGGCGTCAGTGCCCGCATGTGCATATGTTTCCATGTGTGGACATCAAAACACAGAGAAAATCCAGGAAGTGTGTGTGGTGGACTGTGGTATGTCAGGGTTCCAAAGCAGTGCACATTTTCTTAAGAAACAGGATGTTTGGAACGCAGAACTCCAACATCAGCTGTACAAGCAAAACAAGTGGGAGGGTGTGCCAGCGGCGGCCGTGGCCCGCAGGAGTGCGGTGCAGATGCGCATATTACAACCTATCAAAGCAACGCTGCTCGAGGGGTGAGTGGAGCCTCTCGATTCTGGCCAGGAGCAGCTGCTGGAGGAGGAGGGTGGAGGTCAGGTTAGGTCACCGAGGCGAGGAGGCTTGTGGGAGTTGGAGGCTCAGCATTCTCAAGGTCAACCTTCGAGTGGGAGCACTACAGGAAGACAGTGGTGCATCATTTGCCCTCTATATTATAGCAGCATCAGGGCAGGGAAGCAACGGTCCAAAGTGCAGCCAAAAACCAGCGGCCTGGACATCAGTGTACGCCTGCAGGCAGCTGCTTCTTCAGTGGATGCCTATGGACCGGCTAGTGTCTCTGCAAGCTCTATGAAAATCCAAACACTGTGCTAAAATCCTGCCGGCTAAAAGAAGCTTAGCTCAATGCTCCACCTTGGATATTTTACGCTCAGTCCGGCAGACATTAGATTGGGGGGGACGGCGCCCCGACTTGCAGGCTGAGTGGTCTACAACGCTTCAGCTGCCTGAGGAAAAGAGGCTCCAACCACGACCCATCAGCTGACTTGGAGCCGTCCCACGCCTCCCACTGTGTGTTGCAGACAGATGGCTACATCTGGGACAACACACTGCTGGGGGTGAGAATGAGAAAAGGGCTAAATCTCAACAGTAACCCAGAAATGCCAGCTACATCAACAGCACATTCCATACAATGACAAACCAGGACCTGTTTGCACCAGCTGACAAAAACAAAAACAAAACAAACAAACAAAAAAAAAAAAAACAGGCAGATTTTGTACTAGAGCACCGGACACAATAGATTACAAGAGACATGTGTGTGTGTGTGTGTGCGCGCGCCCCAGATATCATGTGAAGTGTGATTAATAGGACTCCCAGTGCTCTTCTCCTGCCACAAGGCATTATGGGAAAGCATCTGACATGATGCCACTTCCTCCTGATGATAAAGCAGTAAGTAGGCTTAAAAAAACATGCAATTGGAGATATGGGTGTATGCTCTCATTGTGTACAATACCTTTAGTGTTTGTGTGTGTGTGTGTGTGTGTGTGTGTGTGTGTGTGTGCGTGTGTCCTACCTGTGGAGGTGCAGGGGCATCTCTGTAGCTGGGCAGGATCTTAAGGGTGATGCTGCCACTGATCTCCTTCAGCATGTCCTGCAGCTCTGTCGGGCTGTTCCCAACGTCCTTTCCATTCACCTCCTTGATGATGTCACCCACATGGAGCAAGCCCTGCCTGTCAATCATGCCACCGTGAAGGATCCGGGCGATGACCAGGTCACTGTTCTCCACGCGGAACGTCACACCCTAAACACACACACAAGTGAACAAAAACAACACCTTGCTGAGACAACACTTTACTGATGACCAAGACATTCATACATTCATATTAGCATACACACGAACAGATCACATTTTGACTATACACGTCAAAGTTGTAAGTCGTAAAGAAAACATACTCCAATCAAACACAGACATGCACCTGTACATAAATGCACACTAAAAGGAGCCCTCCACACACACCCACCAGAGGTTCTCCGGCTTTCTTGCGGATGCCGATCATCCTGACGGCGTCTGCCTGCATGAGAGCGCTGTTCACCAGCGCGTCGTTGGTCATGTCCTGCGGGGGAGGGGCCTCATAGCACTTGGATGCCACTATGTCGTGAGCCTCTAGCAGCGACTGAAAGAGAAAAGAGAGAGAGAGAGAGAGAGAGAGAGAAGAGAGAGAAATAACGGAGAAGAGATAGAGACAGAGACAAAGAAGGGACAATCAGAAATAAAGTGTGACCTGACGCCACACTCAGCAGGGTCTGCCCAAGGGTCCCTTAGGTCATAATGCCTGTGGGCTTCCTTGGAGCTTTAAATGGATGCTGATCTTGCAACTCTGGGCCAGAATCCTGCCACACACAGGAGCCCGGAAAGAAGCTAGTAACTGCCTTTTGTAACAGGAGACATTTTCAGCACACTGAAAAGTTTTTGGCGAGAGACAGAAATTCCTCAGCATTACTGTGGTTCTCCCTGTTCCAGCAGTCTACCCTCCAGGATCTGAAAAACACTCATTCATTCATTCCCTCATATTCTCTGACTCACTCACTGCTCTCATGGAATACCTCACAATCTGCAGCTCAAGCAGAGGTTCCCTGGAGGTTTCTGCTAACTACTACTGGTAACTACTACCCAGCAGGCTCACAACTATTCAACCCCATACACCCATAATTCCTAATAACTGGCTAATGACTGGTCCCAAAAACAGAACACGCATAGCAGAGTAAAAAAAAGTTGACATGGAGCAATCCAGTGGGATGACTAAATCTCTGACTACTGGGATCTCAATCACTTGCCCATTGCCCTGATGCTCCTTAATGAATTGGCTCAAGCAGCAAAGGCCAGCAGAACACTGGCCATCAGTATCAACAGCCAGGAGCACTGAAAGCATTAGTGCAGATCCATCCTATGGAGAACTGCTCTGCTCTGTCTGGTTTCATGCGTCTTGCTAGAACTGTATTCAGTAACCTGGCTGGTGCTGCTGAGTTTCTCACCTGGAAGTGGGGCTCCTGCAGGATCTTGGAGAGCTCTGCAGCGCTGTCATCCCTTACGGTGAGACCTTTGATGTCCCCCAGGATGTCATTCACCAGCTCCACGTTATTCTCCTGCACCGCCTCCAGCTTCACGTCCTCCAGACGCTCATGAGCCTGAGCAGACCCAAACACACACACACACACCGACACACACACAGAGAGAAAGAGAGAGAGAGAGAGAGAGAGAGAGAGAGAGAAAGAAATGCATTAATGTACTGACCTGGCACAATGCTATCATTTCACAATGTTTGTTTCTCCCTCTCCTTGGCTACTCTCTCCACTTAAAGGTTACAGTTAGCTTCAGTTAGGTGAAAGCTCTTAAGCTTCCAACGCTTCCTGAAGATAAAGTGGTGTCAGTACACATGTATGTTAGCTTTACCAGCTTTGTTAGCATATGCTAATTACACAGAGAAGCAGTTAGTAGAGGTTACACTAAAGGCTTTAATATCATTTCTTTGAGTGGTATTCATATCTATGGCAACTGTTAGTTTACATCTATTTGAGTAGGTTAAGCTAGGCTAGTGTCGGCGGGGTGTGTGTGTGTGTGTGTGTGTGTGTGTGTGAGATGAGTATGTTACCTTGGGTTTAGCACTCTGACTAGGCCCTTCATGTGTGTGTGTTACCTTCGCTAGGGAACGTACGATTGGACTCTCCATGATCCCACGCAGGAAGATCAGGTCGAGGTCTTTGGCTCCGGTGGAGGTGGGCAACTCGCCCAGATTATCCAACACCTGCTGCATAGCTGGGGCAGAGGCAGGGCCACGGGGAGAGGAAAGGTCAGAAACTTACTTACACACACGCACAACAAACACAACCTCTGTCACGCTCACACACGCACACACACACACACACACACCAAACACAACCTCTGTCACACTCCTGTGCGCATACAGCCATGCATTGGTACACGCACACACACGCACAAACACGCACAAACACGCACACACACCAAACAACATCTGTCACACTCCTGTGTGCATACAGCCATTCATTGGTACACACACACACACACACACACACACACACAACACACACACACACACACACACACACACACACACACACCACTGCTCTACTGTGCAAGGCATACCGATCTAATACAGGCTACTCCGACGCTGGTGTCTCGTGTCAAGTATATGACTTGGCTGTCATTTGTATTCTTTGTTGGCTGGTGTGTGTATCTAGTCCAGTAATTCTCTCTGACACTCACACACTTTGCAGGTGCTGCTGTTGTGTATACATGTACATCTTGATGCAGTCTGTAGCAAAGCCATGAAAGCTTGGAAACCTAAAGCCCTGTAAATCCTGCATGCATATTGGCTAGAGTGGAAGCTCCAGTGGGATGAGCATGTGTGTGGAGTACTATAGAGATGGGTTTAGGGCTCAGCCTGCAGTGTCTGATCTAAGCTAAGCTCTCACTAAACACATCTGCCTTAATATCAGCCATGTTGATCTCTATGCTGCACAGGACATGACTCACAGACCTAGTGTGCTGCACTAGGACCCAACAGGCCATCCGAGTCAACAACATGCTAACAGACAACAGCTTCACTTCTTAGAAGGCAAGAGCTCACGGGTGGTGGTAGCGTAGCGGTTAAGGAACCTAGCTAGCATACAAGTAGCCTGAGGAGGTATGGGTTCAAATCCCAGCTGCCACCATTGTGCCCCTGAGCACTAAACCCTAAGTTGCTCTAGGAGAGACTGGCCCTGAACAATTGATAGTTGAAAAAATGTAAGTCGCTTTGGATAAAAGCGTCTGCTAAATGCATAAATGTAAATGTATCACGACACAGGACCACTAATGCACCCCATCCAAGCACAATGCTGTAGTTTCATGCATTCACTGGGAAACAGCGCAGTGTTCTAGTGTGAACAGTTTACAGCTTACAAACGCTACCATCACTATCACTGCTCCACTTTCAAATCCCTCCTCAAAGCCTCTGCTCCAAAGGATAGAGCACATCCCATGTTTGGTTCACATGCCCAAAGGGAGCCATGTTTGTATCTGGGCCCTGGTCATTTCCCTGTCTCAACCCATTACTCTCTCCCACTCTCTTCCAGTCCCACCACTGACCAATCAATAAAGGCTGGAAAAGACCAGAAATGCATCTTAAAAGCCTACATTTCACAGAAACTAAACCTGTCTCTGACCACTGTGTCTCTGCCCACTGTGTCAAACACCTCTTCTAAAATGATTCGTTATAAATTATGTGTATGTTCAGTGTTGCCCTTTTTTTAAGCTGGTCACCTTTGACTACACCTACCTGAAATCACTCATATCACATTGGCCTAACAGACAGGCTGGAGTTGCACTGTAGACACACATCAAACACACTAATAGAGTGCATTCCCATCAATGTCTCACAGTGCTTGTGAGAATTCAGCCAAGTTCTGGGCCAATTTCAAAAGCTTCGTAAATGAGGTCCTGTGGCCATGCCAAGTCTACCACTTGCTGTTCAGCTCTCTTGTCCTGGGCCTCAAGAGAGCCCTTTGTTTCCTCCTCACCATCATCCTCTACCCTTTGGACTTTAGGCTCTCCATGTCATCTGTCTGGGGGCACCTGCACCACACATGTGCTCTGAGCCATGCACATAAAGTCATGACCGCCAGGAGTCTGGGAACTGCATGCTACATGTGCAACTGCGGTGCCAAAAATAACTGGCAACTGCTACTTCTCAGTAGTCCCCAGGTCTCTGAGAAGGTAAACACTCCTCACTGGTTGGCCAAAGGACTTCAAATGAAGTACCTCAACATATTGCATTACTGCTGTAGAAGCCCACACCATCAGCGCTGGAACCAGTTTTAAAGTGGGGATGCAAGAATGAAGAATACGCTGAATATGCTACCAGAAAACATCTTCTCACATTGGCTAGAAGATGCGTGCATTCGAATCTGCCAGATAAGTACTGTTTTTTGACATAGTTTCAGACAAAAAATAATATTTCAATGCAAGGAAACAATGCCCTCATGCGTTATTTAACATCCTGACTAAAGTGGTCTGAACCTAATCATAGTTCTTATAATTACAGTCTAATTGGTCAGTCTTGGAAATGCCTTTGCATAAATGTAGCCTACGAGTGCCAACTGAAACAGAATGAACTTGTGAGACTGGGTGAAGCAGTCTCTCTCCTTCTCGTCCTGACTCGTTCCTCCTCCAACCTCCAGTCATCTTAATGAATTAGCAAGCTCACCAAACTGTCGATTTGGTTGATTTGTGCGTACGCCTCTCATGGTCATACAAAACGGCCATCCATTTAAAATGTGTCAAGTATTTTTTCACAGACAAAACAATACATTTGCATTTCCTAATCACAAAGCGATGCATAGAATTGCAATACATTTTCAACCTGGGCTTAAGACGCGGAGAAAGTGAAGCTCACGCTTCACATTATGATTGAACATTCCAGCGCTCGGCTAGTCTGTGGTGTAGCCTTTGTGCGATCCCATGCCAACAGCTTCAGTCCTAACATGAAACAGCTTAAAAAGTGACTGGTGAATGGTGACGCAATACGATGAACTTACTGTTGTGTCGCCAACAGCATTTTTTATTTTGACAGCCAAAAGTGGGGATGCAAAAGCATCCCTGCCTATGAGCCCACACTATCATTGCAGTATTCTAAAGAGCAGCCGAATAAGATCATATCTGACATGTAAGGTATTTAGATCAGTAAAATGCATACATGAAGCTATAAAACATAAAGAAACCATCTGATTTCAACACTGTCACAATCACCATCTGATTTCAACACTGTCACAATCACCGTATGATTTCAACACTACAAAATCCATGCAAAACAGGACAGACACACAATCTACTTGACAGACATTCTCATTGCCAAACATACAACCTTTCACTTCCATCTAATCCATCAAAGCACCAAGCATCAGATGAGTTCAGGTCCTCTCTCAGACACACAGACCCTTTACAAGGGGTCGTAAGAGCATAAGAGTCCTCTCCTCTCTGGCTGCTGCTGCTGCTGCTGCAGGATCTCTCACTTACCTTCAGCCGTGGGCTCCCCCTCGTCGGGCTCCCCGGGCAACTCTGCCCCCCCGCCGGCCTCCGCTCCATCAGTGAGCCTCTGCTCCAGCGCTAGCACCATCTCTCTCCCTCTCGCTTACTCACTCACTCACTACTGCTCCCTCTGCACCCGCTGCTAACCACCACACAGCGCACCACTGACCACAGCACAGTGCACAACTAGGCTAGCCAAACAGCTGGCCACGTTACGCCTACCGATCCGGTGGGGAGAGAGAGAGAGAGAGAGAGAGAGAGAGAGAGAGAGAGAGAGAGAGAGAGAGAGATGGAGAGAAAGACGGATGGGAGGGATGATGAGCCGAAAGACGTCGTGCAAAAAGGGATAGAAACTCACAGCGAGTGGACAAAGTGGAAAAGGGGTTACAAAAAAAGAGGCAGAGGAAGAGCTGCAGAGAGAGGAGAGGAAACGAAGGAAAGGAGAGAGGGGTGAAGTAAAAAGGTGGAACGGTGGAGAAGAGAGAGAGAGAGAGAGAGAGGAAGAGACAGACGCTAGCCACTGGGTTGCACAAATGTGAACACAGATCCCATCCACATACTGCCTTTAATACCATCTCCCTTAACACACACACACACACACACACACACACACACCACACACACACACCACACACACACACACACACCACACACACACACACAATCCTCTGTGTACTGTGTAGGGCCAGTCCTTATGTAAGGCTTCTTATATAACAGGCAACACTGGCTAGTGTGACTGTGGACTCCATATCTCCCCTCTCCACACATACATGAGCACACACTAAAAGAGTGAGCCCAGATACACTCCCTCCCTCCCTCCCTCCCTCCCTCCCTCCCTCTCCCTAATGACCTGTGTGTACATTCACATCAGAGTGTCATCCCTGGTGCCTCAGAGTTCACTGGCCCGCAGGTTGAGCAGCGCCACACCTCAGTCAGAACAACCCTCCTGCTCTACCAACACCACAAGCTACTCCAAAAGTGCTGGTGGAAAGGTGTCCACAGGTCTATGACCAGGTGGGTGCATTGGCTCCTGAGATGACGGGTATCACAGGAGCTGATCACAGGTCAGTATTGACAATACCACTGCCACATACTAGTGCGCTTACAACGATGAGATCTAAGAAGATCTGGCCGTGTGCCTCTAATCTCTCCCTCTCTCTCTTTCTGCATCACTCCCCTCCCCCTCTCTTGCATGTTGTAAATCCTAGTGGGATTATAATCTTCCCTTAAAAGCCCCACAAAATTCCACCCTGGGCCCTGCCTCACCAGATTAAATGCCTAGGCCCCACCCATACCCCCCTCCCCCCCGACCATCCATCAGAGTCTGGACACACACACACACACACACACACACTCACACACACTTCTTCATGGCATCCAAATGTCTTGGTCAGGCTTAGTCAATTAATAGTTACGATGTAGACTGAATGTGACCTCCATGTTCACAAACACAAATCCGAAAGCAAACTATTGTTGTCCTATCCGGCACAGCAATGCGTGTCAAGCTTGTCAACTATGTAGCGTTAGTGCCCATGGGCCTGATGACATGTAGGAGATGGATTGGAGATGGGTGCTTTACTTCAGAAGCATTAGCAGCGGGACATGCTGAAGGGAATCCTCCGGCCGCATCCCAAATTCAAGGAGCGCCTCTAATCTAGCCCTGACCTTCTGCCCTCATGACCCCGTGGCCCTCCCCAACACTGCCTGACTTCTACATGAAATTCACCTGCCTAACATGCACCTTTGCATTGATAATTCAGACATGTTCTGTGACTTTCCTGTGTATTTAGATGAATGAATGCAACTTTAATGAAACGGCATTCAACAAAAACAAATGTAACAAAATAAGTGAATTTATAAATAAATTAATACATTTTAGAAATTCAGAGCAAGAAAGTATAACAACAAAGTCTGGAAACGCAAATATTACTTATAATCTCTCATTTTTTCCCCCAAACTTATCCTGGAACCTAGACCGGAAATGACTCATCCATACAAATGAGTTCTGTACTATGAACCCTGCAATTGGGCCCATTAGCCTGATTCTACTTGCTAATGTAATGATCAGCTCTTCCTGTCAAGCCAGCTGCTCCTTAGCAGGGGCCAGGGGATCCCTCCAGCACATCAAGCACTGTCTCGAGCTGCCATCAGCCAATCACATGGCTACTACCTGTGATCATGACGCCTACTGGGCGGGACTTCAGCTGCAAAGAAAACACCACATTATCATTCTGTCAAGATCTACAGCCATCTGTCCTGACCCAAGTTGTAGCGATACTACACATATTAAGACTCTAATGCAGAAGACACCACTACCTAAGATTTCTCGTTCTCACACACGCGCGCACGCACACACGCACACACACACACCACTTACCTGTGCTAGACAGTGCCCCAAACCCTTGGTATGCCTTCTATATGCAGATCATCCGCAGACCCAAGCACCAAGACAGTGGAGTCTACAGAAGGGAAAAATGAAAAGTTTTAGCAAAACACACACACGCTTTCCTATTTCCCTGTCCCCTCAAACGCTCTCAAAACCACACACACACGCACGCACACACACACGCACACACACACACACGCACCACACACACACACACACACACACACACACACACACACACACACACACACTCCTTGCACAGGCTGGAACGGCATCGCAGCCATCGTCTCGCATAATCACTTAAAATGACAGAGGCTCATTGTGTTTGTAACAATTCAGACAGAGATCTACACACCACACACACAGTATAACAAACACAAACACAGCGTAACAACCCAACCTCTGCACATAAACACAGGCCAACAGCACCACATAACAAGACCACAGCAACCAATCCCAATTCATCACACTACGGCAGGCCCAGACATAGATTAGATCTCTAGCTGAATCAATCCAGCGTCTTCCCTCTTCGTACCGCCTGTCTGCCTGTCTGCCTGCTCTTCACTCACACTCCTCTCTCTCTAGACGGTTCTCCTCGACACGCCGCTTTTCTGTGGACGCACCTCTGAGGCAACATCAGTCTAAGAATCTTTGCAAAGTGTGCATTTGTTTGTTTCTCTCCCTTGCATTCCCTCACCCCCTCTCTTCCTTTGTGTGTGTGTGTGTGTGTGTAAGCCAATGAAAGAGTAAATATTTTCCCCTCCCACAGTCTCTTGGACTAATGAGCATGTGAAGAGGAGGCAATGCCAGAGTGAGGTTGATGTTTTAGAGTGAATGAATATCCGCTCCTCTGCTCTTGTCCTCTCCCTCCCTCTCTGTCCTGCATGGCTTTACTTGTGCGCACTTGTGTGTGTGTGTGTGTGGTGTCTGATATGTTAACTTCACGTCTGCAGCGTTTGGTGCATGTGGGTCTGTAATGAAATTTCAAAGTGTGTTGATGTGTTTGTGTGAGTGCGTGAGTGTGCATACACATTTCACAAAGAATGTTAATGGCTGCAAAGCCATTCAGTCTCCTGTTTATCCAATTATCCACTTCAGAGAACATGCAACACCACACACACACACACACACACACACACACACACACACACACACACACACACACACACACACACACACACAATTAGTACTTCTGCTGCTTTCACTGTGTAACAATAAAGACACACAAAAAGTGAGTGCTATTTAGATCAATGTCAAACATGTCTATACGGTATAGTAACTGTCTGACCTTACTTACACACACACGCACACACACGCACACACATGCACACACACACACACTCTTTCACCCAACACACAAACTTCTGTCACCAATAGATGAAGACTGAAGGGGTGGAGTCAGCAATGCTGGTTGCCAAGCAGCTAGTGGACAGACTGAGTGTGTGATGGATTAAAAGGGATCAGAGGTTCACAGTGTGTCTGCTCCACTCATAACATCTGTGTGTGTGTGTGTGTGTGTGTGGTTGATGATTGTATGGACTGTAATGCTCACTAGTTTACCTTAATGCAATTAGGCCTATATATTCAATGTAACAATGTTTATCTTGTTCCAGATTAATGTTCAAACACTGTTTGCAAGAGCATCAATGAGCGCATGGTAAAGAATTAGCTCTAATTCCAAAACACTGTCTAACTGACAAGCAGATTTCAGGTTTCTACTGGCTGATTGCAGGGTATTTCTAACTTTTGAGTTCCACTCTACTGACAGCAATCCAACACATACTACACACATCAGTGAGCCATTATTATTGCAGGCCCTTAACAAAGCATTGCAGGTGGTCACCAGCGAAAAGAACAAGACAGAACTTTCGGGAAAACAAACAAGCCGTATCAGAACGTTGCGACTACACAAGCAGTTTTGGTTAAACCCCAAATGAAAACTGAGTGCAATCTTTTCACAATCTAGACAGCAATCTTGATCAAAATGGCCAGGACTTGGGCCTAAATCATGCCAAATAGAGTTATTTCCTTTCCTGTTGTTATTTACAGATTTCTCCCTGAAGCAGGACTTAGAAGAGGTGGCAGGCCAACAATTTGTCTTCATGGCTAGTTTAATGTATTGTCTTAGTGATGCTCAAGGACCAATGAATGAGCTAAAATTACTTTAGTGAGTCAGCCATTAGCGTAGCAACAGACAGGCTACAAACTGGAAGAGAGGATACATCACTTAATGATCTACTACGGAAGTCAGTGGATCAGTCTTAGCAGCTGGGCAAAAATCTACAATTGAAAATGTAAGTAGACATAGGAGGACTACTGGAGAACTGCCTTTTACCTGGACAGCACCTCCATCTTTATTGTTTAAAATCAACTTACAATACAATCTGTTTATAGTTACGATCAGCTTATTTGTGATAACAGTGTATGCTTTCATAACACCTGGTTTCCAATCGCAAACTTGACTGCAGTCCTGCCCCCCTCTTTCTCTAGTGTGTGTTGTGTGGTATCTATGGATACTATTGGTCACTTTCCTTCCTGCTTAAAATTTGGCATACCAATGTTTCTGAATTCACCCTCCCACTCTAAATGCCTGCCAATGGCTGTCTTACTGTCAGGAAGGCAGGAGTTTACAAGGAAGGCGCAAACTACCAGCCAATAAGCCAAAATGATGACAAAAGACACCCACTGTGGACCAAATGAGTTCAAGCATGTACACACACTCATATACAATACATCAGAGGCAAGAGGGGGGGTGGTCTGAAGGTAATATTCCCAACCCCCAACACACACACACACACACACACACACACACACACACACACACACACACACACACACACACAGTGCATATGTAGGTCAAACTGCATGGCCAAGTGCCCAAGCATAAGAGGATTAGGCCATTTCTGCAAATATGGCCTACGGGTGATGCACTTTGATAGAAATGATCATTATCAATGTAATTGACAAAACAATGACACTATGCTGCTGCAACAGGAAGAAGACTTGATGTAAGTCTTTTAAACATGAATGTCTCCCTTAGATTCTAATTTTCTCCCTGCGCTCAGCAATATTACAAGAGATTGTGACATAACATATCACATGACTTTTTGTATCTAGCATCTTCCTCCAGGGTGTGTAGGCTACATGTATATATTTGTGTGTGTGTTTTTTTTTTTTTTTTTTACAAGAATTCAGGCCTGTTTTGACATGATTCCCAAAGTCAGTCACAATCGATGACTTAATTACGCAGATTACGCCCACAGATACAAGCCCTGGCAACGCCAGTGCATTCAAAACACACCCTGTGAATACAGCAATGATACTGCCGTGCCCATTACTTTGTAACCATGTCTGCATGAGTCACATAGGTGTGTCTGTTACAGTTACTGGTCTGTGTACACAACTCCACAAGTCTGATGATCAATAATGTAAAGAGATCCAGTAATTCACTTGTATGGTATAAGTGGGTGTAAAGGACTGAAGTCCCTCCCTATAGGATCCCCGGAAACGCACGTCATTAAGACGTAGGGGGTTTCCCCTGCATGCGCCACCTGGTATTGAGCACTCACCAACTGTACCCTTTAATCCACTTCATTTGAAGGAGCTTTCGGTTCGGACCTAGGCGCTCTAGGGTTACTGGCTCCTCATACATGTATATAAACAACAGTTTAAGCCATTCCCTTATTGTCTAGATTTGTCGGACAGTGATGAACAAACTAACGTTAAGTCATTGTTCCAACCAGGAGAGCCTAGAGCAGACGGATCTTTGGGGCACAAGCAAATATCGAGAGCTGCAGTTTACCAAAGGCTTTAGTCACAAGCTTGTCAAATATGTGTAAACGCACACGCCCTCTTGTCCGAAAAGCATTTAGCTGAATCGGCGGTTTGCCTTTTAAAGCTTCGTGTCTTTCCGCGGAGTGTCCCAAGAGCACAGTCGCGTGCGGGCTAGAGTAGCCTACACATCTTAAGGCGGCATGATTGTTAGCCAATTACAGACATCCTGCCACACGTGCGCCATGTTTGACATCCATTCAAAGCGCCGTCAGTGACTGGGCAGGGAAACACAATTTATAATCTTGCGATTGAGAAGTAGGAGACACTACACTTCCGTTTTTCAACACAGGTTTTGGGGTCCATGGCTCTGTATGTTCTCCAGCAACCTCTGCGCCCCCTGAGAACTGGCTAACGTTACTGCTACGATGGCCAGAGCAGTATTAACGCATAGGTTAGCGTCACAAAAGTGCTCAATTATTCCCGATTACAGTCTACAGTCCTTCTGCCCTTAGATCAAAACCAGTTCATCACGCAGGTATGACATTCTAAAATGAGTAAAGAAGTACCTGTAAATGCCAGCGTGGGTGATACAGTTCTCCCGTCCTGGTGACCCCTCAGCGCACAGTTCTCGCAAGCTAACACCAAACTCGACAGCGTTACACACAACGTCAATCAAAGCGACAGGTACCGCCCATCTGAAGATGTCATAGAATTTGGACCAACCACAGCCAAGTAAAACCAATAACACGCATTGCCCCCACCCCACTATGGTCCTTCTGTGGTCATGTTACAGATATCAACGACAAAACTACGCTCAATATGATAATTAGGCCTACCCTAAATGATGGAATGGGATGCTAATGGACTAATGTCTTGTTATATCAGTGTCTCCATATTGTATAGGCCTACAGAGTGGAACAGACACTGTTATTCAGTAATCGAAAAAAATACGATTAAAAAGTTGATAGAGAAAGAAAAACCAAAATGCATGGATAGACTATCCTTTTTTATTTTGGATAGAAATACTCTTACCGAAAATGTGGTCCTAAATGGTGATAATAAGATATAACAAGCCTTTCACGTTTTCCACAATTAGCTCAGGGTATCCATGTCAAGCAGGCTATTTGAGCAGATTTTGTTGAACTAGGCCTATTTTTGTCCAGTCCACAGCCTAGAATTAACTTAGCCTACATCTGCATGACATTTTACATTTACTCTCTCTCTCTCTCTCTCTCTATCACACACACACACACACACACACACACACATTCACAGGTATGCGGACAGGCACACAGTCATAGCTGTGTGCACACATGTACCTACACATACACATAGTAACTAGAGACACATGCAAAAATCACTCTTGCAGTGTAATCTGCTTTTTCATCTATTTGCAGTTTTATGTAGAGCTGGGCAGCATGGCAAAAAGTATGATCACCATTTTCCTCTTGCAGTGTACTTGCAAGGAGCAGTACATGAATGAATGAATGAATAAGAAAACTAATAATGAACAATGGTTAACAGTCATGTGCTTGCATCATCACTTGCATTAACAGTTGAGTTTGTCGGTTAGATTCGTTTTTCAATTGTCCAGCCCTAGTTTTATGACTTGTAGAGGATGAGGGAAGTGGGCTTCATTTTGTTTGTGTATGACATCATGTGGCCACCAATTATCCTTTAATTAAACTGTTGGTGTGTTGATGTTTGGTTCCATTCTATTGTATGACCCCAAATGTTTGTGCTCAGTACCATGGACAGCAGCATATAAATGACTCTTTCTAATAACGTGCCAAGATTGACATGTTTGGAGGCTGGAGATGCTACCGGAGCATTTCTGCATTGTGAAAAAGATGTTCATCTATAAATCATCCCAAGGTGATATCTGATGTTGCTGTCAGCCGGTCAGACTGTTGGGAAGAAACCGAGTGTCACGTGGATGCATGAGTGCATACTGAATGCACGAGTCGTATAGGTTTAATTCTCATCTGCTGCTGGTGATTCCTTTCCCTAACTGATGAAGCTGTTGATACCTGACTTGATTACTAAAATAATGAATATTTCACCTTATGATCAAAGTTCTGCCTCAATGCTGCCGGCAAATTGATGCATCTGTCTTTGATCACAATAACTCCAGAACAAGTGGGCCTACCTCTAATCTGCCGGTTTCTCTCTGGGACTGTGGATATATGGATATCACCAGGAAAGCGAAAATGAAGGGAGACGGTCATGGTGCCAACATGGATGAAATGTATGTGTATCGTGTTCTTTAAAGAAGTGTGTGAAATCACCATGAGATTTCTTAATCAGAGGGATTCACACTTTCTGTGAAGTCTACACTGCCACCCTGTGGATAATATTAAAATTACTCCCTGTGACAAATGGCTTGTCCATGCAAGAACTAAATAAGCTGCTTATTAACCCACTACACATGCAACATATACGAGACGCTCTGCACCTGTGCTATCAGTCAATTAGGTTATACTCTTTTGCATTTTAGCTCGGTGAAGACTTCCAGACTTCCATACTTGCCCATAAGTTCAATGACAGCAGTGACATAGTGAACACGGAACCAAGTCAGTACTCCATAGGATCTGGGACTGGATTCTGAATGCAGCCTACATCAGTGATGATGTCAACCCCATTGATCTAAGGAGAATGCATAGTCATTTGTGAATAGCCCACTCCAAAGTCAGAAAATTGGAACCACAGCAGGTAGGCCTACATGAAGTGCCAGAATAAACAGCCTTTTCACAGACTTTAATGAGGTATGAGTCATCATGTGCATTTTAATCTCAATCAATTTAAATCCTGTAAAAAGCCACAAACTCCGTCATGGATCTGTTGAGCCACAAAATAATGTGAGGGTTGATTTCATAAAGTCATACCCTACCCTAAAAGCAAGTTTCAGACAATGATGTGAACAGTTGTAATTTGCAAGCACAAAATACTAAGTTTGTTGAGAACCACCACGGCTTATGCCTACCTGCAGCAATGAGGTCAGCCCTGACTTTATGCTTACATTAGAACAGCCATCAGCAGTTTCATGAGAAAAGGTTTTATGCTGTAAATCTCGCCTAATAACTTTGGTGTGATTTAAGCTCTGAACTGCTTAAACATTGTATATTACATTTCATTATGGATCAACAGCCACTATATGATCCATTCCATGTTCAGTGTATTCAGAGTTCATAACTACACCACAAAATCAATAGCTATCAATTGCAATATGTAAAAGTGGATCTATAAAATGCTTTTCATTTGAAGACAAGTGGGCCACCAAAGTTTACAATGTTTAGCCATGAGCATTTTCTTTTATAATCATAATCATTTTATAATCATTTAAACAGTTCTGTAAGCACAGAAATACTTAGTCATGACCTCAATAGCCAATCCTATAAGAATAGCAATAAGAATTCCAAACCCACATTGCTGGGCCTGTCAGGAGCCAAGTGACTGGAGTGCTGCTATTGAGTGTGAGACAGCCTCTCTCATCCAATGTGATGGAAAACAACATAAAATAAAAAGAACACATAAAACTTCAAACCCACTACGAATCCATCAATACACCAATAGATAGAAATGAGCTTCAGGCGGCGCACATTAAAGGGTTAACACAAAACTGAGTTATTTTGTAATTTTATTGGTAAATTATCATTTTCAAAAAGACCCAAGCAGTATTTCAACTCAAGCTACAGTTTCAATGTGCTGAAACAGCTATGTACAAAGAGCTTCAGTACGTCATCACATTCAGAACAAGATTAGATAGACTTGTTGTGCCCGTTGATCTCAACAGAACGCAGATCTACTGTGCGTCTAGCTAGCAAGGTTTCAACTGGATTTAGGAAACAGGCAAGAAGCAGGTGGGAGTTTTATTGTCTACACACAGTAGGAACATATGATAGCAGTGGTACCATTTCAGTGCCTAAAATAAAACAATAAAAATAACACGGGTGTTTATACATGTGTACTTAAAAAAATAAAAAAATAATAATCATGCAATCATGATATTTCTATGCAGCAGAACTGTAACACTGTCAGTAATGAAGGCAGAGAGAGTAACAGGATGTCTGATGAGAGAACTTCCCAAAAACAAATAACATGGCTTGCAATGAATGCTAAAAGTAAGCCCATGGTATCTGTCACTTTTTTGATGAACAGTCTCCCAGCAAGGATCTGTTCAGAACAGACATTTTGTTGGCGAGATTGGCACAAAAACATTTAATACAGTCAGTTAATTAATGACATTTAAAATACCTTCGGGACATTTATAACACTTTTTTAATAATGTACCATGGCGGTAAGCATGTGTAGTCAATCACAATACATGAGGACTTCTCAGCTTCTCACAGCTGTGTCACTTAGCAGCAACTGAACAAAAGAATTGCATAAAATTGTAGTGCAATGGGTAATTTAAAAATAAAAAGAGAACCTCATTTGGTCTGGTTGGTAACAAAAACGGAGTTCTTTGAACGCGACAAGTCCGTTGGGCAGGGGTCATACTGGTCCAGGTGGGTAAAATCCGACAGGCGCTGCAGCTCCAAGTTAATGATATTGTAGGCGATTCAGACATTTCATTACATATGTAATCAATGTATCATTGTTTTTTTTTTCCAAGACTACAATCAATTTCATAAGTAATTGTTAATGTAATTAATACTGATGACAATTTTCAAGTCATATTCAGATTGCTCTACAGTTAAGAGCCTAAACTGGATCATGACTCTGTGTTACCTGGACTGACACATGTGATGATGTACCTGCGCATGTCTGACCAGACTGACAACTGACAACAGTGGGGTCTTTCTTTGGGGATTCCCAGTCTATGCAAAGGTGTTCTCGGGGTAGCTGACTTTGATGGCCCCCCAGTAGCAGGCTCTTACGAGGCAGATCAGACCCAAGAGGTAAGCGAAGGCCCAAGAAACATAGGTAGCATGGTAGCGACTGGCAAAGTCCTGAGTGCCCACCTAAAAAAGGTGTTGAGAGAGTGATAACAGGAAACATGAAGACAGAAGAGAAGACGCTGAACTACAACTCCCAACAGCTAGCACACGATTGTGGAGCCACAAAAGGAACATGCTTATAGTATTTTCACAATCACAATGTAGGGGAGGTCAAATCTACTCGGTATGACCATCATTAGTCAATAAGACCACTGGATGAACCTGTACAGGAGTCAGATCCAGAGAGATGAACAGGCAGGCAGGGTGAAGTGTCGGGTTTGGTGAAGAGTGCTTACCGTGAGTCCAACACCGATGAAGACACAGATCATGCCCACCGTGATGTAGGCACAGCAGCGCCTCCGAGGAAGGGCACTGCCTACAGAGGATCTGGACACAGGACAGCACAGCACACAGTCAATACACTTTACAATCACTCTCTCTCTCGCACACACGCACACAAACGCAACAGCACACTAGGTTGAATAGGCTGTAATGTACTACAACGCAGCAGACAGAAATAGTGTACAGTTTCTCCATAGTTTCAAAATTCTGGCCCAAAGTGGTCTTCAATTGGCTCTCCAACAAGTATTTTTCACCAGTACTTTATTTACATGGAGACATGCTGTGTCATGCCAACTTGAGTTTACAGTCAACATGATGCTTAGGCTTTAAACAGTCCAACTCTGTGCTGACTCATTCTTCCTGTTTATCATGTGAGGCTGTGAGGTAATGCTGACAGTGGCCCAAGCCTTTCACCACTAGTCAGCTCCTGTGCCCCAGGCAAGATGATCTGGTATGAAACCCTATTCCTGATCGGCTAGACCCTGCTGGATGTAATTTACACTTGATAATATCGTCTTGCTGTTTGAACTCCTGAAATGCACACAGAAAATTGCTCCAGTCACATGACTGTCTCTGCTCCTCCTAAGCTGTTTGAATCCCTCAACCATAAAGGTTTTTCAATGACTAAATGAATTAACTGCAAATCTGTTGTTACATGTATAATGCACTCTATTGAAATATATTTATGGGAGCATATCCACCAAACAACTGCCATTACAAAATCTTTCAAGATGCTTTTTTAAGATGTTGACATGTCTGAGATGTCCAGTCAATCAAAGCAACATGTCAAGCTAATTGCAAATATATTGCATCTCCATATGATTATCTAATCTATTTTTTTAGCCACACACATGAAAAGATTTAAATGAACGGGTGAGTTCAGTTAAGCAGTCTTTGTATGTCTTCATTTAATTGTGTTGTTGGAGTAAAGTTCTAGTGTTAAAGTAGTGTTATAAAAAATAGTTTATCAGTTTGTTAACGCATATCATTAGAGTATCTATTGGCTCTATTGTTTCCTGACCATTACACACTCTAACAGACAGACGCACAAACATACATTCTCTCTCTCTCTCCCTTCCTCCCTCCCTCTCTGTCTCCCCCACTCCCAACTCATTGAAATCCTCTCACATGCTCCCCATGTGACTGGATTGGGGAAACATTCTTGTAGAATCACAACAAAATCAGCATCAGATAGTTTAATAGGCTACTGCCTAATCTCTCTCTATCTCTCTCTCTTTTCAAGTGCTCTCTTTCTCTCTTCTTTTCATTCTTCGTCTCTCACTTCACCCTTTTTATGTCTAGATTTTATGTTAGAGCATGTGGCAATTCCTTTTATGTTAGAACATGTGGCAATTCCTAGTGTGGTTGTAACCAGTCATTGTGTGTGTCTGATGTTTTACCATCATGTTTTACCATGGCTAGCACTTCCTCCATGTCAGTAGAATGCTGCGTGTAGCGCATGTGATTTCTGCCCAGTACGTCAGAAACCTTCTAATACGCAACTCACCCCCTTAGAGGTTGAACCCTGACCCACTGGCACAGTAAGGCTGAGTTCAGCTTGAGTGATTTAAAGGTTTATACCAGCCTGTGGGAAACCAACTGTACCACCAGATTACCTTACACTAGCTGGCTGAGGCTGCTAACCCAAAGCCTGCCTTGCTTGTGAGAGAGAAAGAGACCAGAGACTGAACCAAAGATCTGGAGCAATTCCCAACATCAGGGCCACCGGCTACTGGGCTCACACTGATCCGCCCCTGCTGGGGGCAGACATTCAGGCACTCACATTTTTTTGCAGTGTGGGCACTTGGCCAGAGTGTTAAAGCGCAGCTCCATCCACTGTGGAGAGAGAGAAGAGAGAGATGGAGTTACTGCACAATACACACACATGAAACACACAAGCACACACAGGAACAAAAACACAAATGCTTCTGTGCACAGAAAGGGTTGCACACAATGCTATTCTCTCACACACACATGTGTAGTCGTCCGCACGAGCCAAGGCACACACTATTGGGTTACAGAACAAATCTGTGATTTCCAGGTGAGTATTTCATTGTACAGGAACAATGACATCTGACTTTTCAAGCAACTGTCCAACCAATCATTGGGTTTCAAATCATTTTGTGCTGACAGGGGTAAGGACAGTTTGTTGTCTCATTAGACCACTATGCATGAGATTATTAGTGGCACGGTACAAAGGCAAAAGGCAATGACTGTGTGAGTGGTTAGATATTCAAGTTCTAGTGCTATTTCATATTCACGTTTCAAATGATTGCACACAAACAAAAGTCTTCACATCATTCAGCGACTGGTCACTGCACCTGACCTGTGGAGGCCACATCTCACACTGCACTCTCACTGATTTGAGGGTTAAAACAAACTTCAATCGTGTTTCAGAGATTCCGAACTAGTGTTAGGGGAGGGGGGGAAAACAAACAGCGTTCAATCCGGTCACAAAGCCAAGTGTGGGGTGGACACTCAACCCGAGAGCTCTTGGAGGAAGAGGAAGAGGAGGAGCCCTCAGCAGGGTGGCCAGATGCATGCTGGGAAGCGGGAGCGTCCTCATTGCCCTAGATGCCAGAGGCACAACAGGCACCCATTCAGAACATGTGACATGGCCACTGCTTAGCCCCAACATCAAGCATCTGCTAAGTTCTGTCAATTTCAGCTATCAGTTGGGCAAACTATTCTGCTAATTCTATCAGTGGGCAAACACCTCCACCCCCCTGCCCCCACACACACACCCACCCACACACTTCAAATGCATACCAGGAGGTTGATGTAATCATATATGTAATGGAGTTAAAGGCATGGTTCTATAGGGATCAATATAAAACACATCACATTACTACTGCCATCCAAACTGTTCAACTGTGATACGTTGGCACTGTAACATGAGAATGCAAAGGTTAAGAGCATGTGATTGACAGTAACATTCATCACATAAAAAACTAAGCCTAGACCAAGAGACCAAAGATACTTCCAGCCACAGATCCAATTACATTCACACACACCACACCACACAAAACAATCCCACACTCATGTGTTCACACATTTGGTCTATATATATATATGCAAAGACACAAGATGACCATTGGTTAGATTGTGTTGAGTTGTTCAGGTGAAAAATGCCTACCAGGAACGTGTTGCCGCAGTGACCACAGACCACGCGCATGCCCTCTGGCTGCACAGGTAAAGCTGGCTGAGCCGGCTGCTCCTCTGGGATCACCATCACCGGGCTTAAGTTGATGATGCGTCTACTGAGGGAAGCAGAGGCGACACTTGATGATGTCAAAGAAACTGTGTCAATCGGAGAAAAGGTCATATAAAATGTTTTGTTTGACTTTTGGTAGATTTTTTTAACACTTTGTATTTAAGAGTGATTACACATCTTATTTCATCATTCCCAGTAAAACGATCCTGTTGGTGATCACTAAGTCATTCATCTGACCATTATTTCTTATCATTGCTTTCTTGTTGTGCACATCATTATTGTGCTGTCTACAAAGGTTTGTCTCCCATGCATATAAGATAAGACTGTGCAGGATGAAAAGTAAACAGGGCAGAGAGAAGAGCATCGACACATAAACACTATTCTCAGACATGATTTTTTGCCATTTTCTTAAGGCCTAACAGTCTTTTCCATGCCTTGGAACACCATGTTTGTTCTACATACGCCATTCGTCGTGTCATGTCATTTCATCCACTTTCCAGGTGAGAGGACTCGAGTACTCTCACATTACTATTATACTGTACTCATACACACACTGAGGTTCACACTTCACGCACACACACATCTGACCAAAACGATCACATCACATTTACCAGTTGGGCCGGGGGCACCCTATTCTTCTGGACGTGTCTTTACAGATAAGCAGGCAGTTGCAGGGACATCTCACGTACTTCTTTCCAGTTGGAGGGTTTTTGATGGGCTGCAGTAAAAGAGAGAGAGAGAGAAACAGAGTTAACTACTGTGGATCAAGCGACTTCAAACTGGATGTTCTGCTTTAGCATGGCTCAATGCTAACGCTAGGCTATTGCCAGGCTGCAAAAGTCAGGAAAATGTAGAATGAAATTCAGACTTCTTGCCCATTTCAGTTAGACAGAGCAAAGCCATACAACTGCTAATACCCCTTATTGAGGTCAGTCCTACATGGAATGACTGCATACTCTGATCCTTCTCAGCTGAGATTTGACCGTTGGGCAATGAGGCCACAGTCAGACTACTAGCTTCAGCTACCAGCCAAATAGCAAAGCCAGCCTCTGAGCTTTCAAGAAAACTGCCCCAGATTTGCACCTGGCCAAAGAGCACTTGTCACCAGAAATACTTCTGATTTCTAAAAAGCATGCAGGTTGGATCCTTGGGTGCTCACAGGGGGAAAAAATGTACATTTTACTGTAGCTGGTCTCTGAACTGGGAATTGGAGAAAGCTCAGCTAAATTGATTGTGAAATCCTGCTATCTTCCTGTGCTAAAAGAATCACAGCTAGCCTTCAGACTCTGGTTTGACTCCAAAATGTCTTCCTTCGACACCACATACCCATACCTTGATGGATGGTTGATATGAATATTATTTCATGAATATGAGTCCAATTATTTAAAACATAGGCTGTAGAAACAAAGGACACTGTGGATATTGTGTAGTTATTTATTTATTATTCATTGAGATGAAATGAAGGCCATTAGCACAACCTGTACACCTGATGTTTGTATAAGAAAGTATCTGCCATAGTTTTCTTAAATGTGAGTGTGTGTTACAGAGAGAGACAGAGAGAGTAGTGACAGTAACAGTAGCTAACATTCATCGTTTTCTAGCACAAATGACTCCGAGAGAGAGGGAGAGAGAAAGAGAAAGAGAGAGAGTGAATGAATGAATGAATAAATAACTGTGTGCTTGTGTGTGTGTGTGAGGTTGAATAGATGCATAAAATGTGTGCAAATATCTCACCGTGGCCTCATTGCAGACAGTGCACTTGACCACATGCTGATGGAGCTTGCCATCCAGGTTAATAAGGGACTGACAAACACGGCAGTTAATGACAGGCACTCCCCCTGCATCAGGGCTCGCAATAGCTGTGTATGGAGGAGGGAGCTCAGCTGTAAAGACAAACACATAGACACAGACACATGAAACCAACACACACACAATTTTGTCTTTAGCATTATGTCTGGCTGCTACTACACTGTTCAGCCAGACCTTAGATATCCACATATGACTTGACTACCATATAACGCTAAGGGACAATTTTAGAATTATTATGATGTGCAGCCAAAACCATGGACAAACTGTAGTCTAATGGTAACTACTGATTGTACTTTTCCTGCATGACCCCGGCAGTTGTGTTGGCTCCTTGAGCCGTGGATCTGCCCAAGGTTTCTTCCTTGAATAAGTACCACAAGGGAGTTTTTCCTTGCCCCTGTTGCTCTTGGGTGCTTCTTGCTAATGTCTGTAGAGTACCATGACACAACACTATTGTAAATGGCTGTATAAACAGCACTGGACCAAATTGAAAATTGAATAGATTCTAAGAGATGTTATGTCAGACAATCATAGGTCGAACAATTTGAAATCATATGTTCTTTCAATAGGCTAATTTCTCAGAATAAATGCATACGCTTAGCTGTTGTTGGCCAGAAGACCTCTAAAGGCAGCTACAGTAATGGAGATACTTCATCATGCCATCATTAAAGACACCTGACAAGGGGCTTGTGCTGACTCAGCGACAAGATGACACCTCTGACCTTCAAGAGGCTTACATTTCACAACACCAGGATGCTTGGACAGAGGCCACTGCCTCAAAACACAAGTATACTACAGACCCACCAATCAATTGTCTTAACTCCATCTATGAAGACTGTGTGTATGTATATGTGTGTGTGTGTGTGTGTGTGTGTGTGTGTGTGTGTGTGTGTGTGTGAAGGTGTAAAGCGGTGTAAGTATGTGTGTGTGTGTGTGTGTGTGTATGATCATACAGCTCAGCAGACTCCTAACTCTGCAGCCCCATGATCCCTTAAAAGCGGCGGATTGTTTTCTTTTCTTCATGTGACTAATGCGTAATCCCCTCACTCTTACAGCCCATGTGACAACAGAGGCTGAAAAGAGAAGTGAGACCATGAATTACCTTGTCCTTGGCACGACTTTACATTAGTCCACACCAACACCTTATCAGAGAAAAAGTAAAACTGCATGCAGTGATTGGATGCCATACGGTCATCATATTTCTGGTAACATCTGCAATTCTACCAGGAGTCAGTAGTTACAAGACCACTAACTATGGCCAACAGAAAAAAGGACAAAGCTTTCATATATGTTCCCTATAACAACATGATATGGATTTGAAACCTACATTAGGCTACCTAGATTCTATGACTGTTTTTTTAAGGGTTGAGAAAATAGTCAGTAGAGACATCAACATTATATTTTTTTTGAAAGAAAGTGCGCTCAACTCCAAAAAAGGTTAATGCAGACTTCGGGTGCGTGAAGACGGGCGCTGAAGATGGCTTAGGCCGAAATGTTTGTCTTGACATCCTTCCCAATAAATCAAAATCATTTCAAATCAAGATTTATATTCGAGAGTGCAGTTTTTACTACTCTATACATCAACATTATATGAAATTCTAAGAAATCCAAATAAATGCTGAAAAATCCTCCATAAATCTCTCTCTCTTGCAGTGTCCAAATTCAACCCTTGCTCAACCTGCTTTGAGCTCAGGAAGTGAAAAGGGGATCTGTGAATTGAATGAATTTTGCACTTTCCTAAGAAAACCTCTACCTCTGCTTGATATGACCTTTAAATGTTGGATGATCTTGTGTGATTGCCATATTCTACAACCAGTGAACGTGCACCACATCAGTTCTTCTGCGGTCTTGACAGGTAACCAGTGAACGTGCACCACATCAGTTCTTCTGCGGTCTCGACAGGTAGACACGACTCGCCCCGATTTGATTAAACCATCAGCCATGTTTGAGAAAACTGAACACAGAGATTTGCAAAAGCCACGTTTTGCTCTGGACTTCAGCATGTCACTACAGACAACATTGTACAGTATGCAATGAGGAAATGAAATTAAGATTGGACTAACAGGGAAGTTCAGGTAATTAAGAAACAAAGAATGCGGGTTACATGAAATGGCTCGAAATAACAGGACAAGTAACAAAAATAAACGAGAGAACGTATCACTATAGTAACTTTTTGTCACTATTTGGGGTAGGCTATCCTTTTTAGACAATCCTATTCGTTTCGTCGCATCTCCAAATCAATTTGGATGGCATTTGGTCATATGAAGGATGACTAAACACAAGTGGTTACTGCCATCAGCCATCCAGATATGCACTGTGAAGTTCTGGGTAGAGTGCAGGAAACCACTACAAAATAAGAGAAAAAGCTTTGCATGAAGGATGGCTAAACACAAGTGGTTATTGCCACCAGCCATCCATATATGTGCTGTGCAGTTATGGGTGGAGGGCAGGAAACCACTACAAAATAAGAGAAAAGGTTTTGCAGCATGATATTGCTGACTGTATTGCCATCAAAAACAAATTATAGTCTTCTAGCAGTGCCAACATGGCTCTGGAAAATGTTTGGAAGGTTTTGTGCCTTTTAGGTAGCTAGTCCACTAAATTCACACCAAAAAACGACAAAATCTTGATTTAAAAGGAGTGAAAAGAACATACATTAGTGTAGAACTATACATGCAGGATAGCAAACGCTGCTACCTGTGCAATCATCAGCACATTTTGATTTGGTTTGTGATGAAAAACTTTCAGATGTGAGTGGTTATTACGTTTACATTTGCTATCAAAAAGACAACTGGGCTAACATGCTAGTAGTGCTGCAAGTTAGAAAGTTATTACCAGTTGTTGTACTTCCACATTTTATTTGCAGATCTAATTGGGTAATCCTGCGGACTTGCTTGATGAAAATATGTAATGTCTGATGCATGACAGGTGTTTTTACAGATTGTCAGAAACTTTGTTTTCAAATCCAAGAAGCCCTAATACACAGTAGCCTGTGCCACTTTACAGATGCCAGATTTACACTAAGGATCACAGCATGAGCAGGTGGTTTACTATGACCATTTATTTATGCCTTTAGAGCTGCTTTGCCAATACAGTGCGTCAGTATGTGTCCTACTCTGGCATGCTGGGAAAAGCGACAGTGTTTGGTTTCTCTCCGCACCAGCCCAAAGCTGCATGTAAGCTGAGAGCTCCCTTATCCACCACTGAGCTCAGGAGAGCAAGAGCCAGCTGCTCCCTGGACCCTCCCCTCCCCTCAGCAACCACTCCATAGTCAATCCCACAATACTGTGGAAGAGAGATCAGAGAATGCAGTAGCCTACTATTCATCTGAGATTGCTAGCTCTAACTAGCAATTCTTCATAGGACACTGAAGACAAAAAAAGGGAATAAAAATCATGAGAGCTGTTTTTCAAATATTATGGAAAAGGATTGTTGGTGCTAGGTGACATTTTGGCATCAGGAGAAAAGTTGCACATTATCAACTTTAACAGTGAGAAAATGCTTGTCATTTGTGCTGGTCAAATCAGAGGTTTCAACTCTTCACTTTCTATTAATCTTTTTTTCAGTTTGTAGGTTTACACAAGGCACTGCATATAACATTATGAACACTTCAAATAGGCCACTGTACCATGAAGAAAATGATCAAGGAGAAATACAGAAAATTTCAACACAAAGCCCTGTAGTTCTACGTCACCAATAGCTACAACATAGCTCAAATAGCAAACTGGCAGCTAATGCTAACCAATGGTTAGCTGCCTGTCTGCAATTTGTTTCCTTTCACCAAATTTTAGAAATATGACCTCTACACAAAACAACATACCAAAAATAACACAGGCATGTTTGCCATTAAAGCTATCTAGCCTACACATTCTACTGTACTCAAAGAACCACAACCAACATGATTGGGTCTCAATTGTATTCTGCAACTTGGGACCTTCAGTGTCTGTCCAGACCTCAAGATAATCCATTTTATACATTATTATTTTCAGTCAAATAAACAAAGAAGCTTGAATTAGTCATAATCCAGCTGGGTTAGAAAAAACTAGGTCATAAAGACACACAGTGGTAGTTTACGCTCTCAGTACTAGGCCAATTAAATGACTATTTTGTCTGCAAATGAGGAATGCCAGTCTTAGGAGTCCATTCCAGTCTAATGTCTAAATCTTTATGTTAATCAGATGCTGAAATGTGGTGAAATTGTCCAATTCATTGGGTGCAAAGGTGACATACTTGTATGTCTGCGGTAGTTTGAGCATTGAACTGAAGGATAGTTATATTTCTTAGACGAGACACATGTTTGGCACAATATCAACTTATATTCCACCTAAATTCATCATTCATAATCAATTAATCTATATTGACATGTAAGAACGATGCAAATCATTGGAAATTCACTCACTTTCATTGATCAATAGCTATTATAGCAATTATACCAGCACTTCACAGAAAATACAGTTATATAGACCTTCATGACAATGTTGGCTACAGTGCAAGTCTAGGTAAGCTGTTGTTATTTCCTGTGAGTTGCCTTTATTACCTATTCATTTCTTGTAATAGCATTAGACAAAACCTATATAACTGATGCAAACGCTATCAGAATCTGCATGCTAGTCCTTTCACTGGTGCATCACAGGTTGCAAATCTGTTAATGGTTTGACAGAAACAGACAGTCCTGAGGTGCTCTATAGCCATATGGCATCATGAAAGCCAGGTCAGTTCCCAGTCATCTCTGACGCCAATGTATGGATCATAATTTTAAACACGTTTTCAGGTCTATCAACATATGTGGTTTTGATTAGATGACTTGATTTTAGACCAGGTAAACACTAACTCAAGAGTGCCCCATTCATTCTGATCGCGTTAGAGACATGATTTCCTTCATTAATTCCTGAGCTCTAATCATGCAACAAAATAAGTTGGTCCATTTCAATAGAACAATTTCAACTCCCTGGAAATTTATAGAATAAAAATAACCTGCACTGATGTAGGTTGGCCTAGCGTTTAGACCAACATGTCCTGGGCCTATATAATTTGACGAAAGGTCTAGAATCTGACGAAAATGTCTTTTCTTAAAATTGCCTCACAGGGGGAGTATGATTTGTGATGCGTGACTGCACACACCGAAAAACCGTAACTGACTCCTTGAAGGGATAAGCATAGATATTAGTAGGCCGACCAGTCTTCCACAACCGGTTATGCACAACATTAAACATCAAACATCAATCACGACAGCATATCAATAGGTTCTTGCATATTTAACATTAAGTTTTCATAACATATTTGCCAGTAGACGACCTAGAGAAGCCTATAATGCTAGAAGCATTAAGTGCCGGAACATACTGCCGTTATTCAGCTCCGGTCATTCACGATGCAATTGTAACAATTTCTTTTTGCCGGCCTCCGACACCACTGATCTACTAGCCTATTTTTCTAAACATGAATCCCAGCCACAACATTTCTCAGCAACCTCCCAGGAGTGGCCAGTAATGCATATCCCCTGCAGTCTGATACTAAAAGCCCTAGCCTATTTATAAAATCAAATAAATCGATGTGTTTTCGCACAATTGGTCTACATTTATTGCATTTAACTCAGATGTCCATGATGGCTCCGATTCACGCAATAATCAACACTGAACTACATGCTACGGTGCGTGCATAGCCTATGATTCAGCACGTCGTGCGTCTCATCCGAAATGCCAATTTTACCTCTTGGACTGCTATCCTGCAGGTACGGCGGTGCTGTGGGTGTGACATTCCCCGAGTTGGGGGCTGACAACAACGGAGAACGTTCATCCATGCCGTCGGAAGCCATGGCGTTCGTGGTCGCGCCCGATTAGCGACTAAAACAAGGAGGACAGCTGTGTAGATCTACTCTGTCCACTTCTTTTAGAACATGGGCTGTGGGTGCTCCTGGCTCCGGCTAGGGTAGCTCCGCGGAGGTGGAGTCAACGACGTAAGGCTATGCGGCGGGAGGGGGGAGAAAGGAAATGAGGGAAAGGGTAGGGAACCCCACTCTGAACTCCATGACTGTAGTTTCACAGCATTTTTGTAGTTTATTTGTGACAATTTTTGCCAAATTTATAGTCTACAGATCTAATTTCAAACAGATGAGTGAAGTCTTATGGCTTACATTTTTAGCAGAATATGCTGCAGAATAGGCGTACATTTCTATACACTGGGTGAAGGTTAGAGCAGTGGGAACCATAGAATGTTCCAGAGGGGAAAAACATATCTAACTGAACAAAAGAAAACAAATACCAAATTAAAATGATTGGATAAAATGTAAAGGACAAACAAATTAGTTTAGGTGTGTGGAGGACAAAGGTGAAGGGTAGGCTGATTGAAGAAATAGCCTAGACCTAGACCTAAAGTAGCCAGGTGCTTTCACATCATTTAACTTTATGTTTTTTCTTTCTGTAGCCAGATAAGCCTGAGTCCTCTGTTTGCTAATTGGCAAGCTTTTGGAGGGATCCCTGACGCAGTGTTGTAGCAAAAAGTGACATTGGACAGAAGCACTAGGAGGCACTAACCTGGCTAGTCTTACAGTTCAACACAGGAAATATGACGTTTGAACAATCTGGTGTGCTTTAATCTGCTAAAGTAAGGTAGACTATGAGTTTTCTAAAGCATAAAAAGAAATCTCTAACATTCCGGATAAAGCCTATAAACATACAGTATCGACAAAACAGTACAATCACAATTTGTTTGGTGAAGAAACAGTTGAGCTGTAATGTTGCAAAGCAATGTTTTCCTTGCTGTTTCATGCTGTTAGGCTATTTCTAAGTTGGTTTTGTCTGTAGTCTGAAATCCTTTTGCACATGAGGATAAGATACATAAGTCTTTGAACACCCATTCATATGCTCTCACATGCTTTACCCTCCTCTGTCACACACACACACACACACACACACACACACACACACACACACACACACACACACACACACAAACGTTTGCCATAACATAACACGAGAATTTTTTACGCTCTTAATAAGATGTAATAAAGAAATCTTGAAAGAGTCTTGAATCTTCCCTCATATGTACTCCAATTTACTGAGCCATATGACCAAAAACAGTTCAACAAATTGTCAAGATCAGTTTTTTGAAGAAACAATAGGCCTACTGCAAAGTAATGTTTTCATTGCAATATCATGCTGAATTATTATCTATTTTTGTCATTGCCTATTTGATATTTTGTAATCCTTTTGCAAACAATGGTGATATGAGCCAGATCTATCTATCAATGGTTAGTCTTCCTAGTTTGATGCATCAAACGCTTTCACATCTAAATGAGAAATTGAGCGGAAGCACTAGGCGGCGCTAGCCTGGCTGAAGTCCTTTAGTCCTGAAGACCAATAAAATGAATCGTTGTTGATTACGTCACAAGACCGGAAGGGCCACCAGTAAGCTGATGGCTGAGGCATGCTAGGTTGATGTATGCTATTAGCAACACACTGGAAAGCGCAGTCATGGACTTAAAATGGAGTGATTTTATACGATTTTAATGCATTATCGCGTATGAAATATTTAAATTAACAACATATCTTAAGTTATACGTATTTACAAGTGTAATGGAAGAAGCCGAAACACCCGAAGAGCTTCTTGCTAAACAACACCGCAAGGATAAAAAAGACTTACAAGGTATGAAAATTGATAAGATGCCTGGTAGTGTATTGGTTAATGTAAAACAATTAAATTGTATGTATATCATCAAAACAATCAATCCATTATTTGTCAGGATAGCAGCTGGCCCTCAGTGTGTTGGAAGTGGCAAAGAAAGGTAGCTAATCATGTCTGTGTTTTCAGGAGAGCAATAACAATTGATTAACTTTATCTTTAATTGCTTACGCCGATTCCATCGCTCTGGACGATACTATTGATATGGTTGTTCAGTCATTGATTCAGGATTAGCAAACGCAGGGATATGAACTTCCTCTCATACCCACGTGCACAATCGTTATTTTTGCTTATGCTAAATGAACAACTTGGCTTGTTTATCTGGTGGGGATTTCTTCATTTCCAGCTAAAATTCAGAGCATGAAAAATGCTGTTCCTAAGAATGATAAGAAACGAAGGAAGCAGTTGACAGAGGACATTGCCAAGTTAGAAGCAGAGCTTAGTCAAAAACATGAGGAGGAACTCCGACAGCTCACCAACACCAACGTCACAGCCAAGGTAAGGTGCTTTTTATTTTCAGTTTATAACTTGAGTGTGTCAGATCTTCACTCATAGCTTAGTTCATCTTTTTTTCCTTGAAGGGTTTCCATTGATGAAATGTTTAATTTACCTCTCATGTTGTGTATGCAGGTTGAAGAGGTTGTAAATGGAGTTGAAACCATTGGTCTGGATAAAGAAGAGCAAAAGGATGGCAAACAGAAATCTTCTAAGGCACAAAAAAGACGGGCAAGTATTTTTTCCGGTAGTGGTTGGAAGTTTTCCCATGAAGATAGTTGGCTTTAGGAGCAAAATTACGTTCACAGTCTTGCTATCATGTCACCACACAAATTCATTGTGTATATTTAACATATTTTGTCAGTATTTGCCATTAATCATGCAAAATGTGGTTCAATGCTGTGCTCATTTGGTGGTATGCGTGCTTATTGTTTATGAGGTGTGCTATTGCAGGTTTGGAGGCAAAATAGAACTTAATTTTTACTCTTGTATGTTCAATGATGTTCCATTGCATGGCACTGAATCCTGGCTTGGTTTTCATACATCCAGGATAAGAAGGCGGCCTTGGAAAAGGAGCGAGAGGCCCGCATAGCTGAGGCAGAAGTGGAGAATCTCCTGGGGTCCAGGCATCAGGAGGGTCTCAAGCTCCAGCAGAAGCTGGCAGAGCAGCAGCTTCAGATCCGGGAGATCCAGTCAGATGGCCACTGCATGTATCGGGCCATTGATGACCAGCTGGCCGGCAGAGGGCAGGGGGTGGGCCTGAAAGCGTTGCGTGCACAGACTGCTAATTACATGAGGTGCCATGCTGATGACTTCTTGCCCTTCCTCACAAACCCCAACACTGGAGACATGTTTACAGCTGGTGAGTGCAGGTGTCTGGAGGAGGCATGGGTCTATTTACTTTAGTGCTAAAGATGATGTACCATGTTGTTGAACTAAGGGACAAGGGATGATCATTAGCATTGAGAAAAATAAATGATATAAATCTAATAAATCTAGTATATATATATATAATATAGTGTTGTCTTCATTGTCTTTTGATATTGACTGGCAGACAATGCGTTATCCCAGTTATGATGAGGCTTCTTGCCAAAAATGAATAGAACATGCTTTTCTTACTAATGAAATTATGTTTAAAGGATATGAGCTCTATCTATGGTTGTGCACAGGTTACTGTGCTGGGAAATGTTTTTGCATGGCAAGCACTACTGATACTTGGTTGTTTATTATCCGTGTAGATGAGTTTGACAAGTACTGCAGTGATGTGGAAGATACAGCAGCCTGGGGAGGGCAGTTGGAGGTGAGCAAAGAGTTGATTGAACTACAGATATTGCTTTAGCAATACTTTTGCTTATTTTTCATCAGATAGGCAAAGACACAACTCAGATGGTTTTCCACACATGAAGTGTACAAAACTGTATTCAACAAAACCTTATGTCAGTTTAATGAAGGACAAGGTGACTAAGTAGGTGCTTAACACATCCACACAAATTCAATTCAGTTCAGTTCAGTTTTATTTATACAGCGCCTTTTACAATAGTATTGTCTCGTGGCGCTTCACAGAAGGAGCACCCAAGAGCAACAGGGGCAAGGAGAAAAACTCCCTTATGTTCAGTTAATCTAGGAAGAAACCTTGGGCAGATCCACGATTCAAGGGGCTAACCCAACTGCCAGGGGTCATGCAGAAAAATTACAATCAGTACTAACCATGACAGACTATAAGTTGCCTATGGTTTTAGCTAAGGTTCATAATAGTTCATAATAGAGTATTATCCCACTTTTACATTACATGGTAGTCAGTCTATAGGTGGTTATCAGGAATTATGGCTGGACAATGTAGAAGCGGCCAGACATAGTGTCAAACTCAAAGGAGTGAGATGGGTCATGGGGGTAACAGTAAGGGTCCATTTGACAGTGCCATTGTGAGGGGGGGTCAATCACAAAGCCTCAAGGAAGGGGAGTCGGGCCTAGCATCGGCGTCCAGGAAGGCCCTCTATGATGGAGAGTCGGTCCTGACATGGGCCTCCCCTAGTGTTGGTTGTAGTCCACTCAGGAGAGGAGGGTGAGAGGAGTCTGCCGGAATGAGCCAGGGATGACACTCAGCAAAGATAATTGTGGACAGAGGAAGAAGGTGAATTAGGCCAGGCTCACACATCAGAGAGCAAATGTGTAATTTGGGCATGCATACATACATACAAGACAAGTAAGTCTTTAATATATGTTGGTGCATCGCCCTTGAGGGCTTTGTAGGTTAGGAGGAGTATTTTAAAATCAATTTGACTTTTAATAGGGAGCCAATGTAGGGAAGCAAGGATAGGAGAGATATGTTCATATTTTTTAGTCCTGGTGAGTGTTCGGGACGCAGCATTTTGTATTAGTTGTAGGTTTTTGATGCAGGTATTACTACACCCAGAGAACAGAGCATTGCAGTAATCGAACCTGGAAGTAATAAATGCATGTATTAATTTTTCAGCATCCTCAAAGGATAGGAACTTTCTAACCTTAGCAATATTTCGTAGGTGGAACAAAGATGTTTTTGAAATGTGTTTTACATGACTATTTAGAGAGAGGTCCTGGTCAATAATTACCCCGAGGTCTTTAACTTTTGCGTTACATGACAGTGACAGGCCACAAATCCAAGTGACAGTACCTCATGGTGTAAACCTTAAGTCAGTTTTGATTTGCTTTGCACACTGCTACCAGAGACCAGGCTCATATTCCCAAAGAATTTTATCTTGGTGCCAAGAAAGCTCCTAAAGTTGCCAACAAGGAGCTGTCTCTCAAAACTTCCACAAAGCAGCTGAGACCTACTTTTAGTTAGGAAAAATGCTATTCTTAGGATAAGAGTTCTGTTGCTATTTTTGATGTCAGCCCTCATGCATGCTTGCATTTACATCCGTGATTGGTTGATGAGGTCTATGCAGGTAGGCATGTGCTGTGCTATGGTGCTATGCTGCTGCATGAGTACCTTTTGAGTGAGTACTGGAAGAGATCAAGCCATAGGTCTTAGTGAGTTAGTGTCCTCTGGACTACTTCTAAGCTGTCCCAAACTTGGGTGCTACTTTTAGCGCAAAATGTATTTTTGAATCACTCTTAATCAAAAAAATTAGGACTCCGAAAGTTACGACTGACACACCCATTATTTTTAGGAGTTTCTCCTAAATCCGCCTGTAAGGTGCTACTTTTAGCCTTAAGATTCTTTATGAATATGGGTCATGATGGACAAACTACTGTAGTGTTTATGATTCAGTATTGCTCACTATAAATGAACATCTTTCCAAGTTTTTTGAAGTAGTAGTTGCATTTGTCTTTTGTCATCTTTCATAGCTGCGGGCCCTCACAGAGATCCTGAAATTGCCCATAGAGATCGTCCAAGCTGATGCTCCTTTGATAAAGATTGGGGAAGAATATGACAAACCACCCGTTGTCCTTGTGTAAGCACTTTTGGGAAACCTCACACAAAATATTGAGACTGCTTGTTCAGAACAAAAACACTAGGAATATAACAGCATGTTGTGAACATTGACTTGATGAACACCATACTACAGATTACATGTTATTAGTAATGTACACTAAAACAGAAATACATTAAATACATTTAAACAGTCTTTCTAATCATGCTTTCTTTTGCTTGAACTTTCAGGTACATGAGACATGCGTATGGACTTGGAGAACACTACAACTCTGTGGAGCCTTTAAAAGAAGCAATAAACGAGGAAGAGGGCTGACACTTGAAGGGCTACCTATTGCCAGTCTGACCCACTATCCCATTGAGGAAATGACTTCCTAGGTGTCAAGAAGATCTGCCAAAAATGACTTGTGTCTAAAACAGCAGTGGATAAGTTGAAGTGCTTCATATCTCTGAATGCTTCTGAGCCCATGTCTCAGCAGTATAGATGTTTGTTGGCTTGATGTTCATATAGACCCGGTCCTCTCTGTTGGAGCATATCAAAATTGTGTTTTAATTGAAGACGGCACTAATTTAGGAGGAGAGAAGTGAGCTGTTTTCACTGTAAATTTTGTCTGTTGGTTTCACATAGCCATGTTGCTTGGTTTTAAATTGCCAGCATTTATGGGAAATGGAGTTATGAGATGCAAGTTCATTAACACCGGTAGTACATAGCCCTTATGCTCCACTTCTTTTCCATGCATCAGTGGAAGAATCCTTAAACACAGGAACACTGGAGTGTATGTTTGGCTTACAATAAAAATTCATTCAGCAGTCTGTCAGTAGTATATCATCTTTTTCAATAAAAGGAAGTGGTGTGTTTTATAGAGAAATGGCACACTAAATGATAAATGACTTCTTTCCATTCAAGTTCTAGCAGACCTTTGTATAGATGGATGAATATATCTCCTGCAAGCCCAAAACTTAAGGGTTATTGTGACGACCACAATTCTTGTGTGGGTGTAATTCCACCTCACAGATCTATAGTGTACGTCTATGGGTCCCTGGGTTATTTAATGTTTATGCAATGCTTTGCCTATGTAAGAACAGCTGAAAATTAATCTGTGCAGTCGAATTTCTACAACAATAATTTTCGGGATGGCCATTGCCAGTTTTTGAATTGTAGGCCCATGGCACGCGCTTATGTCAGCAAAGTGTCTAATTTTTTTCTTAAAATTTTCATGTCTAGTAGACTATCAACATGGATTTCATTGCATCGTTCCTGATAAAGGCAGGCTAAATCTCTCGTCCCATGTACTGCCAGTCCGTAACAAGCACGACCTCTAACGGTCTGGTGAGGTTGGAAAACTCAGCATTTAAGAACGCCCTTGTCCCAATTTGCGTCCGGTTTCTATGGGAACAAACGCTGTGAAAGACATGGCGAATAACTTAATAATAAGGGCTTTAAGTTCAAACGCTAAATCTTTCAATTTAAGTTCGAAAAAAATCGCACATTTGCCAAAATCTATTGCACGCTTAAAATGCATTTTGGCACTGCAATTGAACAACAACCTTCTTTCAGGTTTGCCAGGAGAACTGAAGTCACTACAACAGGTGAGTGCCAAGTGAGACCAAAATACGAGAGTTTATATGTAAAAATGTATGAGGAAACAATTTGAGAACTTGCTGGAAACGGATTGTCCTGCCTGCTTAACTTTACAGCTGACCGAGTTAAACTTGGGAAATAATATTCTTCAAGAGATTCCAGTGGTTTTGATACAGCTGCCTGCTTTAAGAAAGCTGTATTTGTATGGAAACAAGATCGAAAGCCTGCCGCCAGATATCCTGGGTATTTTTTTAAAAATCACAATCTGAGCGTTAGTGTTTACGTTTTTTTAATGCGCTCTACTCTCTCTAATGAGGCTATTTTATATAGCGCTGGTGTTGCGCAATAGATGTTTTGGACCTTAACAATAAATACAAATTCTTCTTCTTCTTCAGATAACATATAATAGCATCAAGTTCTACTATGCATAAACACAAACAAACGTGATGTCAATCAGCATTGCTGATTGTATAAGCATATTGACAAGTGAAAGCTCACAGCATGGCTAGTGCAGTATTTAAAGGAGAAATCCTGTGTGATTCAATTCGTAGCCCTGTTGTTTGAGGTCACCAAGTGCTCAGTGTCTCAAGTGAGAATTTGAGACAACGTCACTGAATATAACCAACAGCTAAAATTAACTGAATAAAAGGAAAATGAAACTGAAAGTGAGTTTCTGTGCCCCATTCATTTAGTGTTTGCTGTCAGTTCGCTATTCAGTCTGTGTTGTATAAATTTTCTCATTCTTTTCCTACCAACAGAGCTATGGATTAATTCATACCAGATTTCTCCTTTAAAATAGGATGTCCATTCAGAATCGTCACTTTTGTATACTGTTACATGTCAAAACATTATCAAGCATGAACTCTACAGCGATCAATTGTCCTCTACAGATGAACTATCAAACCTTACACTTCTCAACTTGAACCACAATAAAATCACAGTAATACCTCCACAGATAAAAAGGTGAGTACAACCAAATGATAATTCACTCATACAGAGCCTCTTGATAAAGGATGTATTGCTAAATGCCAGGCCACTGTCTTGCAGCCTTGACAATCTGGAGGTATTTAGTATTGTGGATAACCAGCTTGAGTTTATCCCTGCTGAGTTGGGTTGTCTTGCAAGGCTGACTGAAATCAATCTGACCAACAACAAAGTATCTTCCTTGCCACCAGAACTGTACAAGATGTCCAGTCTGAGGAAGCTCTACTTAGCCAGAAACAACCTTTATGAACTGCCTGAGGTAGCCTACGATGATGTTTGTGAAAACCTTTCAGAACTGTTGTTAAGAATGAACTATAATAGTTCCAATTCTCAATCCAATTTAAGTAATGCTTCATACTTTCACCCAGGGCATTAGTGGCTGCACAAGTCTGAAAATGCTGGATGTCGCAGGAAACCATCTGACCATGTTTCCAACTGATGTATGTGATTGCTAAAAATTATGGATGAAAACACACACACAAGCTTTTTGTTATTTGACAGTGCTGTGTATATATATGAATATCATAATGGGTCTCATTGAGCTGGCCAGTCCCATCTTGGTGCTGAAGAGTCGATTCAGTTACCTCTTCAACAACAGCTGCCTCTTAATCCTAACAATGTTTTTATTCAGTAACAAAAATAGCCATAGTTTATGAATTTTTGTTTATTTTGTGCCTCAGTTTGGTTTTCTTGGCCTGGAGGAGCTGTTTTGTGAGGACAATCAATTTATCCACCCAGAATTTTTGAGGTGTGTTCAGCAGGAAGAGGTTTTGTCTTTAAAGGTGAGTTTGGAGCAGAGACAGTAAATGTAGTTGGAGTTCTTACTATACACACATACACTCTCTTTTTACTGCACTTCTATCACACCTTTGCACTGTCATCTCCTGTTAGCAAGTCATACTCTTAGGGCTAATTTACACGTATTGAGATGTTTTTATAAATGTTTTAGCCACCTGAAAAACACCCTCCAAAGCGGATATTATTAAAAATGCTGGATTCTGTGGATACAAACAAACGGATAAAAATCTATCTGTTTATAAAAATATCTAGATACATGTATTAAACAAGCCCTTAGTATGGTTTTCTGATTGTGTTGTAGCTTGAATGTTAACACTCTTTTTGTTAGTCGCTTTGGTTAAAAGCATCTGCTAAATGCATAAATGTAAAAGTGTGTTCAGCACCATACATCTTTATGGGCACCCTTTTGAGATGAGTAAGAATATAGTTTCACTATAAAAGCTATTAGGAAAAATTCAAGAAGAGAAGAAAAAAGCTCTCTTTCTTTTCCATGTAAGTCACCCTTCAGCGTAGGGAAGACAATAGTGTAAGGTGAATAGTCATTCAGTTATTCAAATAAGGAGAAATGTAGGGATATGTTTAAGTCAAAAACAGGTGCCTTTCTGAAAATGCCATGTTTACAGTTAAAATAATTAAGATGACCTTGTCAAATTGAACTAAAAAAGGAAAGCTGTCAGAATAGAAATCAATGTAAGCAACGCTTGTATTTTGTCATCAAATGGTAGCATTGGTGGCAATAGATAATAAGGCACATTTCTCATCATTGTCTTCCTTGAAGTGGTTGTGTGAACTAATCTTAGCAGAGCGCTGAATCTGGGATCAGCATTTTCAAATGTTTGCGGATCTTGTCATCCACACTTGTACAGGAATGCAGAGAGTTATCAGTGAGGCCAGCAACATTTTTAAATGCTTCCACTTCTGAATTCAAAATCAGTGGAGTAGTTGACATGAAAGGGGCAAATCTAACAGAGTACTGAATTCAAATCTGCAGTCTGAATCTGTAAAGAGGAATCCTCTCAAACCCCCTGCTTTGTGTTGTCTTTTAATGCCCCTTTTTACTCATCTCTGTCTGGGGTGCCAGTAAATGTGAAGGGTGCTGTAGGTGGCGTTAACTGTCTAATCAGATTAGAAGCAAAATACCAAAGTGAAAAAGCCTGTTTGCTCATCCCTGCTCCTTGGTTACGTGGGCCTCATAGTGAGGAGGTAAGTTCTGTGTGGTGAGGTGATCTCTTTGGGAGATGACCCAACTGAGCTCATTGCTAGGAGCTGGCTGCGCGGGAGGTGCTGCTGGAGAAGAGGAACAAGTTTTCAGTGGTTCACCAGGCGCTGCCTCACTACCCTGAGCTGCTCAGCATGCTGTCTCAGTGGGGCAGGTGTTCTGTCTGCCACGGGCCCTTCCTCACCACCTGGCTGGAATGTGTTCAGTTCATCAACCTCAAAAAGGTATAAACCAAATCACTTTTACCTTGCTTCTGTAAACTGCCAAATATGACACATTGAATATAAACACATTGAATATAAATATGGCACATTGACATGAAAGGCAGAACATTTAAACAATTTTCCAGTGCCTTAGCTGTTGAATTAGCCAAAAAAAACAAACAAACAAACAAACAAAAAAACAATAACATTTTATAGCTATTCTGGTGCCATTTCCTTTGCTCACTGGGAGATGAATTCATAACCCTCACATCAAGTAGAAATGAATAGTTCTTAGTAATTGATGTTTAATGGCTTCATGGACATTGCACCCTAAAACATCACATCAGTCAAGTTTGGCAGTGAAGCCTCAGTGTAACATTCTCCACACACAAAAACAAAAACAGTCAAAAAACAAACCAAAATCCTCCCAAACACCAAAACACTCATAAATGCCCTGGAGTTGTTAACCTTTGCCACACCGTCCATTAAGTCCTCATCAGAACCTTGAGGGCCATTATTCCACACATAGTGTAAACAATAGCATAAATGTCTAGCTTGGCTTGCGTGATTTACAGCTCAGTCTGGGATTGATTTTGGTCTGGCTACTTTTCTGTCATCTCCCACTTCCCCTAAGGCAGAATCAACGGACATAGATCCTAAGCCTGTTTCCATCGTGTAAGGGGTGAAAGCCCATTTTTGATTGGTTCCCTATCTCAGGCAAGCCAGACAAAGTGGAAATGGGCTTCGTGGCCATACTGAGGTGTGGAGCAAAATCAAACTGAGCTCACAGATCAGTATGTGGGTCAACAATTTCTAGGAGGCAAAACATGTTTTTCAGGTTGAGGTATAGGCCTGAATCTGTAGAGGATAATCCAGAGATAATTACAGTAATGAGACAGTGTCCTGTAATGTTATCTGAAGCTGTACAGTCGCATTGATTCAAACTGTGCTTCACTCAGTGTTAAAACGTGCATTCTCATCAACAGAAGGAATAGAAATAGAACATGTGCAACCATAGGATGTAGCTGTGCCTTGAGTGACTCTAGTGTGTGTTTCTCTCAGGATATGGGCATGAAGAGGAACCTGACTGTCCCAGCTCGGGGTGTTGTGTGTTCCTACTCCTGCTTCAATGTGAAAGGCCATCCATACTATGGAATTGTGTCAACATGAGGGCCAGCTGCTTTAAAGATTCTTTTTTGCTGGTACTTTTCAACATTATTATGATAGGTGGTCTTGTAGTGTGTCTCCTTTTAGCATAGAATTTTGGAAAAGTGTTGAGTGAGTCATATCCAGCAGATGGCAGTATGAGATCGCTTGTCTGTGGGTTATGCACATGATGCTCTTGTAATACACTATTGCTCAATGTGGATACTAAGTTTAAAATGGTGCCTCATTTAAGTAAGGCTTTTTCCCATAAATATTTCATGACATTTTTAGAAGGGATCTCTTCTATCGAGCTTCTCAACCTGCCTTGTCTTTAAGCTAAGATTTCATTACAGAAAAAAAAAAAAAAATTCAATCACGCCAGAAGAAAACACCATATGTTACCTGTCTGTCAGTCTGTAAGATTACATCCCAGTCACCTCCATCCTAAATGAGTCCATCCCAGATTTATTCATCCAGTCTTGCCTTCTTTAGATGCCCCTCAGAGTACTGGCACTCGATTGTGTTTAACAATATATTCCCCACCACCTGTGTGCCGCCTGCCACTGCCACTATCACACCTCATTTCAGCCGACAGCACAAAAGCACACTTTGTTTCCACCTCCAGTTCAGGGCAGTGGCATCTGTTCCAACCTGAGAGAAAACTTCATTTTTCTGCATTAATTTTCCATCCAGGCCTCCTGAGCTTCTGGAGCTGTCTGCAGAGTTGGGCCTGATGAATTATGCATCAGGTTTAATTGCAAACCCAGAAAATAATGACTTTGGACTGGTTAACAGCAGGGGAACCATACATCTCTGCAAACTGAATGAAAAATCAGTCCAGGAGAAAAAAAAGCTGCTAATTGATGAATAATTAAGGAGGGGGGGCTACGGGGCATAATTGTGACATTTTGTTTCAATCAATTCAGCAAGTGCAGGGATGGAAAAGTGCACTTAGGAAAAGAATGACGTCCAAGAGGATGTCCAGTCGGAAAGAGCCAGAAAGGTTCTCAGTTTATTAGACCGCTGTTTCTATCCCTGGAAAAGACCTAGTTTCTCTGGAGCACAGGTGGAATGAGGGGTACAAGACATCAGCCTGCTCCAAACCCACACACATTCATCTCCCCACGTCTGCTGGAACCATGGTCAGGTTAACCTGTGTTTTGGAGCAAAACCTCTATGGCAATTACAACAACAATAAATAATCTATGGAAACTATAGCAGTCACTATCCCTAATCCCCCTGTTATATATATATATCCGTGTTTTTTTATTATTTAAACTGAATCAAACACAAAGTAGTCATTTGAAACAATGCCATGAAGCTTTGATGTGTGAAAATAAACTCACCCTATGCATGGATAATTTGATCTCATTAGGTTATCAACACGATTGTATTATATGTGTTCATTATATGTGAAGAGAACAGATTCAAAAATGTATTTGCTCGTTCTCATGCATGTTTTTTCTCATGCTTCTTAAGTTCAGGTTCAGATCAGGGACATTTGTTAAATCTAACTAGGCCTTGCATCATGAATCAGATGTGCGGTGTTGGCAACTGTGCACAATGCCATCGTTAGCGTTCTGCAGCAGCCAGGGCCAACAGATGTGTGGAGCACGTCTTCAAATGTACCCAAGCAAATTCCCCTGGCAGTGAGTCAGTGCGGTGGAAACCAAGGGCATCAGAGCAGCAGGCTCTCTGGCATCCATTTGGCCGTCTGTCTGTCTGTTTGTCTGTCTGTCTGTCTGTCTGTCTGTCTGTCTGTCTGTCTGGGTGTGTGTGCGTGCTGGAGGACAGCTAACAGACCATGAGAAAGAATAAGGGCCACCATATGATCACCTCCCCACTATACACACAAACACACACACACACACACACACCTCAGTTATGGGCAGGTCATTGCTCTCCACTGAGTCTGCCAATACCAGAGCATGTGGTGGTGTGTTAGAGGCCTCTGTGTCTCTGAATTTAAAAGAGATAGATAGATAGAGAGAGAGGGTGGGGGAGGAGGAATGGAACATGCATTATTCTAAAGACCAGATGTTGAGTCCTGGGGCAGGGAAGTAGCCTGAGGATGTGTCTGGTGTCAGCTCCCAGTCTATGAGCCTCCCTCTGCAAGCAGGCAGGCAGGCAGGCAGGTCACTTTGTTGATACAGCCCATCCCTCCCTGCCACTCCTGTTGTTTTTGTTGCCTTGTTTTACACAAACAAACATGTGCGCTGGAAAACCTATAAAGAACTCAAACAGATGCATCACAAGTTTGTGAGTGTGTGTATATGTGTACGCGCATGTGTGTGAGCGTGTGCATGTGTGTGTGAGTGTGTGTGTCTGCAGGTAGGTGGGTGTATTGGGTGCATCTCTCCTCTGTATTGACACTTTTAGATTGTTATCATAGGACCACAGGGTGACCTACCAGAAGCCTCAGAAATGTTCACAGAACATTATATTGATATTCGTACACTATTGAATTGGTTTTGAAAATAACTTAGGGAGCATAGTCTGTCATAGAAATATCTCTGCCACCACACTGGGTTAAAGGGGGCCATGAATGAAGTAGCTGTGCATAAATTTGAATTTAGCGAGCTCAAAACTGGGAGGGAGCTGCAGGCAAAGTCACTGTGAGTGAGGTATGGGAACTGATGGAGTCTCTCTGTGCTCCTTCTTATTAGGCCGCATCAGGCGTCCATGCCTTTAGAAGCACAGAGATTCTCCTGGTTGTTTCTTCCTCTGCTCTCACATTCTCCAAGGAAATCAGATAGGAATGTCCCAGCTGCCAACACACACACACACGCACACAAACACACACACTTAAACAAGTGCAAACACACACACGCATGCAAACACACACACACACACGCACGCAAACACACACACACCATTTACAATGCCTTCTTATTGGATGCCTCATGGCTACTGTCAGTGTTAGCATGTCAAGAGAACTGTGAACTCTGTATAGTTCACTGTGTTAATTCTGCTCTCAAATCAGTAAGGATATAAATGTGTAATGTTCACACAAAAGGCAAGGCTATAACAGCCCTTCCACTGTTCATGTTTAGAGTTATGAAGTGGTCCACGTATAAAGTGGTACCTTTATGTTTTTTTGTTTTGTTTTTTGAGTGTGTGTATGTGTCCTTTTTAAATATGTTTTTTTGTGATAGTTTTAAAGTGAATGCATGCCTTTTGTTGTTCATATTACCAGTTAGCCATGTATAAGGGAAGAGGGGAAATTGACAACATAGTGTTTTATCATTAGACATCTTGCTAATGTAATCAATTTAAAAAAGGCTTTTATTCTTTTCTGTGCCAAGACAGCTTCTTTGTTCCACAAGCCAAGAGCCCTGTCATGTGATTTGAAAAATGGGAAAAGTAGCCTAACCAATGTAACATCCAACAGTATTTGTTCCATATACTTTACCATTATGTCACCTAAGTGCTTTGACAGATTGTTTAAGAAGTAAACTTCCCTTGAGATTAATGATTTTTCTATTCATTTTGCATATGTTCTTTTCCAACTCCAGACAGGAAAATAAATATTTTGATGGGTAGCTGAAGTGTATGAATGAGGCCATTCACATTCTTTTCTGTGTTTGAAGGAACAGACAGAGAAAGTAAACATTTTTCATTGTTCGTTTCCCCAAAAAATGCCTCAACATGGTTCTGAATGAAACAAAGTGCGCTCTTCATACCCTGTCTGACTCAGCCGATTAAAACGAGCAGTGCAGATTGACGTATTTAAGTCTTGGGAGTGAGAGGGAGAACAAGAGCTTCTCGACGGCACATGGCAAGGCCCTATCAGAGCTGGAGGAGAGCTCTCTCCAATCAGGGACATCTATTGTCTCGCATCTCAGCCTGAATGAAAAAGCTCTTATCGAGCTGTTGGCAGAGCACCAAGGCATTGTCAGCATGACGACTCGGGGATCAATTCTGCTATTTTCTTCATGAGCCTGCAGAGACCCAAGCAGATGCTAGATGGCAGTGTGTTTCTCTGGAGCGTAGCCCAGCAGCAGTAACATTGTGGGGAAGTGGAGAGACTACAGGTAGAAGATTTCTGGTCCTTTAAATCCGGTGGCTTATAAATATAGGATAAGAATGCCATTGAAACTCGTGGAATGGAAACAGGTCTGATATGAATGTGACTTCTGAGAAGTAAAGTGTGATCTGCAGTAAGCCAGGGTAGTGGTGCTGTCTATGACCAAAAATCAAAAAATGATTAAAACGCAGGATATCTGCTCAGACACATATGTCTGAAAGAGCATGTTGGCTTTGGATTTTAAATGAGAGATGTTTATCTTAGAGTACAGGACGACGAGAAACTCTAATTTGCGGCCAGGTAATGAAGATAAGATTTGAAACTCTGTTTGTTTTATCTCTCTGGGTATTAACTAGGATGGACAGGGACAGGGCTGATAAGACACTGCCTTTGGGTCCTTGTAGCTTTGTAAAAACGACATCAATTTAAGTCAGGGTCACACACATGTGGTCACAACAGTCTATGATCAAACACTGTGCTCGTATCATGAAAGACAAAATCAAACCAAAAAAAAAAGAACAAACAAACAAAAACACCAAACCAATGAACTGAACAAGCTAGAAAAAAAAATCGATCAATCCTTTGAGTTTTAGGGGCAGCACCATTACTGACAGAGGTCTATTACTGCATCTGAGAGGGCTGGTGTGCAGTGGGGGTGGAGGATGAAGCCTGAAGATGAGACCCCCTGTGTTCTTTGGCAGTTTTAGGTCAGTTCCTTTCCTCTTCTCCAACAGCACAAACACCCATGTTGGTGAAGACAGAAGAATCCACCACTTAAAGCACAAGCTTCAAAGAACAAACAAGCTTTAATCTTGTGTTTTTACTCTGCAAAAGTTTCCACATTTTCTCGTAATGACTGTGGGACACACTGTGAGGGGAAAAGCAAACCAGTTTCTTTTTCTTATTTTTTCTCATTTTCTTTTCAGGGATGAGATGGGGTGGAAGGTATACTCTTTGATTTTGAAGGAAAAGTGCTGTTTTCCCTCATCATTTGTAAAGAGACATCAAACATTTTTGTTCTTTGTAAATTCTAAACAAGTCTTATTTATTTCCAGGTTTGTTTTAAATTCTGTACCACACCAATCAGTCTTATACTTTGAAAAAACAGCAGCCCAAATTTGTTAATGGCCTACTTCTAAATATACTGTTTTACAGTCTTAAATGAAACAAACTTGCAATCAAACAGATTTCAACCAGCAACCCTTCATGAGGTGTCAGATAATTGTTGTGTTTGATAATACTCTGAGTTATTAAAAGGTGCTAGTGTGAAAGCTGGCCTTTCTGGATGTAACGTGTAAAGTGACCTGCATGAACCACTATACACAACATAAAGCTAAAAAAATGTCTGTGTAGGCTTGCATGATTTTAGCACATTACATTTTTGTATTATTTAATGGCAATTGATTTCTTTAGATAGCCCAGAAACTAGAAGATATCAAGTCTTCAGAACATCTGTTTTAAAATTCAGCTCATGTAAGTATTGCATCATATTTCTTTCCACAAGTCTCTGCATCAGTTACTTGTAACTGTGCGGGCAGTTTTACATCATGATTTTGATTTTATAAGACACATTTCTTTTTTTGTTGATTCTTTCTAAATTAGATCTATTGATGTTATTTAGATACAGGCCAGTAAATACAACACAACTCTCCCAAATGACGTATGTATGAGAGAAAACCTTAACTGTTAATAGCAAATTTGACAGACTGAATGAATTAGACTGCTTTAAATTTGTCCATTTAAATCAAATATTAACACGCAGAGACATTTTATCTGATGAACTGAATCAGTAACCAGCATAAGTTTGAAGGGAAACTGTTTGGCTGGAGGTGTCTGAATGCTCCCACTCGACCTTCTCAGATTTGGCTGAAAAAATTCCAGGAGGTTCACACACACAGGGAACGGCCCAAATTTTAGCTCCCAACTCCTTATAGTAATAAAAACATATCTACATTAGCCCATTTAGCACAGAGAAAAACTAGCTACAGCAGGTATAATAAAGGAAGTTTAATTGTAAAATTTGCATGTGTTGGAATAAAAGACTGGATACTTTGGTCTTCAGTCTTCCGTCACAATCACACTGTAGTCAGCTCAACTTTGAGAACCTTTCAGGTTTCTGAAATGTTTCCATATTCATTCTCACAACTATTTTCTCTGTACTTTTTCAAAAAGACTCCTGAGGTAAAATTGAATGGTTTTTGTCTGATGGGGTATAGTCTTCCACAAAATAAGGCAATGTAGATTTCAGAAGTGGAAAAAGGCAAGAATGAGGAGAGAATCAGATGAGCTCACTGATGATGCCACTGTCAGCACAGTCAGAGAGGTGAGGCACTTCTATATAACTATAACTCAACAGGAAGCCAACACTGAATAAAGTTTAACATGCCTACAGTAAATTGACTCTCACCATTTCTAACATGGCCTTGGTGATGTGTTCAAATGAATGCACTCTGAGGTATAAACGTATCTGTCATTCCTTATTATGTTTTTACTCAAATCTAATTTTCCAGAATTCCATAGTCAGACTAAATGATTGCTTCATAAATGAGATACACTACAGGGTAATTAATTTGGCTTTTGTAAGCTGTGGGGGTGTATAATATTACTACCAGTATTTACAATAGAATTTCTTCTTCCTTATGGAGGAACAGCGTTTTCATTTATTTTGAAGTATCTTGATGCAAGATCTATTTGCAATGTAAATCTTGACATTTTCACATAAACTTCCTGTAAATGACGACAGTGAAATAGTCTTATGCTCATAGTTTTATGCATTTTGCAATTTATCACAAATGAATTGACAGATACGTCATCTAGGAGAGTTGAAACGTTTTTAAAAATGAAATGCACAGTGATAGACTTTCAGGATCAGAAACCAAAACAAAACAAAAATTCTGTTGTGTCCACATGTAAAAATGATGCAGCACTGGTGTCAGAAATGCCCTAAAATAGTCCAGCCAGGGTAATGGAGAATTCCGGAGACATGGGTTACGGCCTGCGTGCTATGGCCTGACCACGCGCAGCTGACACTAGTGCTTCCCAGGTAGTGGCATCTGGACATCATTTTTTTTTCTAGAACACTCCATGCCTGTGGCATTCTGGCTCCAGTGGCCAAACATCTGTCTCAGCTGTTGGGGGGTTGGTGTCCTTGAGGAATGTTGTCCGCTATTCTCTCTCTCTCTCTCTCTTTCTCCCTCCCTCCCCCTCCTCCCTCCCTCTCTGTGTGTATTCGTTCACCAGCTGAGCACCAGTCACAGCTCCATGTATCCATCTTCCTGAAGCAGGCTCCCTGGCGGTGCAGATGGTCAGGGTTAGGCTTCACTGGCTTGGTCATGGGCAAGAGTGATTTGGGATACTCCTCTGGAACAGGTGTGCATGAAAGCGTCCGCAGCCAAAGATCACTTCAGATGGGCAGTCCGTCTGGAGAGAATATCTAGCCACAGAGCTAAGGAGCACAGGTTGCTCCCATTATCACCTCATATGGATACCCACTGATGAATTTCAAGCTTCATTTCATCAATAAATGAATTCAAAATAAGACTTTTTTTCAATCAGAAATGTTGAATCAACTTATTTTATTCCAGACTCAATTTTGTTGAAATGGGAAGAGTTCATATAAGACTACACTTGGGCCAGAAGCAACTTGTGATTTTGAAACAGGTTTCATCTAATCAATTAATCTTCTGTCTTCTGTAAGTTTTCCACTTTTTCCACTAATGTTTTAACCAGATCAGTCCTTGAATAAGTTTAAATATTCTTCATAACGATATGTGGAGTGGGTTTGCTGCATAATTTATTGAACCATTTTTGAACAGTACTCTTCCTGTGGATCTAGGCTGCTAACACTCGACACACACACAGATGAGGGGAGAGTGTACAGATCGGCACATTAATAGCAGGTGATGGTGTGCCATTGCATCCATATGCTTTGGAGAGGAGCCAGGCTAATTGGAGCACCTGGCTTAAGTCAGCCTCCTCAGCTGACTTTCTAAAACTACTGTTGTGTTGGTTTAACACGGGGCTCTGAAGGAGCCTTCAGTGGGGCCCTGGCAACTGGCGTGGTGCTCACACTGCTTAGGCTTTGCTTTGTGGATGTGCCTCACATGATTAACAAATGTGGACTGGGGTGCACTGTAGAGGAATTGGACACAACTGCTCCTCTGAATGCCACTGGTGTGTGTGTGTGTGTGTGTGTGTGTATTTCTAGTATTGAAACGTAAGTGTATTTTAAAATGAATTGCAAATGCATTTTCCATGTTACCGCTGAATTCATTGAATAGATTTGTCACCTCACATGGCTCGGATGTGGAATTTTATGAAATCAGAGCAGCAGTAATTGCTCAACTGGAACAATTTAAAAAGGCAGAGAAATTAAAGGAGGCAAAGGCAATAAAATACGGCGTGAGGGGATGTCACTGCCGGCTTACATCTTGTTATATTTTGGAAGCAATCCAGCTCTGTGGGAGAGCTCCTTTACATAAAGCCTTTGCTGACTTACATTTGGGCTGTCACTGTCAATTGAGACATTTGACCCCATGTAACTCCTTAAATGCTAGGTTTCTGCTAATGCGACACATTGATGATGTGATGGTGAAGGCATGGCACTATGTTACTTTGTGAAAGAACCATTTCCTTTCCAGTTGCCAAATGGTCTACAATCTCTTGACAGCCAATAAGAAAAGAGATCTCAAATAAAATGCCACCGATTTTTTTTTCTTCTTTTTTTCATCCATTCACAGCTCTCTCCGCCTCACCTTCTCCCTGTGAGGAGGGACAAGTCAGACTGGTGGCACAGTAATAAATATCACCCTTCTCTCGAGTCCCACTCCATAAATGTCACTCCTGAAAGCTATTCCATGGCACTTGTGAGGAGAATGGGCTGTGTGTCGTCAATGGGAGATGGAGAGCCATTTGATGAAGATCACAGGCTTCAGGGGGCCCTCTTTATGCCTTCTAGTCCAGCTCTGAAATCTCTCATCCAGCCTGCCCAAGAACACAGACACACATGGGCCCTCATGCTGTGTATGCCCACACTCAGGAGCAAATCACTATCACTGAGAGTGCAAGAGAAAAACAGGGGTGGAAAAGAGACATTTGTGAAAGGAAGACAAAGAGAGAACTCAGTAATGAAGGGATAGAATGAGACAGGGCTTTCTGACATGACACAGAGGGAGAAGGAGGAGGACAAGAGAGAAAGAGAGACAGAGAGAGAGATGAAGTGAAAGAAGGAAAGAGACTGCTGGATAGCGAGCAAGATAGATCGATCCGATAAACAAAGACAGACAGACAGAAGGAGGGAGAGGGAGACAGACCATCTGTAAATATTTATTCAGCATTTATATAATTAAACAGGCAAATGCATCATGTCAAATGTGTCCAATCACTCACAGGTCTGAATTATCCAGTGGAACAGCTTGGTCAAACATTTGCTTTAGATCTGGGAGCCATCAGTCTCTCAGAATGGATGATGGCGAGCCGGTCTGAGGAAATCAGTCTGGATGGCTTTCAAGCTGTCGGAGCTCCTCTGACGGACTCCAGATCCTCATTTTTTGGAGAGGAATTCTTAAAGGCTCTGTACGGGTTCTTAGCTAAGCTGTTTGCCAAATAGGTTAGAACACACTTGTGCTAGCAGCCACTCCGTTAGTAGGCAGTAAACTAAATATTATGGAATCATTTTAAAAATGTTTCCAAAACCTTTTGTTAGGCCTTAATTTAATGACCAGTCAAGTGAACTGAAGATCAGCACAGGCACAAGACACCTAGCTTCAAATGAACATTTCGTGCATTAGCCTGCAGCTAAATACAGGACAAGATCTCTGACAGACAATAATACATTTATCTTCTTAATCTGTGCTAGCAAAGTTAGCAACAAGAGCATATTGCTTGAATATGTAAAGCTATACTGTAGCTTACCTGTAGCAGAGAGGTTTGTTACTATAACACAGGCAATGTAACACTGGAAAACTAGATGTGAAAGTTTACATATCATTACTCTCCTTCTGTTGGTGCCCTCATGAAGAGAAATTTCAGTCAGACTCATTGCTTGTTGTTTGTGAGATACTATCACACATCTCAGCACCAGAGAGCACCAACTAAGACCCCTCCCACCCACCATCTCCCTACCCTCCTTCCCTCCCACCCTCTCCTCTCCTCTGCCCCTTTGAGAGATGGATGGCTTGTCTCTCTCCTGGGCCTGTGTCCAGGTGCACAACAGCTGGGGAGGACCGCAGTGGTGGTGTGTGTGTGTGTGTGTGTGTGTGTGTGTGTGTGTGGGGAGGGGGGGGGATTGCCGCGGCAGGAGCCATAAATTGCACAGGAACTCGGGGTACTTAACACCACACCATCTCTGCACAGGTATTAATCATGCAGTGGAGCTCAGGTGTGTCCTGTCACTCTTGCCGGCCGTCAGCTGCACTTATTCACCTTCCCTCTCTCTCTCTCTCTTGTCCCCCTCTTCCATGCACTCTCTCCAACCTGCCCCATCCCCTCGTCCTCCCCTCTTGGAAGCGAAAGCATGAAGGAGTGACTGGAGGGATGGAGAGTGAAGAGAGAGAGAGAGAGAGAGAGAGTGAGGGTGAAAGACCAGGCCGGCCTGTCTGATTTATGGGTCCTTTCAGGTCGTTTATTTGGGGAGATGAGAGCCACATCACCAGGTTTTCCACGCCGAATTTCTCACGTGCTCCATCTTCTGAGCGGTCAGTGGAATTTTCTCGGCCTGTTTGTAACACTCCAGAACATGTAGCGGCTCTCAGCAAACTGCTCTGCTCAACAGCCAGTTCTACTGTAGCAATATATGGCAATGCGTATATTACCGGAAGGGCTGTCACGCAGCTTTCATCTATTACCTGCCTGGTGCAAAAGCTTTCGATTAAACTGTGACTGTTTCTTTGGTTTTGCTCCAGAGCGTGCATAGTGAAACACTTGAGAACGGTCTCGGCGTGTTCTTCGTGTGATGCATGAGATGAGCATGCTCCTCATTTGGCGAGTCTTCCACTAAGTGTGGCTTGGGCGAGTGCAGGGCTGTACTCACTCAGGCACATGATGGATGGGCTGTGATGGTGGTGTGCTGTGAGTCAGCCTACACACAGGCTCTCAGGGCTCCAATCCCAGGTGCTTTAGGACCTTGCATTTCCTATTTGTCAGCTTTCAACTGGCTTTACCAAAGAGGGGGCTTTGTGCTCAAACACTGTTATTTCCATAGAGGTTACATAGGTACATATACTGCAGCTCCACTTTGTCTTTGAAGTCTATGTGTTGATTTTGCACAAATGTACAGTAAATAAATCAGATGAGGTCTTAGATGAAGATTGGACACACCGATGTTTGATGGCAAAACAGACATGATGAAAGCAGTGAGGTTGGCAGACTTACATCAATTACACTCAGTGCAATTAGTCACGTTTATGATTTCAGTGTTTGACCTTATGTTTCCCTCTATAAGGTAAAAAATAGTTAAGTAAGCAGAAACAACTCCTGGCTGAAGAGGTGTAATGTTTCTAAACGAGTTACATGATTGCAGTTTCATACTCAAACTTAGATCCAATTCTCAAAGAAAAACTCTCCAGGACAGAATAAACAGGGAACACATATTGAAATACTTCAAGTTCATCAGAATAAAAGTAATGGCGTTGAGATGATATTCATTGATTATTGAAGTCTGTGCCACAAAAAGCAAATGTGATGACGGCGCTTTGCTGAACACAAGCCCTGAATTTCTTGTGGCCTCATAAACACATGAGAAGTTATTAGTTCGTGAGAAACACTCATTAACAGATTTGCCCTGAGGCTTGGGTGCTTTCAAAGATTTTTCCTGGGCGCCATCCACAAAACAAGAAGAAGAAACATTTTGTAATTGAGTCAGCAAGTCCTGTGTGTGTGTATGTGTGTGTGTGTGTGTCTGTGTATGTGTCTGTGTATGTGTGTGTGTGTGTGTGTGTGTGTGTGTGCAGCTCTCCTGCATGCTGTGTTTGTGTGGGGGTGGGGCTGTGGGATGTGCGAGCAGCATCAATCATGCCTTAAGTACGCAGTGGGGGCCGCACAGTCTTCTCCTCCTCCTCCAGCTCCCTCCTGCCATCAATCTTGCCCATCTGGGGAACTCCCAGCATCGGGCGCCGCTCTAGGTGTCCACATCTGCACTCTCACACGTTCCGCTTCCGTCTCTCCTGCATACCTGAGCTGGTCAGAAGCAAGGCTCTAGACAGACTCCTCTGTGCTTCGCAGATGTCCTTGTGTACGCTGTGAAGAGCAAATGAAAGCGCTTCGTTTACTGTCAGTATCCGGTTTACCAATACTTGGTGACTTACTGATGCAAGAGTAACAAAGTTAAAGTACCCCTGTGGAGCCCCTCCGTGTGGAGCCCCAGAGTGCCTTAACCAAAGTTAAATCAACTTCCATCTACACAATCAAACAGTGTGAATGGTTGATTTATGTGTACATTTGATCTGTGTGTGATATTTCATGTGTCAGATGCATTATCAGATTTGCTTTGATGCAAAGTTTGATTTGCTTTGATTTACACTGGAGAGATCAGAGGACATGAATGCTAAATTTAGATGAGTGACGACTCATCTTGGCATTTAATCATAACCAATTGCCCAAAAATGACAAAACCTCTCCCTCTCCACCTGTGTGAATGCAGCTCTCCTGTTGCCTGCTTGGGTGAATTACATGTTTGTGTTTGTGTGGCCATGGCCCAAGCCTGTGGAAGCATGTGGGAGTGAATATCTCTGTACTAATAGAAGGCTTAGCTCTAGTTCTACTGGAGCCCCCTTGGTGATAAAGACATGGTCTCTTTTCTCTCTTTCTCGGTAGTTGCTTCTGTTCCACAGAGACCATTAGCTGACATTTAAGTGACGCTTTTGTCCTTGCCAAGCTGCTAGACTCTCTCTCTCTCTCTCATTCTTTCTCACTCTGTCTGTCTCTTTTCTCTTTCTCTCCTCCATCTCTCTCTCCCCCTCCTACTTTCTCTCCAAGTCCTCATCTATTTGGAGGAGCTCCATCCTGGATGATGGAGGGCCAGTCACATGCATCATTCAGCCTGTGCAAAGATGTACTGCCTCAGCTCCTTAATAATGACATTTGGACTGAATGCTATTAACAGATTAGCACAGCCCAGGGCACTGCAGCGTGTGCAGAGAGAAGATAACCTTGTGTTCCGTAATTTAATGTGAAGTGTTTCCTCCACAGCACTCGCTTTTTTCCCCTCACTACCTTAAACTGCACTGCAATAGGGGTTTGCATCCTCTTCCGTTCCCTCTGGTGAAATTCCACAGCTGGAGAGAAGGGGTTAAACGGAGGAAGAAAGAGGCGGATTACAAGATAGGGAGTTTCTGACGATTCCCCCAATGAAGTGTTACAAATCACTCAACGCCCCATCCGTGGACATGGAAATGTAAACAGGCTTAGATTCAATCAGATTTAATTCCTCAAATTTAGCTCCAGTGCACATCAAAGAGCCTCTTGCTATGGGCTCCCTCAGGGAGGATGTTTTTTCTTCGTCATTCTCTGTGCTTCTCCAAAGCCCAGTGGTAACATTTGCTCCCCCGCCGTCGGGCCACATGAAAGCGCTGAGAAATTCTGTGACATAGTTTGATTTAGAACTGGAAGGTGGTGGCGAATGAACCAACGAAAGTGAAAAAAAAATGTAAACCATTTACAGGCGAACTCTTTATGGAGTTAAATCCCGCCGTTCAATCCCTAGAAGCTGAATTTATATCCTGCATTAGCTATCATTGCGTTCAGAGTATTGCTGGTCTCCTCTGCGCTCTGCTAGCGTTCTGGGGGCAGGCAGCAGCCCTATCACTCACCAGCACCCGCGCACAGAGGCATTATGGGATTTATCTCATCTTCTGCAGCCTGCGCCGGGCCCCAGCGGACTCCTCCGGGCTACTTTACTAATAACCTATTTCTTATCAGGCTCTCTGCACCTCACTCTGTGATCAAAGACCCAATTAATGGACTGGGGAAAGGTGAAGCATTCAAATAATGGCGACAGCTGTTTTTCTCTGTGCAAGGAGATCCATTCGTATTGTTATCGGGCAAGTGCAGTCCTCCAGTCCGCCTGCTTAATTCAGGCCCTGTCTATTCTGGCTAGTTGATAAAAACGCGGGAAGGGGGGGGGACAACAACAACAGAAAAGAAACAACAGAAAGGAAGGCTGAATGAATTTCTATTTGGCGGAGACTGGCAGAAATATCAGAGCATTCCAACTCATCCCAGCTTTATCGCCTCAAAAGTGGTAATACAGAAAGATAAGGCCAACTGCTCCACAAAGGGATGCATTTAAAGGACAAGAAAGGATTTGACAATAAACTAAGTGGAATTTTGCCATTCAGTTTGAAGAGGTCTTGCTTGTCTGTATTGTGTTTTTTCCAAGTAGATTCCGAAGCTTGAGGAATGAGGAGATTTGTCATTTAAATTGTGCCACTGAATGCACTCGTCATCTGTAACTTAATTGCCAGAGAATTAGTCCCATCCAAGGCCTTGTCACCTAGGGTTAGGGAGACAGATGGATTAGGCCACCCATCTGGCATATTAACAGCGTATATGTTAATGGCAGTAACCTAGAATATAAAAGTAGATACACAAAATTAAGTGAGACTTAAAGTACAGACCTATTACTGTAATCGTCTCTTTTTCACTGGTGTAGTTAAGCGCTTTAGTTACAGTCCAGCAGCAGACTGCCTTTCAAAAGGCACAGTTTGAATAAGTTCTGATTCGCATGGAATATGGCTATATTTCCCTGCTTCAATGGCCAGTAGACCTAGTAGTGCCCAGAGTGTATATATAATCATCTGCATAAATGATTCTCTCAAACAAGGAGTTGTTTAGTAACACATTACGTGGTCTGAATTAGTCTGGCTAGAGTAGGTGTCAGTGGTGTTTTTTGGTGTTTGTGTGTTTTTACATAAAGTATGGCAGTTCATTTTGGTTGTGTTTCTTTAAGAGTGTTCTCTCTCACGGCCAAATATCATATATTGCAGTGGACATAGACACCCTTAGCTGCCTGACGACCTTAGCTGTTTGTGCTTCTTTCAAGGGGAGAAATGCCAGTCTTACACCAGATCAATACAAATGTATGACATGTATCAAACAGATCCATAGGGGCTGGGGTGCCTATATGTGTAAAATGACACTGCACTTTTCTCCTCATGGGAACACAAACATAACTGCACATGTAGTTACAATCATAAAGCAGGAGAGGTTTGGTCTGACGCTGTCCCTGTTGTGCTGTTGTGTCATTCTAAATGGCCAAACCTTAGTGTTGCGTTTTGCTCTGTGTATTCTACCAGTCCCTGGACATTAGGTCAGACAGACCACATTCCAGCCTGCAAAACAGAGTATCACTCAAAGAGAAGACAAAGATGAAATACGATTTGGTTATTAGTCAAGAATATCCACTTCGGTGAGACTTTACCCCTATATCCATAATGGGTTATAAACGCATTAATAAGGTGTAATAAAGTGTTCATTGTGCCTTGTAATGACTGATATATGTTTATAACGTTCATTAATGTTATAATGTATTAATGTATTTGTATAATATATACATGTAATGTATATATTGTATATATAATATATACATTACATATAATGGAACGTATAATGTATTAATTTATTAATGAAATGTTGCTCCTGAGCAACTATGGTTGATCAAGGAAATACAAATTCTGTGCTTTTGCACATTTTCTTGCACAAGTTTTATTATTACTCACAGCATTAGTTCAGTCTGTTATCAGCATATCAGACAATACTGAAAATGATCAATGTCAGAAAACAGTAGTAAAATTATGTTCACTTTTCAATACAAAGTGTCCACTGACTCCTGCATTGACCTTAGCAGCCTCGGTAGCAACAATATTTTTGCAAAGCTTACTACATAATGGGCTCTCTATATTTATTCACTTTTAATGCGTAAATATTATCTTCAACTAGTTAACAATTCATATTTTAACAAATAAAATATGTGAAGCTGTGGGAAACAGACATTTTGGGGGGGGGGTCTTTACCCGTTTTGCTCATCCATTCTTCTAAGTGGAGGAAGCCATTTTGAAATGTGTGTCAATTCTGCGATAAAAATAAAAAAAATATTTTTGAGGCCCATGGTGGACATATAAATTCAGTGTTGCTCCTGAGCAATGTTGGCTTCTACATCTCAGTAATGATGACAGTAACGATGACAAGCTGTATAAGTAATTAGGATACTTTAGATGAAGAGTTTATTGCTCAATGTTGTGAGCTTTTATAGGTGCTGTCAAAACTATTTATCAGTTTTCAGCTTCAGGGTCACAATCATTTAGAGACAGAACTTAAAGAGCTACCAGATGAACAAATGAACAAAGATGAGTAAATTCTGTTCTGTCTATTTCTCTTGTGTTTTCCATCCACCAGTCATTACGGAAGATGAGCCTGTCAAACAGTCTAGTGTGTACTCCGTGTCATTCTAGTGTGTGTAACTGCAGCCTTCTTTCTCAGTCCCAGATCTTGTGAGTGCTGAGCCAGCATTAGTGTTAGCGGCTACTGCTGCCTGAATGCCAACAGGCAGCATCCATTACACACACCCACACACACACACACACACACAAACACACACACACACACTGATACCACATAGAGGGAGCAGAAGAGTAAGGCAGACAGATTCCTAGAAAGACTGTTTCACACATTCCGCTCATATTCAGTCTCCAAATTTTCTTATGCTTCCCATTTGTAAGGCACTTGGATTACATTTTTTCTGCTTTTGCCATTTGTGTATGTAACTATTTTACGGTTTAACACACCATAATGCTTTACAATGCTCATTTTGATTGACGCGTTGCCAGTCTGCCTTCATTTCAGACTCTATAATTAAGCAGTGGTGTTCAGATAATTACAGATGACTTTCTCCAGACTCTTGACTTTCTCCTATCATTTTCAGTTCCTGATTTCACAGGCTAAGAAGTGCTGACTTCTGAATGTAATAGTTTTCTTCCACATACTTTGGAGGGTCTGTGTTGTGCAACTGTATTTATCTCCTGTATGATTTACTGAGCGTTTCAGTGCATGTCAGGAACACACATGGATTCCCTGCCCTGGGGGCCACATTTGCTCCTCTCTACAGGCTACTTTTAGGATGTCATCATCACAGAACTTTGTCCACCCAAGCATTTACAGCCTAATTAGAATTTCCAATATGTTAATTGTTTGTTACAGATGATTATATTTCTTAGATTTCTAATGTTTGTTCTCAAGAGATTATATAAATAGTGTAGAATGTTTCATCTCTGGTATGTTATTAAGAAAGGCCATTGGTCTATCATCATAGAGTGCTTTTACAAAAATCTAAGAGCAAAACTGTATGTTGTTGCAATGCAGGTACTTAAACATATAGCCAGCATTTCTACAATTTCGCTTAGTTGGTTGCTCGTAAAATACTTAAAAAATTGTTCATCTCCTTTGATTGTTCTGCAGTTGAGTCTCTGTTTTCATCCTACAGCCAGTCTCTTGCAGCTGCATGGGCATGGACACAAACACAGCACTCAAATATCCAATGCAGGTATTAACATATTTATTACACAGTCAAGAGTACAACAATACCAGAATCATACTGCAAAGATTCACAGACTGACAGACCATAGAATACAGGCCAAGGAAAAAGAGTAAACAAAACAAAACAAAACAAGAAAACAAAACGAAGTAAACAAAGAACCACAGCTCTGCCATAGTAGACTTGAAGAAAAGCTGAATAGTATACTGACAAAGCAATGAAGGACCACCTCTCAGTGTCAGCCTACCATAAGTCTGTGGTTCATGTTTCAGTGAAGTATTGCACAATGACTTTCATTTATTTGAGTTTTATCTTCACAATAACATTTCTCAGATCCCCCTCCCATCCCTCCACCCCAAGCTCTCAGCGCTCTGCTGAGCAGATCCATCCCCACGCCCTTTAGTCACTTTGAGGAGGGCCCTTCCATCTTCCCCAGTGCTTCCCTCGTTTGTCAAGCTGGAGAGCGTTTCGTTTCCCCACAAGTTCAAAAAGAGGCATGCGGAAATTCACCAGCCATTTTTGTTACTTTTTTTTTTTCTTTTTTTCTTTCTTTTTTTTTTTTTTTTAAGAAACCACTTTTTTGTCGTCATGTATACCCCCCCAACATGAACCTAAATAACATTGACAGACGGCCTAGCATGTTTACAACAGGGAGAGGGTCATTGTGAGTGGGGGAGAAGGGGCAACAGAGTGAAGGAAAAATAAAATCACATTTCTGATCTCAGAGCACAGCTGAAACGGAATAGCAAGTGGAGGCAACATGTTCTCTACAATCACTATGTTTTTGTCCTTAATATATTACCTCAAAAATCAAAAACCTCAATGCCATCTGTGTGTATAGTGAGTACGCGCGCGTCCGTGTGTGTGTGTGTGTGTGTGTGTGTGTGTGTATGTGTGCGTGTATGGGTATGTTTATATACGTGTAAGAGAGAGAGAGTGAAAAAGACAAAACACAATGTAAGAAAAGTTTTTTTTTTCTCTTTTTGATATCATTTCTAGTCATTAGATTCATGAGGTCTGCATTGTTACCAAGTAGTGATATGGTTTTGCAGCTGTATGAGCCTGAACTTTGGGTTTTTTCCTGTTCTTTTAGTCGCCCATTTGGTTTGCCTAGACCAGTGGCTGCTCAGCAACTGGTGCTCTTGTCATGCAGTCAGAGGTAGAGTGCGATGTTTTTGCCACCGAGGACTTTGTAGCAAAACAGACAATAGTGAAGAAGAGGAGAAAAGAGCTTCTTTTCTTTTCTTTTTTTTTTTATCGAGGTTCATCTACACAGTTTTTATTCTTTTGCGGTTTGCCCAGGTTGACCTGGTTTCGATTTGAGTAAGTCACACTACATTGTTTATATTTCTGAAATACAACACGCTAGTGTTCAAACAGCTTTGCTGTCATGCAGCTTCTGAGGAAACGTGTAACGGGTGTCAGACACCTTTTTGGATTCTTCAACCCCACAGAGTCGAGAAAAAAGAGAGAGAGAGAGAGAGAGAGAGAGAGAGAGAGAGACAAAGAGAGGAGGGAGGAGGAGGAACATCCACCATTCCATTAAACCTGTATAGCCATCCTACCTCAGAGGTCAACTGAGCATCTGTAGCACCATGTTTGTGTTTGTGTTGCTTTGTTTTGTAACTTCTTTTTTTCTTTGTGTGTGTATGTGTGTGAATGGGGTGTGGGCTTTCTTCTGTGTGTATCTAAATAAGTGCTCATTGAGTTCCCCTCCTCTGACTCCAACCAATCAAAAGGAGGTTCCTCTGTTTTCATAATTCTTTCCTTTCCATAAGATCAATCACACATCCTATCTGGTATTCCATGGTTTGGCATCACATGGTGGAACTGGTGCCACTGCCAACAAATGTGGACTAAAAGTAACCCTGTTCTGTAAGCCAGTGTGCACTGGGGTGTGACGGGTAGAATTAGGCACCTCATCATCGCCCACTGTTTTAGAGGGTCACCCAAGCAAAGGAAGGGTGCTGATACCACACAAGTGCCATGGAAGAAATTGTAATGTTACTTAAAGTAGGGGAAAATGCTGAGTCAGCTTGAGGGGGAATCTTCATAAGTGGTGACTTGACAGTTTGCCACCATAGCTATGCCACATTAAAGTTATTATTGCTTTTACAAAAAAGCCACTCTGCACTTAAAAGAAACATAGTGCATTTCGGAAGCAGGTGTGTCATGGTTAGTGGCGTCTCCTCCATACAAGCCGAGGAGCTTTGGAGAATGGGTCAACATGAAAAGAGCTTCCATGAAAAAGTAAGTGAGTTTTATAATGAGAAAAAGTAGGTTCCCCCTTGATGACTGGCTGGTTTAGGATAAAACAAAATGAATAAAAGAGAGATTAAAATGATGAGTTACCGTACATTTGAGCAAATCTCTTTTGTTTAGATCTTGGATAGTCAGGTTTTGGTCCTTCATGTCTGTCTTTGGCTGTCATCCATGTTTAAATTCTTTATTTTTTTGTAATACTGTGTGAGACCTGGTGCTCTGCTGTGTTAAAGCTGTCTGTTTACGCCTCTGCATTTGGAAATTTAGTTTTTTTTTATTTTTCTTTTTACTGCCTTTAATTTTTTTTTTTTACTTTTTTCACTGTTTCTATAAAAAACAACATATATCTCAGCGTTCAATAATGTGCATGCACTGCCTGTATTTACTCAAAGCAAAGTTATAACGTTACTAATAAAAGCAGATCATGATACAATTTCTCCTTTTTACAGAACGAAAATCACATATGCAAAGCACTACAGAGTAAAATCTGTGAGGAATGGCTCTCTACTGGAAAAAAGATGGCCAAGAAGCATGCTGAGAGAAAGTTTGTGACAGTGCAAATACAGTTATGTACGTCCCTTGTACAAATCATCAAATGTTAGCATTCCACATATCATGCTAATTCTCCGACAAGAGATCTGAATTTCGCGCGAGATAGCAGCTCTGAGAGATAGCTTGTGTTTCCTGCTCCAGGACAACGGAAAGAAGTGGCATCTCTCCTTGAGAAACCACGCGGGAACTCTCACAAACACAGACAAATGTAAAAGCAGCTCAAGAAAAAGAGGGATGATTTTTTTTTTCTCCACATTTTTGCGCCAGCAAAGAGAGATGAGTCTGTGATCGTGATTAAAAAATGCTAATGCATTGTCACCATTGTCCAACACATACACAATAAATAATCATTAACGACGGCACAGGACACTAGTGTTTCAACACAAACAGAGCTACCCAATGAGAGAAGAGAAGAAGGAAATTAAGACAAAAGAAAAGCCTGAAGACTGATATTGTGAGCAGAGCTTGGTTGGATCCGGAAATAAAAACATCCAGAAAGTTCCAGAATGATGTGGAGAAGCCTCGTTGGGGGAAGTTGGGGTAAGTAAATTTCCAGCCCTTGGTACCCCAGACGCTGCCTTAGTGAGGGTGCGACAGTCTTTGTGCTGGGGGGCGGGGCCAATGACTTCACTTCCTTAGAGTTGAGGGAGTGCACTTCCTGTGCTGAGTGCAGAGGGGAGAGGAGAGGAGAGGAGAGGAGAGGAGTGGAGAGGAGTGCTACAGAGCCATGGCTCCTGGAACTACTTGTCTGAGGCAGCTCTCTCCTAGCCAGGGCCTGGACTGACTCAATCTCTCTCTCTGTGCTCTTACCTAGGACTGTGGAACAGCATCTTATTTCTCAGTCCACTGACCTGAATATTATTCAATGTCTTGAAGAAGGGAGTGTGTGTGTGTGTGTGTGTGTGTGTATGTGTTAAGGGGGAGAATGGTGGAAAAGGACAAACATCTGTGCTCCTTTACAATCTGGTGCACATCTGCGCATGTGGTGGCGGAGCCGTAGAGTTCAGTCCAGAACACATTCATGCCATCCATCTTGCGCTGCGTTTGTGTGTGTGTGTGTGTGTGTGTGTGTGTGTGTGTGTGTGTGTGTGAGTCCTACTCCCATAGCCCCCCGATGGCATTGTCTGGCTTTTGTTATCTTTTTTTTTCTCATCACTCATGCACTTGGCTGTCCAATCACAAATAATATTTGTCTTTGCTTTGCAACAGCTATGAAGCATCCCTTGGTTTGTTTGTTTTGTTTGGTAAAGTGTCTTTCAATGAGGTCAACTAGTTTTGCAATCCCAGCTACTGGACAATAATTCTCAAAAGAGTGGGGGGAGGGGGGGGAGTAGGGAATATCACTTATCTTTATCAGGAGGTCTTTACTGTCTTCAGAGTAACTCTTTTCTGTCTTATTTACAAGAACATAAAAAAGCAAAATACAGTTGAGGCGACGACAACGACGAATGAACGAGTGATAGTAGCTATAGCAACAATAGTGACACTGATCAACATTTCTTTTTTAACATCAAAGAATATCTTTGTGTTTCTTTATCATGACAAGTCAATATGACCTGATATGGACCTCATCCTCTTTCTGCGAGCAGTCAGCTTCTCCCAGACGTTTCTCCCCACTATCTCTTGGTTAGCGTGCTAGCCTAGCATCTTAGCGAGCCGCGTGAGGCATATGTGAGGCTGGAGCTCAGTCACGTTGGGCAGGGGTTGGATGGAAAGGAGATGTGGGAGGGAGCAGGGCTTGGGGTGGAGGTGGAGGTGGGGCTGGGTTGAGGGGGGTGCTTGCAGGCATGAGAGCTCTCTAACGGGGAGTGGCCTCTATCGTGGAGGGGGTTCCAGGCGTGGCGGATCGGGGCGTGGCGGCCGAGGGGGTGTCGGGAGGGCTGACGGCTCCGCTGCTGGGCGTGGCGGAGGAGCTGATGGTGGCGGGTGTCTCCCCCTGCTGCTGGGCCTGGAGGGTCTGGCCGCACACGTGGTGGTGCTTCTCCCAGTCCTTGTGCTGGCAGAAGGAGCCGCAGTAGCGCGCCGTGTTGCAGCCGCTGCACGTCTCGCTGGCCTTGCGCCCGCAGTTCCAGCAGCTCTGCGGCAGGAAGAACAGGAACACCGTCATTAGAAAAGCTTTCAAATGTCACACTGCACTCTAATGAGGTCTTCTAGCAAAGCAGAGTCAAGAGAAAGCTCTCAGTGCTCTTCATTCAACATCGGAACTCAAGCTAGGACAACACTGACATGAGTAGTAGAGTTGTTATTATATTTTATTATATATTTATACATATTTATTGCTCTTATGTCTATTACTGCTTTCTCATCTAAAGACTAATCAGGGTTGAATTAGGTATTCTGTATTTATTATTTTTTATTTATTCTGCTCAGGCAGGGCCATGGATACCTATGCTGCAATAAACATTCATCCAAATAGTGTAGGGAGGAGAAATTGCCCCACAATGGCATCATTGTAGCTCTCCCTGTACCAGTGCAGTTCCAGTTCACATTTGTAATTAGTTAACTGCTAAATGTTTGTCCTCTCGGGTTACACCCAAGGGTCCTTGTGCGTGTGTTTGTGTGTCTGTGTATGTATGTGTGTGTGACCCTCCCCCTTCCCCCACTCCGCCAAAAAAGTAATTACGACAGCACCCCAAAAGTAGACCAGAGACGGAAAGCCTGTTATAAACAGCTACTGACAGAATCCTCAAGGGAGAACGTGCACATAAACACGGAGGGGGAGCAATTAAAGGCAGATGTGTGTGTGTGTGTGTGTGTGTGTGTGTGTGTGTGTGTGTGTGTGTGCATGAGGGAAAGAGAAAAATGGAAAAGAATATCTGTATATATGTATATGCACACTCCTACATGTTTTTGTGCATGCATTCATGCATATGAGCGGGACAATGTATATTTGGACAAGTGTGTGTGTGTTTGTGTGTGTGTGTGTGTGTGTGTGTGTGTGCACATGTGCGTGTGTGTTTATATGTGAGCTCTCTGTGTGAGTCCTGTTTCCCCCAGTAACTGCTGAGATGGCCGGGACTCCCACTGTGATCAGTACACTCAGAGGCACCACCTTTAAATTGGGCCCACCTTGACTAATGGGTCCTGTGTAGGGGAGCAGGGAGGAGAGGGAGCCATGCAGACTCAGAGAAAGAGAGAAGGGGGGGAGGTGCTTGGAGAGCAAAGGCTGAGCTGATAAACCTGACTCAGTGGCAGCGCTCTCTTACCTCAACCTCACCACCTCCCAAACAACACAAAAATATAGCAATGGCTCAGGGCTTTAATACTTGAGAGAGGACAAAGAGCAATGAGAATAACAGTGAAGAAATAGAAACTGAAGACATCAGTATAAGTTGCTGTCATGACCACTGAGGGAAAAGAAGTGAGAGATTGAGGGATAGAAAGAAGTGAGAGATTGAGGGATAGAAAGAAGTGAGAGATTGAGGGATAGAAAGAGCAAGGCAAAGAAGTAAAAGAAAAAACAAAAAAAAAAACGAGAGAAATGATGAGAAATGGTGATATTTTGCTGACCTCACTGGAGTCCTCCTGCTGGTTGATGACGGAGAGCGCGTCTTCGGCTGCCTGACGTTTGGCCTCGGCGACGGTGCGCTCCATCTTGGCGCGCTCGCTGCTGATCATCTCGTGGGCCTTCCTCTCCGCCTCGGCCACGGCCTTCTGCAGCTCAGACATGGCTTGCCTCTTCACCTCATTAACAGCCTCTTCTGAAAGACACCACACAAGTCCTCAAGGAGTGGCCACATGGATATATATGGTACACACACACACATGCACACACACACACACACACACACACACACACACACACACACACACACATTCACAGCCTCTTCTGACACAGAACTGTTTAAGAATTGGTGTTATGGACAATACTTGCATACACACACACACACTCAGTGCACAGTACACAAACTTCTGCACAGATACCAATGTTGCACAACTAAAAAAAAAAAATAGCAATGTAATGACAATGATATGTCAGTTAATTTAATTATTTATTAAGGATATATATTTTATTTTTTATATATTTAATTTATAAGGAATACATTTTAGCTCATTCAATGATTCATTAAAAAACTAAATAATTTCAAATATCATGATATACTGTCATTCACCAGAAAGAAATTCTCAAATGGGTACCAAATTAATGGTAATTATTTACTTTGTAAATTCCTCTCTAATTAACCTCTTTTTCAAAAACTGCAGTGCCTTTAATTGGAGTATTTGGTTTGATCTGCTCCAAAGCAGATGCAGTGGGTTTGGGGTTAATTAGAATTAGCAGCAGCCATTTGCATTTGAAATAGAAACTGGCTTCTTTCCCCGCATTTGATGAAGACAGGTAAAAACAACAAAAAAAAATCAAAGGATTTTTTATTCACTGCGTTCTAACTGCTCCAGTGTGATAGCACCTCGGGACGCATCGCACTGTAAAATATGCTCAAATGCAGGCCCACTTTTGCATAATTTGAATCATTAGCCTATTGTGAGTAAATACTTTTTATATCATGAATACACCCCTACGAAATAGTTTTGACTCTGATACACGTTTGAATGGTGAGGCGTGGCGATGCCTTTTTGTTTTCCTCCATCAAGGTTGCAGCTTGACTAATTGTATATGCAAATCAGGCAATTTATATTTAAATTATGCATTTCTGCCGGGATCCCAAAGGCGAATGCAGATCAGGCTTCCACAACTGGTAGGACATTGTTTTAGAGACTTGAATATTTATCACAAAATAGAAACAGGGGGTCTACTGTGAAACAGAAAGATGGAAATCGAAAAGAAATCTTGATTTTCCAGCGTGACAATACAGTCTGGCTCCTCTTTGTTTACTGTGTCTGTGGTGCTCCACAATTATGCCACCTCATTAAATCTCTTCAACACTGAAATCTTAATTCCTGATTCTTGTTCTATCTCTCTTAAGTCCAGACATATGGTGGTAAAGAATGAAAAAGAAAACATCAGTGACAATGATCTTGTCCATACTGTCATACTGTATCTCTGCACTGAGAGACTATTAAAGAGTACCAGTTATTCATGGTCTTCTCAAACAAATGTGATTTTTTTTACAATCCTGTAGACTGAGATCATGGAAATAGTCTTGAATATCTTTGATATATTTGGCATTTACTCACAATAAAGCACATAAAAGCTCAATTTGCGGCCACCCAGCGGCCAACCCAGTCCCACCTCAGCTGTAATGCTATAAAAATGTGATTTGCTAAATCATGACTTTCTCTCCATCAGAAATCTGGTGGTCTGGCCTCTTTTCTGCAGTTGCCTTCCCTCTTGAACCCTTTATCCAGACTCTGTTTTAGCAGTTCATCTGAGGTCAGTAGATGAAAACACAAACAATGCAATCTACTCTTGCAATCATAGAATTACTCCAAGCGGACATCAGCGTTCCAAAAAAGAGTCCTATTTCAGGAATCAGTGCCATCACGGCTGGCTGTGTTTGCTTAGGGTTATGATGAAAAATACATTCAGTATATCCAATCTTTCCTGGCAGAGCTCAAACCACAAGTGCACTACCCAAAGCCCAGAATGTCTGGGGACCCAAGAGTAAAGTCAACTGAGCCAGAACAGTAGAACAGTTTAATGATCTAACTCCACGTGTAGACATTTCATGTGCTAAATTACTCATAGTGGGACAGATGTGATGTGAATCTCTATCTCACTCTCTTTCTCTCTCTCTCTCTCTATCTCTCTCTCTCTCTCTCTCACGTGAATCTTCAAAGAAAAGCACTCACCGGCTTTCTTCCAGATTTCCTCTGGCACATAGCCTGACACTGGCCTGTGAAGCAGGTCCCGGTGAATCTCTGACAGACAGACAGACAGACAGAAAGTGTCACACTCATATTGCAACACAAACTCAGACCAAACTCCAGGTAACACCTACTATCTAACTTGACGGCAAACTAGTCATGATTAGTTCACTAATGTGTACATATCTATTCAGTGATCTGGAGTATCTGAGGGTATAGCATGTGTTTGTGTGAAGGCCTGCCTGATGGAGAGTTTTACTGACTGACTTGGCTCTGCTACTCTTGCTTGACTTGTGAAGTGTGTGTGTGTGTGTGTGTGTGTGTGTGTGTGGGGAGAAGTATCTGTGTGTGTGCGTACCTGCAGTAGAACCGTCCTGGCTGCCGGGGCTCTGCTGCCGTGACTGGCTGCTGCTGCTGCTGCTTCCCTTCTTCAGGTCCTCGGCGTCGCTGTAGCGGCGGATCCAGTAGTTGAGCTCCTCGCGGTCCGCCTCCTGACAGCGCCGCAGGACCGTCAGCGAGCGCCGCGTCTTCTCCACCATGTCCATGATACAGTTCAGCAGCTGCAGGTACACACACACACACACACACACACACACACACACACACACACACACACACAGGCTGAGTGACACAGGACATGAACTGACCTGGTTTTGCACAGAGAGCCAAAGATTTCTTTTTTCTGTTCTTGATTAAGCATGTCTGGCATGGTGGAAAGTCCCAAACCTCACACTTAGATGAAACTGACTCAAATTCTGGTTGCACTTGAAGGCAAACAGATGTGTATGATTTTCAGCAGGTCTGAGTGACTGCTGTAACTACAGAACCCAGTAAAGACAAACAGCAGCATGTGCAGCCATTTTGAATTAAGAGCGCAAGGACGGAAGCAGCTCCGTTACACAGGCAAAACACAGTACACACAGTACCACAGACTTTCATCAACTATCATTTGTGCTCTCTCTCACTCTCTCTCTCTCACTAACACAAATATAAACAAACATAAACAAACATACACAAGCCCACACACACACACACACACACACACACACACACACACAGACGTGCGCATGCACACACACACACTCACACACACACACACACACACACACACACACACACACACACACACACACACACACAGACACTGTTAGATAGTAATAAAAATGTTATTACTTTTCTTACATGGTCAAGGTGTTTCCACTCCTCTGCCCATTCTCGATCTGTGAGCCGGTGGTCAATGACCTCCTCCTGCCGTGCTCCATGCATCCCTGCCCCCAGCCCAGGGAGAGAGAGAGACAGAGAGAGAGAGAGAGAGAGAGAGAGAGAGAGAGAAGAGAGGAAGAGTTAGACAGAGTCAAGTGACGGATAGCAGTGACTTCATCAGCATTTGGCTTTCATTTTCCCTCATTATACTCATTTTTTGCCTTTGTTGCCTCTGGCAGTTAGTCCAACTGGAGTTGAGTTGAAGCTATCATTTACAGTCATTTAAAATACACACACACACACACACACACACACACACACACACACACAGAGACAATTACTGTGCTATAACTGTGCACCCACTCTTCACTGTACTCCATCCTAAGGTCCATCCATTTCTCTTTTCCTCTCATCTCCCTCTCTCTCTTTTCTTCCCACTACACTCCATCTACCCTCTTCATTGCCCCATTCTTTAACCCCCCCCCCCCACCCCCCCGCCCCCCCACCCAGATTCGTACCCCTCCCCACCCATTCCTCACCCCCCCCCCCCCACCCCACCCCCCACATCTCTGTCGTCTCCTCCTCATCTCAGACTCATCCATATCTCTCCATATCACTCTTCTCTCCCCTCCAGTCATCTCCACCTCCCCCAACTCCCACCCAGACATTCTTCACCCATGGGTCCTCATCATCAGCTCCCTCACTCACCCCCTGTCATCTCCCAGTTTCTCCATCGATAGACCCTCTCCTCTCTCTCCCATTCTCCCCTTTTTACAGGCAGTCAGTGTGACCCCTTCCACCACACACACACCCAGCCCAGGGCCATGACTGACACACACTCATAAGCATCCATCACCGAGGCCCAGTGCTCCTGTCCCAGACTATTTTTAGAACAACCCCCCAAGCACACACCATTAGGATGATGTCACCATGGGGTAGAGCTCTACCTTTACGCTCGTCCTCTCTGAAGAGGCGGTTCTGCCTTGGATTCCACTGAAGTTCTAACAAAGTTATATTTTAGGTTTAAAATTAGATGAAATGAATGATGGAACAGCTTGTAAGGCAGGGTTGACAGACCGGGAATGTGAGAATCCATCTAAAATGCTAAGAAAATCTGATAGCTGGAGGTGGGGAAGTGTATCATGTTTCCACCCAGCAATCTGCTGACCTGAATCTGGCTTCTATTCCTGGTTTGTGCATATGCTGTAGGTTCTGTAGGTTAAAAGTGTCTGCTGAATATACTTTACTGCTATGATAGATCAATTCAATGCACACATGGCACACACAAACACACACATGCACACCCATACACACACACACACACACACACACACACACACACGCACACATACACACATGCACCCCCCCACACACACTCACACCCACACCCACACTCACACACACACACGCACACCCACACACACACACACACACACACACACACGCAAACTCTCTCTCCTTGACCCTTTGTGAGTGTCTTACCCATGGGCCTGGGGCGTTCCCTGATCTCGCGGTGGTTGGGGTGCCTGTAGGACTCTCTGTAGTGGTGGGCCAGCGCCATGTCATCCAGGCGGTAGTGCTGTGGGGGTGGGGGCGTGGGGTGGGGCAGGCCATTGGGCTGGTAGGGCAGGCCGTTGGAGGGGCTGAAGCGCTGGCCAGGGCTGATGGTGCAGGGCCTCTTGTTGGGGTGCTCCGGGTGCATGTTGTCCCGCTCGAAGCCGTTCTCTTTGGTTCTGCTGACACACACAAGAGGTTGGGGGGGTGTGATGGATTGCATGGAGGAAGAGGCTTGGAGGAGGGCTTAAACACAGCCAGTGTGAACAGAACATTGTGTAAAAAGGTACAGGAGGCAGCTGGAGCGTTCTCTTGTCTCAGGATACTGGACATGACAAACCATTTCAAATCATGGTGATCACACTTTACATTTATGCATTTAGGAGACACTTCTATCCAAAGCAACTTACATTTGTCAACTACCAATTATATCAGGGCTAAGTGCCTTGCTCAAGGGCACAACGGTGGCAGCCAGGATTCGAACCCACAATTTTCTAGGCTACTTGCATGCCAGGTTCCTTAACCAGTACGCCACCACCGCCCACTCTAGGTGCAACATGCAACATTCATCTTGCAAAGAGTACATAGATCTGTTCAACAGTCAACATTTAGGACACATATGACCCTGAGATTAATAATGCAGCCCTTGGCAATGAAATGTTCAGGTTTATTTTCAGTGAGCTCATAAATGAGGCACAGGAGAAGCATAAACTGCCACTTCTTCAGACTGTCTCATCCACCCTGCAGCTCAACCAGACTAAAGCTCTTAATGAAGTAAGTCTCCAGGCTCCACACACACCTTCCACATGCTCAACAGAACACACACACACACACACACACACACACACACACACACACACACACACACACTCCCCCACACGCACACTCACTCACGCACACACAAACACACACACACACGCATACACACACACCCCAACCCCATCCCACCTCACGCAGTCTCCATCCCACCATAAGACAGCTCCACAGCAGCTGCTCTGTCTCCTCCACCTGATAATTACACTGACATTTTCAACTAGCTCTACCTGCCACACTGTCTAATTAAAAACTCATGCATTTAAACATGAACACCATCCCAGAGTGGAACCTGTTTCTCCGGGCACACCTTTGACAGGAGCACCGCTAGACTTGGTACACTACAACACTCATGCATTTGAACATGAACACCATCCCAGAGTGAAACCTGTTTGTCTGGGCACACCTTTGACAGGAGCATCGCTAGACTTGTTACACTACAACACTCTGGACACACTGCTAATGGCCAGAATGTTCTGCACATGTGAAGTTGCCATGGTGACACATGGTTTGAATATGAGTTCTACCGAAATAGCCATGAATTGTATTCAAGCAATTAAGCTTTTAGCCTTCCCTTGTTTTTGTTTCATTTATATAGCTGTACTTTTCTCTCGTTCTTTGCTCTCGTTCTTTGCTCTTGTTCTTTCTTCTCGTTCTCTCCTGGTGGAAGGTGGGGGTTGGAGGGACGTTATGCTGCCATATCAGCGGGGGACCATCTGCCCTTGATAGCGACCTTTTCCCCGAACACAGTAGTAACATTGCTGCTCACACAATATCCCACAAATATGCAGGTACCACTGAAAAAAAATCCACCATCTAATAGGTCTGCAGTAACCACTGGGGGGGGGGAAGGTTATTAATATCTGGCTGCTGGACTTTTGTTTCATTATTTAAAAAGAGTACATTTTCTTGTCTTACCCGAGAAAAATGAAATGGATATCTCAGGGGACTGAGTTTGATATAGAGCACAGGGAAAATGGATCCCTCTCGATTAGTTCCCCAAAAACAACTCTCCGCCTCCATCCACCTTTCCCTTCTCTTCTGCCTCTTCCACTCTTTCTCTTGACCTCCGCTCTTTACACATTGCCTCTATTTACTCTCATGCACATATACTTGCTCTCTCTCTCCTCTCTTTCACTCTCTTCCCCTCTCTTTCTCTCTTTTTCTCTTTCTCTGATTTCCATACACATAGAAAAGGCACATGCACATTTAGACTCAATTTTAGAGCATCAGACTCGGACAGAGCTTCTTTTCCCTCTCTCTCTCTCTCTCTCTCTCTCCGTGTCTCGCTCTTCTGTCTGGGCTCCCTGTTCCGCTCCATTAAACACTATGCTTGGCTGGTTTGCAGTTTACACAGACAGCAGCCTTCATCCGCATCCACAAAAGCGCTGGATTTTCATTTCCCTCCCTGAGCGCTTCTCCACTAGCTCATACATTCACTCCATGTGCTCACTGTAGACGGCCAGGAAATACAAAAGTCCAGCAGTTCGGCTTTTCACCACAGATGACCTCTTGTGACCTACACCTTGTCCTCAATCGGCGTCGGATCCTTGACTTTAATTGCCTTCCATTTCTCCCTGCTCTTCCTGCTCTTTTATCTTCTTCCTGCTTCTGGTTCCTCCTCAGATGTCACATGTGTGCCTACTTCCTCCTTCCCCTTCATCACATCCTCCGGCCTCCCAGTGCTGTTGTTTAGGCAGGGTCACGACCCCAGCCACTGGCCCGCTGGTCTCACAGTGCTGACTCAGCGCCCTACATGTCCCACCCAACCCTCCATGTTGTGCAAAATTCAGAGCATTAGAATTAGCTTTCATTCAATTCAGGAATCAGATTCAATTTCGTTTAATTTCACTTCCTTTAATTTAATTTGAATCGCAAATTTGCTTCCTGTTTGCTAACTCAATTCAAATTCAACTGAAATTCATTTGCAGTCCAATTCTGAATTTTGCACAACCCAGCAACCAACTTCCCACCGCCAACATGCTCCAACACCCCACTTCCTCCTGTTCCATTCCACCTCCCTTCTCCTTTCTCTGCTCACCTGTCAGGTGTCCGCCGCTTGCCGTTCTCGTTGACGTCCAGCAGGAGCTCGGAGGAGTCGACGGGCGAGGTGGTGCTAGTGTCCAGCAGGAGCTGCTCGTGTTGGGCCAGGTACTGGGCTGGGTTCTGCTTGGCCAGCCGTGCGCAGTGGAGAAGCTCCCGCTGCAGCAGGGGCAGGTTGGCCTGGGAGGGAGACAGGAGCTGCTCAGAAATGCTCAACAGCCAATCTTTTCAGATAGACCTTTTACAGGCTAGGCTTAACACTAAGAAGCCACTGGAGAGTACCTTTACATAGCAGCTCAAAGCAGACTGTAAACAACAGGAATTCATTCAGAGGGCATGACTGCATGCGACAGAAGAGGATTCGTTCTCATAGCATTAATCTTGCGTTTGCTGTAAAGCTGTACTTCTAAGATAAATGTACAACATTTTAATGTAATATAACTACAAATACACTGAATGGAGTCATTTCATCAGAAACGTTCATCCAAATACATTTTTAGAGCTTCATATTTTCACAGTTCAGTCCACTGAGCAGTCACATGTGATTTGCATCATCTAGATGCAGAATCTGGCCGAGGGAGAGAGGAGAGAGAGACATGGCTGCTTTCACTGAGAGACACCAAAGGTTTTTGTTTGTCCATTACCTCCAGGAGGGACTGTGTGTGTGTGTGTGTGTGTGTGTGTGTGTGATTTTGGGGGCGCAGCAGGGAATCGATGACCCAGCATGCATTAGTGCCTCCTGGTGCTCTGATGATGCCCGAGGACGAGCAGCAAATGACTGGGTGGCCCACATCAAAGCAGTGTGGATGAGCAGTGGGCTAACATTTCCACACATGACCCTCTCCAAACCTGCTTCTTTCTTCTGGTTTGGAGATCTTTGCTCTTCTCTGCCTCCTCTCTGATAACAGCCTACTGAATGCTTTCTACTCTCTCAAAAGGGTTATGGTTTACCTCATGTACCACCTTCCACACACACACACACACACACACGCACACACACACACACACACGCACACACACGCAGGAGTATTTTTGTCATGTTACAGTAGATGAAAGGTTTCCATAATTCCCACCTGGAGACAGCAGTAGAGCCATTACTGCAGTGTAAATGGCACTAAGTGTCAGTGGTGGACTGGCTGTTTCTAAGAGATCCATTTTCACACTCACACACACACACACACACACACACAAACACACACCAAGACATTTCTGCTGTCTCCACACACACATTCTCTGTATAAGCGAAGAGGAGAGAAGAGTCCAGTCGTCAAGCAGGAGCACATCTCTCTCTCTCTCTCTCTTGTTTTGTTTCTCTCGTTCCCCCACTGAAACTCCATCTTTCTCTCATTCTCCCTATCCCTTCTCTCATCACCTGCCTGCTGTCTCTCTCTGCATCTCCATCTCCCTGCACTCCATTTCTTTCATTCTACCAGCGTCTCACACTACATGTCTTTTTTCTTGCCACCAACTTTCTCTCTCTTATTCGCACTGTCTTTCTCTACCTCTAAAAATACTGCACAGTGACAAGTGTGTGTTGGATGATTGTATTCACACTCTGCTTGACAAATATGACAGGCCTAAGACCTCAGTGGTTCTTATTGGCTGCGAGTGAAGAAGGGCTCTGTACCGGCCACTGACTGGCATACTGCTCAAGTTAATGGGGTGTTAATAGTTTATGGCAGTAATTACTCAGAGAGAGAGAGACAGAAAGAGAGAGAGAGAGTAAGAGAGAGAGAAAGAAACAGATTGCTGTGACCCAAGTGACCTAAGATTTCATTATGTGGAGGGCATGGTAATTATGTCTAGTTCAGTAGTGGTAGCTGGCGCTCGGCGTTACAGGCCAGGCCATAATGAGCCTCGACAGCGTAGCTCTTAGCGAGCAGCGAAGCCTTGGCATTCTCTCTCTCTCTCTGTCTCTCTCTCTCTCTCTCGCTCTCTCTCATCACACCAACCTGGACAATTTATTAGCTGCCCCCTACACGCTGTCTGTCTTTCAACTTCTCTTTTTTCTGTTGGACTGTCCCTCCTACACACACACAATTACATTTGTCAGGAAATAACGCACAAGCCCTTTAACACAGCTCCTCATTGAAGCTGCAGTGTGGGCTTCAAGTGCACCATGGAGAGTTTTCCTTGTGAAGGTTAGCGTCTATTGTACACTTCTACGCTGGCATGGCAGTAGCCAATTTTACAGGGCTTAAACTGACAACACTCTCAAGGCTCTTATTTAAGTATTGTGTGTTGCTGTATTGAAAACCAAAGGGGTGTTTTGTTCTCCCTGATCTCAGCTCAGCAGACTGTCCTGTGCCCTGTGTAGTTCCGCGCTCGCACAGGTCAGATCTCAGACGGCTCACACATAACCATTATGGCACTAAAGACAGGCACTGTGGTGAAACACTCCTGTTTGGCGAAAACACCAAACGCAAGAAGGAGAACACCACCAACAACAAGGACAGCAAAAGCAAAGGATGAGAAGTACAAGACGACAACATCAAAGAAGAGGAGGATGAAGGGATTCTGTTCATTTGGCATTCTCTCCAGTTTGGGATTACATCATTAGGAAGGAGCAGGGTGTAAGGCTTTTCCAGTAAGAGCCTGCTAGCCACCAGAGACCAGGAGGGAGTGGAGTGGGAGGGGGAGGAGAAGGGGAGGGGGTCGCTAGGTGACATTAGCCTAATGAAAAAATGACTCTCATGCACATTGCTGCAGCTGCGCTTGCTACACTTCTAAAAGCCCCTGTTCCTGGAGCCATATGGCATTCGTCATTAAAGGTTCCTTTGAGAGAAGGCACTAAAATTAGACTAACAGAGAGGAAGAGTAAGGGAGGGACAGAGAGAGAGAGAGAGAGAGAGAGAGAGAGAATGAACTAGGGAGAACGAGAGACAGAGAGAGGGAGGGAGGAAGAGGAATTGAAAAAAACAACAAACTTGCATCTTTGATTCCAACCCTCTTGTCTACATGATACAGTTACCATATGGTGTGGTGCAGGGAGACAAGGAGAGAGAGAGAGTGAAAGAAAGAAAGAAAGCGAGAATGAAGAGAGAAGGAGGGAGTGGAGGAAATGTCCCTGCGAGCCTCTCTTCATCCGTCAGCGAGGGGCTCAACCCCTAATGGGACCAATTTCTGTACGGGAGAGCGGAGCGATGTGAGGTGATGGGAGGTGATAGGAGGCGATGGGATACGATGGGAGGTGATGGGAGGTGATGGGATACGATGGGAGGCGATGGGAGGTGATGGGAGGCGATGGGATGTGATGGGAGGCGATGGGAGGTGATAGGAGGCGATGGGATACGATGGGAGGTGATGGGAGGTGATGGGAGGCGATGGGATGTGATGGGAGGTGATGGTAGGTGATGGAAGGCGATGGGAGGTGATGGGAGGTGATGGGATGCGATGGGAGGTGATGAGAAGAGCAGAGAAGAGCCCAGCACTCCAAATGAAAGGCACCAGAACGCAGCGCCGCAGGAAAGGAGGCCACACTCCTCCATCCTCACACCAGGACCTCATTCCATCACTGGCCTGATCACAGGGCCATAGTCTGCAGAAGCCAGCATACACTGCATTCACACTGTATATGAGTGTGTGTGGGTGTGTATGTGTATGTGTATGTGTATATGTGTGTATGCGTGCATTCATTGGCATGTATGCATAGGTTAAGTGTCTTTGTATGCCCCTTTCCATCTGTGTGTGTGTGTGTGTGTGTGTGTGTGTGTCTGTGTTGCATGGGTCATACACAATAATCACATTTGTACATGAGTCCCATTCCTGCGTCAAAAGGAAGTGTAGTTTAGTGCTGGTGTGTGTTTGTGTGTGTGTGTGTGTGTGTGTGCGTGCGTGCAATCAGTGTCTGGGCTGCTGCTGTTTGTACTATAAGCACTCAGTGATTCTCCCTGACAAGTGCTAAAAGACTAATGAGGACTTCTGCATGAGTATGTGTATGGCTGATTCAAATCCTCCTCTTTACTGCACAGTGCTTAAGCTGTCCAGTCAGTCCACACACACACACACACACACACACACACACACACACACACACACACACACACTCGGACAGAGGACAGAAAGCAGTGACAAATGGAGTGTTGCAAGGGCGCGTGCTGCTGACTCTCTCTTCCCAGGGAGCACAGCTGCTCAGGGTAACATGCTAATGGCCTCAAATATGGGTTTGCATCCCCCCACCAACCTTCAGCACACACACACTCACACACACACACACACACACACACACACCACACACACACACACAGCATTCCTCTCTGGAGAATATCGATGACTAACCAGTGAGGTCTACTCAGACTACTCACAAACAAATCAGCACTGGACCATGCTCAGTCTAACCCAAATGGGCCAAAACAACTACAAGTTCATGCCTTTCCAGTAATTCATTTCACGTGTACATGTGTATATACACACGTACCCACACTCACTCACACACATACATGCACACACACACACACACACACACACACACACACACGTGCCCACCTCACATACACACACGCACATACACACAGACATGCACACACACAGATATGTATGAAAAACATGTCTCTGCGTACAGTAAATGCAATGCCCGACCCTTCCTAAGCAGACTTGTGTGTCCATTAAAGCCTGTCATCTCTAGCCCTCTCTTCTCCCCTCTCTTCTGCTTGGCTTCTCCACTCCCCTCCCCTCCCCTCCCCTCCCCTACCCCCCCAGAGCAGAGCAGTGCACATCTGCATCTGGGCTGAGCCGTGCTCTGGGCTCAAATGCGCTCCAGACCCCCATCAGGGGGATTGTGCAATACCTTCAGAAAGGGGATGACAAAGGGTCGGAGAGGGAAGTTGGTCGCCTCTTGCAGCTTGGAGTGGAATTCCTCTATGGTCAGAGTGGAGTTCTAGGGCAGAGAGAGAGAGAGGGAGGGAGAGAGAGAGGGAGAGAGAGGGAGGGAGGGAGGGAGAGAAGCACAAACGCTTAGATACATGTGGAAGAGATTATGTGAGAATATTACTTATTGGAGGCTAAACTGTATCCTGCTCAAGATTGAATGATTTTCAGCACATAATGGGAGACACATGCAGAGAGGCTGTGCTCGGCAACTGTTACCACGGAGCCTCGTTTACATGTGCAGACCAAAGAGTTCAGGAGCCCCATTGAAACAAGGTGGAAACGATGTGCCTGTGTCTCTATGTGTGTGTGTGTGTGTGTGTGTGTGTGTGTGTGTGTGTTTTCAGTAACTCTATCTACCACTTTATTTTCCATCTTTAGCACATCAGGCCATACTATAAGAGGCGTATGACAGCTTATGTTTAAAATAATGGTATATGTGTGTGTGTGTGTGTGTGTGTGTGTGTGTGTGTGTGTGTGTGTGTGTGTATGCGTTTGTGTGTGTGTGTGTGAGTACGTGAACGTGAGTGTGTGTTCAGTAATGACAGGTGTGTAGCAGCTTACTGGCCTGCATTTGTAGATTTCTTTGAACTTGGTTTTTCATAGCAAATCATAATGTAAATGTAATGGAAGAGGAATGGCTTGTTTTCTATGCTTTCTATCTCTCTCTCTTTACTCTCTGCCTCAAATGATGGCAATACACACTTTTCAATTTGGAGATGTTATTTCCATGACAAGTACTGGGGGAGAAAAAAAAACAAGAAAAAAAAAAAGTGTGTAGAAAAATATGTGCATACATCTGTGAATTTGTGTGTGCATGTGTGTGTGTGTGCATGTTGTGTGTCTAAGAAGTGAGCGCGCGTGTGTGTATGCGTGTGTGTGTGTGTGTGGGGGGGGGGGGCACTGAAGAAAGACACACAGGCCTCCTTTTTTCCTCCTTATTTCCCAGACCTGAATTTTGTTACATTAGGCTTACATCTGTTCGCCCAGATTGCAGAGGCCTGTTTTGACAGGCCGAGAGCCTCCAGAGCTTTCCTCCAGCGCCGCCAGTGCTAATTAAGTGTGTCACTCTTTTGAGCGCGCCTGAGAGGGGAGCGAATTAAAGCGGCATGCAAGCCGAGGGGACAAGAGGAAAAGCTCCACGTGGAGACTCTGTGCAAAATAAACAAATGCCAGCCAGAGCAACATGGAGGGCTAATTAAAGCAGCCCTCCTTCACTACTGCCAGAACTGTTACTGCATTCTTTCATTATTATTCTCTCTCCTTACTATTTGTCTACTGCCGAGGAGAGGAAGCTGGATAAATTTGCCACCGCACATATTCACACACACACACACACACACACACACACACACACACACACACACACACACACACACGCTACATTTCATTTCTTTGGAAAACTACCAAAGTATTTCTTTTGTTATGCATTTACTTCCGTTCATTTAACACACTTTTATTCAGCATGATTTATAATATAGCAGGAATAGAAATGGTTTTCTCAGTAAAGGCAGTCCATTGCTGGTCCCCTGCTGTATTAGTGTAGTGACTGGAACATGACAATTTGTTTGCGCGACATGATGTCCTGCTACTGATGACAGAAATGCAAAGTGGGTTTTAAATTGAAATTTAAAGTGAAATCTTCATTGCACCACACAAACAGCTTTTCAATAAGTGTGTCCAAGCCTCTGTATGTTTTCACACATGTCCGGAGGTAACATAGTTGTGATTACACTGTGTTCACAATAATAAGAGCTGTATGTGTGTGTGTGCATGTGTGAGTGTGTGTGTGTGTGTGTGTTACTCACCACTAGGCCCAGAACCAGGGTGCGCACACGCTCGCCAATCTCAGGTGAGATGTCGTTGCCAAACTGCTGCAGCGTGGTGAGGAAGCGCTTGAGCTTGCTGAGCTGTCTCGCCCCGCACGCCGGCGGCAGCTGCTGATTGGCCAGTGAGGATGAGGAAGAGGAGGAAGGGCCGTTGCTGAAGCCGTTGGGCGGGGAGGGAGCGCCATTCAAGGTGGTGGGAGAATGACTGCTGCCATTGGTCACTGGACAGACAGAGAGCGAGAGGGAGGCATGAGTTTCAGAAATCTTCTCACATCTAAGTCGTCTCTCAGAAGAACATTTCATTAATATTCTGAATTTGTTGAATGGGAAAGAATTTCAAATAGGAAGGGATATAGAAGGGGAGGGAGTTGCCTCTTCTGTAGCTCACTGGGAATGAGAACAGAGGACACGGCGGAAGAGGAGGCATATTGGAGAGGAGGTAGAAGTGACTGGAGGGCCAGTTCCTGTGTTGACTCCCATTAGCTTTACGTCCTAATAGTTATTGTAAACCCAGATCCTCAGAGTCTTAAACACCTCCTATATCACCACGAAGCTACAGCTATACTGGCTGCTGCACCGAAATGTTGTGTTTGCACAGTGTAAATATAATTGTAGAAGACTAGCGCTATCATTTCTCCAAACATGTACAGTGCTCTTTCACTAGCTCCATTGGTGTGTGTGTGTGTGTGTGTGTGTGTGTGTGTGTGTGTGTGCGTGTGTGTGTGTCTGTGGTAGTGCTAGAGGTGATACCTACTGTAGTACTGCAGTGGTGCACTGGTACAAGGCTACAGAGTAGAGACCCCCCCCCCCCCACACACACACCTAATAAGATTAGACTGCCTGATAACCATCCCCCACCTATCAAACCAGTCCCCCTCCCCCCTGGACTCTCTCCAACACTGAGGAAACAAGAAGCTTCAGCCGCATCTGCTAACAATTACACCCAGCGAGAGGGGGGTGGTGGTGCCGGTGGTGCCGGCGGTGGGTGGGGGTGCTGACGGAGGTGGCGGGGTATCAAAGTTACTGCTTTGTTAAAGCTTCAGCACATGTAATTAGAGGCTCCCTTTAAAGAGATAGTCTGCCCGGCTTCAGAGCCAGCTCTCCATGGGCTAATTGCAGACTTCGAGTGATCCGATTTTAGGAAGCTGGCAACGGAAGACTGGGAAGCTGGGATTTAAGGCAGTGGGTGGATGGAGTGGGGTGGGGGTGGGGAATGTGGTTGTGTGACAGCGTGCTAGGAGACGTTCTGTTACACAGGGAGGACTGCGCCATGTGCCATCATACTGCTGATGCTGGAATGTGTGTGTATGCCCACACACGAGTACATTTGTGTACGTGTGCGTGTGTGTGTGTGTGTGTGTGTTTGCATGTGTGTTTACGTCTGGAGATTGAGTGTGTGGGTGAGGGTGTCTGCATGAATATGTGTGTGTGTGTGTGTGAGTACTCACATGTGGTAGGGGTGAAGGAGCTGGCTCTGGGGGCTCCCTGTGAGGTGGGGGGCGGGGGCATGGTGGGGGGCGTTAACCTGGACTGTGTTTTCACATCCGCCGGTGAGTCGGGCATGGTGAGGCGCTTCTCAGTGCGACCTGCACACACACAGGAAAAAAAAAACAAAAAAGGCAATTAATTTACTATTTACCATATGTCCACATAGCATCATTTAGATGTCCTTAGAATCTCACTGACAGCGTTAAAAAATACAATAGTCAAACAACAAAACAATTGCACTCCATCCAGCACAAATCATTTTTAAACTCTTTTCCGGCAAACTCTTTTCCTTTTGTATTTTGAGATTTTTTTTCCACACCTTTAGTTTTCATCCACCTTTCAGTCAGCAGCACACGTTTCACATCCCCTCTTGTTTCACACACTCCACTCACATCTGCTCAGATTAGCTACACACACACACACACACATACACACCCGTGTGTGAGTGTTTGAGTTTGCCATTGTGCTGCTGGGTGTCACCTCCTGTGCAGCTGTACTGTTGTTCTCTGTCTAAGAATTCTATGCAAATGATCTTTTTTACAGGGCACTTGGCCTAAACTGAAACATCATGGGACTTTGAGGGAACTTGGAGACTGAAGCATCATGGGACCTTGATAAGACAGGGCGGAGCCCTGCCCTGAGGTGAGTGTTAGTTTAGTGGGACCTGCACTAGGCAGGACTACTTCTGCCTCTCTGTGCCTCTGTTACTAATCGGAAAAGTCAACAGCCGCTATCAAGAGGTCAAGCATGGACCTTTCTGGAAAAGGATGGGTGGGTGCGAGGGAAAATCAGACACTGTGGCGAAAGATACAGAGAAAACGGCACTCTGGGTAATGTAAGAGTACTGATGATAGCATTTCAAAATCTAAGAACTGCTTTAGACTACACTTGTGGGAAGCACAAGTTTGAATCCCCCTAACAGAGTGGATCATGGAAGAAGAACTAGAGAAACCCAGTGATGGACAAAGAGAGAGACTGAGAGGGAGACAGAGATAGAGAGAGGAGAAGACAGGCAGACACAGACGCAGACAGAGATAGAGATAGCGTGAGTGAAAGGAAGGGAAGGGAAGGGTGGACTGCTCTCCGTCTGCTCGCTCAGCTGGTATCAGTGCGGGAGTCTGGGCAGTGTGGGATCTGGCTGTGGGGAGGAGCATGCTCCAGACTCTCCCCCAAGAGGCCAAGGCTGTTTGTGTGCATACATGTTCCACGCACTGGGCTGACTCCTCCAGCCAAAGTCAGTGAGTGTGTGTTTGTGTGTTTGTCTGTGTGTGTGTGTGTGTGTGTGTGTGTGTGTGTGTGTGTGTGTGTGAGGAGGGTACAACTAGAGTGTTCATATTGTGTGCATAAATGTTGTAGACACAGAGCAGCCTCCTTACACACATTTCCCACAGTCAAAGACATTGTGGTTCTATGAGATGATTTCTTTTGCTGTCTATGTGTGTGCCCAGACATAAGTTCATCTTTGGCACATTCCTACATAGTGCTACAGCATCCTCACTGACAACATGCGGTCCAGCAGGGACAATCATCTAACTGACCGCCACAGTGGCCAGAACCTCACTGACCATCAGTAGCCAGAACCATCCGCAGGCCATCAAAACACACGTCTGATCCCTCCACCCCATACCCCCGCCACACGCTCACACACACACACACACACACACACACACACACACACACTGACTGACCAGATCTCCAGTATCATCAAAACATCTCACTTCAACAGGACATCACCAAACACACACACACACACACATAGAAAGCCAGCAGAGCACACAGTCCTGCAGAGCCCAGTGCTGCAATCTCAAAGGCTCTTTTTAACCAGGTGCCTACAGTGATATACAGTGTGTTAGTCAGATATCACCTGACTCTGATGATCTTGTTCTACTGATAAAACCCCATAGGGATTTATTTGATACAGATGTATTTGGAGTTGTAAAGCTGAGTCTGCCAAGTGATTGCAAATCTATAGCATGTAATGTATATAATAACGGCTATACGGCCACATGAACAGAAGTATAATCTAATGTAGGCTACCTGGCCAGGGACACGCAGCATGTAAATGTAATGAGAACCGATGGTAGATCTGTGGGATATAGGAACATGTGTTAGGGTTGGTGTGTGTGGGGCTGGTTCACAGGGGGAAGGGAATGATGCTGTGTGTGGGAGCGGGAGTGGGGGTGGGGGGCCGGGAATGGGAGGATTAGAGCCAGGGTCAGAGCAGTAATTGGATTGAGGCACCGTGCGTGGCTAAGAGAGAAAATGTGAGGAAATCTCGCTCAAACAGACTCAATGGCACATAAGTACACACACACACACACACACACACACACACACACACACACACACGTGCGCATATGTACATACACACACAGGCGTATATGTACACACAAAAATAATGAAACATGAACAACTCCAGGAGATGAATAATATGGGGAAAGTGCTTTTCCCCTCCTGCAAATGTAAAAGACATTTGTTCTGCGTTCTTGTCTCCAAATATCTTCTTCAATATTTCTAAAATATTTTTTCTAAGTGGAAAGCATCTACATTTACTATTGAACTTGTCAGTAATATTTACACCCTACAGACATTGCTTAATAAACTGATCAGGATCACAAGGGATCACAATAATAACCTAGCAACCATTTTACAGACCTTCATAATGCCTCAGATTTAACATGGCAGACTAGACAAAAACTGATTCTGTTTCTGCTTTAAGGCTTAGAGAGAATGGTGAAATCAACAAATGGATTTCATTAAATGACTACTTTGTTCCTACATCTGTGTCCTCGACTATGCAAAGTGGATAGCTAATTAAGCTATCGTATAAAATGCATCATTCAACAACAACGGCAAAAAAAAAACGATGTCAAGGTCCTTGGTGAATGGTTAATGGAATAAAATGAGATCCAGAGCTCTTCAAAAGAGGCCTCTATCCTCTTAACCAACCTTGGAAACAAACTGGAGCATGGCTAGCCCTGGCACACATGTGGAAACACCAAGCCCCATGGAGCTCATGTGGGCAGGGTCCATGAGCTGGTTGTCTGTATGTACATGTAAGAGAGCCTGGGCCTGGGAAGAGCAGATAGAGAGGATTGTCTGGGCAGGGAGGGAGGGATGGATGGATGGATGGATAGATAGATGGATGGATGGATGGATGGATGGATACTGGGGAGGGGTGTAATGGGACTCGCTGGGAGGGGAGATGGGAGACGGATGTGGCCTTTTCCATTTCTTCCTTGTGGTGAAACATCTTTTACCGAAGACTCAAAAGCAACCCTGCTGTATGGATTGCCATCAGTATGAGGGTGTGTGTGTGAGTGTGTGCGTGTGTGTGTGTGTGCATGTGTGTGTGTGTAGGGAGGGCATGGACTATTCTATGGATTATATTCAAATCACTGCACTCCTTTCATGGGACCAAATTCTACAGGGTGGCAAAATTCATTTTGAGACCCAATACAGAATCCCTTCAACATGAAATATTGAAATAATCTGCAATATTAATAAAGATTTTCCTTGTTGCTTGTTGTTACTGTTACTGTGTGTGTCTTCAGTCCAAGCTGTGCTTGAATACCATGTCTCTGTCTGCCTTCTGCAGCACCTCCTCAGTCTGGAGACAAACACAACACAAGCCTATTGTTCTAAGAGCACTTCAAACATTAGCCAGATTTCTTGCAGGGCATGCAATGTGCTTATGTGCTTTTATTCTCCCCCTTTTTGTCTCTCGCTTTGTTCCAGAAGAGAGAGATGACTTGACGAAGGCAAAGTGATTTCAGGGACCTCGACAGTCCTCCTTTCAAAAAGCCAAGTCTTTTGAAAGGAGCAGGGCTCTAGAGACTTTCAAAACACACCACACGCTATCATTGTTACTGCGTGTTTGTTTCTTTCTTGGCATATCTGGCAGTAGCTTCGGAGTCTTTGTTTACAGCCTCCATGGCTGGACTCTAATCTCTCGACTTGTGTCGAGATTCGAGATGGCAACCGCAGAGAGTTGCTGCAATCTCCAATCACTGGGCCTCTAAGAGTTTCCATTGTGTAAATAGAGAGGTGTGTTTTGGTAACTTCGCAAATGTCAAATTGGTAAGCAATCCACTCCATTTAAGGGACTAAACCAACATGTTAGTGTGACTCAATCATGTGAAGAAATGAGAAGCAGAAAGGGGTTGAGGTGACCCACACTGCAGGTACCAAACCACTTTCAGTTTCATCATCCCAGGTTTCTTTTACGTAACAACTCTGAATTTAGAATTACTTTCTACTCTCCCTCTCTCTCTCTCTCTCTTTCCCCATCTTTCCATCTCTCTCTCACTCTGCAAGCATGAAAAGCTAAACCCTTGGAGGCTCATGCAGTTTCTCAACCTGTGTAATTGTGTGCTTTGGTGCAGTTGCATATCAGTTACATCAGTCCGTGCAAAACACTGAAACAGCCCTGGTCTTGCTGTCTCTCCCAGTCGGTTAGGGCAGGATGCAGAGGCGCCAACCAAACAACACACTGATACAGCTTAAAATGATACTAGAATATCCTTCTTGTAAATGAAATCACTCTTACTGTAATATATCATTCTCACACTCTCACCCTCTCTCACACACCACAAACACAATCAAAGTCAAATACAAATGCCCACGTCTCCGACTGATGGGTCCGGGTGAGGAAGGTGATGATTGGAAAAAGAGCACGGCAAAAATCGGAAAGGAATCTCAATATATGAAAATGTCATTTTATGCATGACCGATATCAACCAACTGATCTGAAGAAAAATTAGGGGAGAGAAAGAAAGGAGGAAAAGAAAAAGAAAGGGAGAGAAAGAGGGAGGCAGTGTGTGTTCTATATTTAATGAATGTACTATATGATCTCTTCAACCTCTGTTTATTTCTCAGGTCTTTGTAAGATTTCAGAGATCCTTTGGCTACAAACCCTAATGCTTTCATGTCAAAACCAGCTCAATGGAACTGGATTGAAATGGCGAGAGGCAAGAAAAGAAAAGGAACTGTGTGTGTGTGTGTGTGTGTGTGTGTGTGTGTACACGTAAGAAGAGCACTGACTCGTTAAGCCATTAGGATTCAGTCGTTGTTCGAGAGGAGAGATGGGAAGGTGAGGAAGAGAAGGGAGTGTGTGTGTGTGTGTATGTGTGTGTGTGTGTTAGCGCATTGTGTGGGGAATGGAGGAGCTGAGGGAGGCAGAGTCTATTGGTATGCGAGTGCAGTCCCACCCACAGAATATGTGATGAACCAGTGTGCATGGCGGCGTGTGTATGTGTGTGTGTGTGTGTGTGTGTGTGTGTGTGTGTGTGTGTGTGTGTGTGCGCAGAGCAATCATTTGCGCCAGATGGAGGTGAATACAGAGTGCGCCCATCAAACCCCTCCTGCTTGTCAAAGAAGATGTATGAACCCCATCTCTTTCTCTCTTTCCTTCCTCGCTCTCTCTCTCTCCATTTTCCCCTCTCTTGCTCTTTTCCTCTCTCTCTCTCTCTCTCCACCTCCCTTAGCACCTGTTCTCTTCCCTCTCTAACTCTCTAGCCCTCTCTCTTCCTCTCCTCCTCCTGCCTCCATACCATCCTTCAGTCCCTCTATCTCAGACTCCTCTACCTCTCTTAGACCACTCCTTCCTTCCCGCTTCAGGATTTGTCTCCACGGAGGCTCTAGTCACTCTCCTCTTTTTCTCTATTCCTCTCTTTCTCTCTCTTCTTTTCTCTGTCTCTCCTTATTCCTCCTCTTCTACACTCCCGCTCTCTCATCCCCTCTCTCTCTCTCTCTCTCTCTCTCTCCCCCTCTCTCCCTCTCTCTCGGCTGGTCCCCAGGCAGCGCTAGTTCCTGGGCTTCGCATCGTTGGCTCCAGGTGGTGTGCCATCGTTCCATCCCTTCCCGTCAAATGATGCTTGGACTGGAGGGACCAGTCTCATCCCCCCCCCCCCCCCTCCCCAACAGACAGACACACACACACACACGCACACACACACACACTACCCCCCACCACCTTCTTTCCTCCCCCACCAAAACCACCCACCCCTCCCCATCCTACCCCACTCCATCCAGTCCCTCATCTCACAGGAGGCTTGTGGACTGCACTGGCTCCCTGCAACCTGTGGGCCGCAATTTATAAAGAGCCCCAAACAGCCCTGAATCTGCCCAGTGCTTACGTGCCCATGGGACAACATCAGGGAATGGCACACTGATAGACACTTACACCTAGACTACTGAGAAGCAACTATCCATGCACACAAACGCACACACACACACTCAACACACACAGACACTCAACACACACACACACCCACACACACACACACAGAACAAAAGAAAGGAAGTTAGGTTGCTGGTAGAGGTGAACTAAGTAGGCTAAGCGCACAGTGTATTGTTGTTTTATTTCAGCACAGACTGCACCATGGCTGGTGAGGCAGGCATACAGAGGGAGGCTTAACAATATGGACGACTACAAACCATCTGCTCGCATGTCTCAGGGAAAAAAAAAACAAAAACTTTTCCGTTGAAAATGCGGTAGATAGGTAGAAAAAAACACAGCATTACTGACCAATAAAACAGATGCAGCATTTAAGGGTGGAAGACTCTTTTTTCCTTTCATTCTTTTCCCCTCTCTTTCTCTTCTCCTTGCTGTGGATTTATAGTAAAGTCTGTTTTAACCATCTGTTGAAATAAGGCCCCCACTGGCATGGAGCTCTGAACAGGAAAACAAGTGTTGAGGAAAAATAAAAGTGATTCACAGCCTCTGTTACTTGTCCACAGAAATCTCAGAGATTTGCCTGAGTGGATCCTGTTGCCAGGTCAAGACCAAAAAAAAAAGAAAAAATGCATAAACGTGACAAATCCTTGAAGGCTTTTTAACTTCAGGACCTTGCAAGGGTACTGGCAAAAAAATGAGAACGCCTCATTATTCTAGCCAACACCTCCAACACACACACACACACACACAACACACACACACACACACACACAGACACACACAAGAACAATTGCGATTTGTGTTTTCATGTTTATGGTTTCTTTGGCCTCAAGCACAACCCCCTTCCTCCACTTGTGCTCGTAGCAAATTGAAAAATAATTATTTACTCGCATCTTATCTGTGGAGGCGGAATTAGAGCATGTTGTCAATAAAAAAGGGGCCTTTTGTCGTGAGATTAGTACTTTCAAACACGATTCTGATGCGTGGCCAACTCTCGAGTCAATGACTCACTCACGCTCGCTGGCTGGCATGGGCGGCTGCCAAGAACGTAGATACAGAGAGAGAGAGGGAGAGAGAGAGGGAGGGAGGGAGGGAGGGAGAGAGAGACGAAGTGCTGTGAACACACGCCCAAACACATGGCTTAATCTGGCATCAGACCAACATGGTGGCATTCATCTACACACACACACACACACACACAAACACACACACACACACACACACAGAGAGAGAGAGACTGTATTTACTCATGCTAATAGTTCTTTCATGTGCTCTTAGCTGGGGCATGTGTAAAGGCATTACAGGAGCGATCCATAGGCATTTAGCAGTAAGCTGTAGTGTATCACACACAAACACACACACACACACACTCTTAGCAAGATGGGGTGGCGTCTCCTGCCCTGAGGGCGTCTTTTGTGGGTGTCCTCATCGGGGAACAATTAGAGTTTGTGAAAGATGTCAGAAGTGCTACTAATTAGAGGCCTGCAGGCCTCCTCCTGGACGATACATCCAGGTGGAATAAGGGCTCGCTCTCCTCCTCCAGGAGTCCAGAGCAGGGACAGGAGGAAGAGGAGGAAGAGGAGGAAGAGGGCTATGATGGAGGATGGATCTGGAGATGCTGAGATTGGGATTCGGAATGGGAGTTTACTGTGTTTTTATTTGCTAGCCTTACACAAGCCTCACTTCTATTCTTTTCTCTGCTGTTTTACTGCACCTGAGTGCATCTGAATCAAACAAACCACAGCTTTACCTTTTCCCTGCCTCAGCCACACACACACACACACACACACACACACACACACATTATTCTTCCTGCATCCCCAGTGAGTGAGTGAGGTCTCCTCTCTCCTCTCCTCCTCAGCACCCAGCCCCAGTCCCGGCCCAGTTCCGGCCCAGCCCCAGTCCAGTGCAGCGCGGTGGGGCTCTGATGCTAAGGGCCGCACTAAATGCCAAATCAATTTGGGACAGATAATAAGGAAGCCCATGTTTTACATCAAGGAAATGCTATTTCACTACAAGCAAAAATGTGAGCTAATGATATATTACCCTCACTAACTGGAAACATAGCTCCACCATAAGGGAAAACAGACAGCGGCGAGAGAAGGAGAGAGGGAGTGAGAGATGGAGGGAGAGAGAGGGAGAGAGAGAGCATGAAAGTGGAGGAGAGGGGAGAAAAGAGAGTCTGGCGGCAGCATGACGGTCTCTTTCTGCTGGGAGCGCCGGCTGCAAGTGTTTTGAAAATATCACATGACAGAGGCCATGTGTTCAAAATTACGGCCAGTTAAGTCCTCAGCTCAGAAAAATATGTAGACAATTTATGAAATGCGGTCCAGGATGGAGGTTTACTAAGTAGAACCAGATTCTGAAAACAACACCCCCATCTCTCTTTCCCACCAACCTCAGTTTTCTCTCTCTCTCTTTCTCTCTATTCCCTCTCTCCAGCTCCAGTCTGTGATGCCTTAAAAAGGATTTTGGTCACATCTGGCAAGCAGGAGGTGGGTATGGCGGCATGTGTATGTGTGTGTGTGTGTGTGTGTGTGTGGTGTGTGTGTGTGTGTGTGTGCGTGCGCGCGCGCGTGTGTGTGTTTCATCTCGTGTCGGACGAGTGCTTTTGTGAGCCGTAGCTGAGGTTTGCTAATGGCACTGTGTGGAGATGGGACTGAGGCATGGCTGCAGACTAACATCCTTCTCTCTCTCTTTCTTTCTCTCTCTGTCTATCTCTCTCTATTACTCATTCTGACCTGGGCCATTTGAAGTCCAGGTCTCTTAATGACTAAATGTGCTCTGGAGAGGAAAAGAGAGTGAAGTATGAGAGAGAGGGAGAGAGGGAGAGGGGGGTGGAAGCGAGATGGACAGAGCGAGTCTTTAATGCTTGAACGCAGGTCAGCGTGAGTTGTTTTCATTTCATCTGTCCATTAAGTGCAGGGCTCTCATCCTACGGGGCTCTAAGATGCTCGACCTCGTGAACCTCTCCTCCTGGGAACCAAATGAAAGGCTCGGCGAAGCCTGGGGAGAATGACAGAACATGTGGAACTTGCCGGAAAAAAAACCCCATCTGACCCAGATGCCCGGCCGCAGAGGTCATTCAAGAGGCTTGAATGCCTGTACCATGTTGTCAGA